>QODF01000123.1:2004523-2042023 GCA_024372805.1 Oostethus manadensis | reverse complement strand
CAGACAAATCTCTTTCTGAAAGCCATAATTACAAAGCAGACAAACCTTCGGGCAAGTATACAACAAAGACTGTAAATCTGCCTATAGAGGACTGTAAGTATGGAACTGATGGGACATTTGTAAAGAGCCTCAGTAAAACAGTGAGTAGCTATTCATTGAGTGTTTGGTGTGGTTAATCAATGTATAAAATATCCACTACAAACACAGCACAAACCATTTATCTACAGGCCATGCATGTTGAGACCAATAAGCAACAGGTGCACAACAGACTATTCAGGTATCAAAATAATGCCTACACTAGGGGTGTCATGAGACATCCAAATCATAAGAAGAGATGATGCATGAGATTGAGTCCACAAGGATGGGACGAAACAAAATTATAACATTAATTTTAAGGAAAGTACAATGACAAAGTTTGACTGGACAAATAGACCTTTTATGTAACAGTCACAAAACAATGCAGGTGTCTTTTGAAATGTTTATTTTCCCACAAATTGGCTCTCAAAAATATTATTGTCAGCATTTGAGACCACTGTTATCATAATAATAACAATAATACAGCAATCTCTTATCGACCTGTCTTTGTCTGTTTACTTCAGGGCTGTTGAGGTGTCCTTGGATATGCACATTGAGGGGAAAAAACTATTTGAACCCCAGCTGATTTTGTAAGTTTGCCCACTAACAAAGAAATGATCAATCTATAATTTCAATGGTAGGTTTATTTTAACACTGAGACAACAATGACAAGAAAAATCCAGAAAAATGTGTTTCAAAAAAAGTTATAAATGAATTTGCATTTCTATGACGGAAATAAGTATTTGATCCGTCAGCAAGAGCTCTAGCTCCCAGGTGGATCTTATACAGGTAACAAGCTGACATTAGCAGCCCTCTCAGCTCGTTACCTGTATAAAAGAGACCTGTCCACAAAAGCAATCAATCAATCCAGATGCCATACTCTGCACCATGGCCAAGACCAAAGAGCTTTCCAAGGATGTCAGGGACAAGATTGTGGACCTACACAAGGCTGGAATGGGCTACAAGACCATCGCCAAGCAGCTGGGTGAAAAGGTGACAACAGTTGGTGCAATTATTCGCAAATGGAAGAAACATAAATGAACTGCGAATCTCCCTCGGTCTGGCGCGCCATGCAAGATCTCACCTCGTGGAGTTTCAATGATAATGAGAACGGTGAGAAATCAGCCCAGAACCACTCAGGAGGAACTTGTCAATGATCTCAAGGCAGCGGGGACCATAGTCACCACAAAAACGTTTAGTAACACACTCCGCCGTGAAGGACTGAAATCCTGCTGTGCCCGCAAGGTCCCCCTGCTCAAGAAAGTCCATCTACAGGCCCGTTTGTGGTCAGATGAGACCAAAATTCAGCTCTTTGGCATCAACTCAACTCGCCTTGTTTGGAGGAGGAAGAATGCTGCCTATGAGTCCCAAAACACCGTCCCCACTGTCAAATATGGAGGTGGAAACATTATGCTTTGGGGGTGTTTTTCTGCCAAGGGGACAGGACAATTGCACCGCATTAAAGGGAGGATGGGTGGGGCCATGTACCGTCAAGTGTTGGGTGAGAACCTCCTTCCCTCAGTCAGGGCATTGAAAATGGGTCGTGGTTGGGTATTCCAGCATGACAATGATCCAAAACACACAGCCAAGGCAACAAAAGATTGGCTTAAGAAGAAGCATATTAAGGTCATGTAGTGGCCTGGTCAGTCCCCAGACCTTAATCCCATAGAAAATCTGTGGAGGGAGCTGAAGGTTGGAGTTGCCAAACATCAGCCACGAAACATGAATGACTTGGAGAGGATCTGCAAAGAGGAGTGGGCCAAAATCCCCCGCGATGTGTGCAAACCTTGTGGCCAACTACAAGAAACGGCTGACCTCTGTGATTGCCAACAAAGGTTTTGCCACCAAGTACTGAAGCACGTTTTTCAAAGGAATCAAATACTTATTTCCTTCATGGAAATGCAAATTATTTATAACTCTTTTTGAAACGCATTTTTCTGGATTGTTTTTGTCATTGTTGTCTCTCTGTGTTCAAATAAAGCTACCATTGAAATTACAGACTGATCATTTCTTTGTTAGTGGCAAACGTACAAAATCAGCTGGGGTTGAAACAGTTTTTCCCCTCACTTTATAAAAAAAAAAATACAATCTAGGTAGGAGAGAAGGAGGGGTACTTACACAATGCTGTGCCTGGCATCAAATTGCAAAATGCGCCTAAAACACACCCCATTGGCACCTGGTCTACGAGATTAGAGCCCTTATTAGTTATTAGTTTAAATAATAATGTCATAACTTTTTCTAGTAAGCGTATGGGTTTTTGCTGAATTTTCCACTTCTCTTTTCTTTTTATTTTGCAATGAGCCATGTTCCACAAAAGGCCACTGTGCTGTAGCACACATTTAGGACACCCATGCATGCCAGGAAGGTGTGGTGCAGCAAGGCGATGGAGGATTGTGTCAAAACTCTACCTACTTTGTGGAAGGATTTTTCCAGCTTTCTGACAGGCATTGCACTCCGTTACAGGGGTGGAGCTCACTCTCGCACCTCTGCTTGGCGGATTCTTCATATTTGTCGACGGCTTGAAATGCATGACACAATAAATACTTATATGCACACCCTTACTCGTTAAATATAATGACAATGTTGGAAAATTGACAACACGGATTTCTTTTGTGTATGAGGCGTGTTATGAAACACAACCATACCACTTACTGTGTGCATCCAGTAAAGCCTTGCTCAGTGCCACTTCTTTAATACTGTATTGTCATTCGTAGCAGTGATGCCATACTTCACAGTCTAACTGGCTTCTGGCTGCCCTGTTCTCACAGTACAGCTTTTCTCAAAATGGGAAATCTCATCACGTTTCTCAAAAGATCTTTTGACACCCCTGGCTTACACACTATCTCATACGGAAAATTTTACCCGCATCTACAACCCACAACAGTCCAGTTGCAATCCATTGCATGCCCGGAGAATATTTGTAGTGTAGAAACACCCCTGTAGTGTTTCGCCTTTCGTCCAGGTCTATGTCCAGTTTCTTGAGCATGCAAACTTCACAGAGATGCCCAACGGAGAGTTAAACCCAGATCTCCTGACTGTGAGGCCTACATACTACCCACTCAGCCATAATATATGACATTATACAGGAAAAACCACAGACATGGCACTAATAGACCTACCATGCAGCAAATGCTAAAATATTGGATGAGATTACAAATATTTGTACTAGTAAGACTCTCACACACAGGTCGGAATATAAAATTACAACCAGACAATGTTGGAGCCAGTCAAAAATACAATGCAATAAATAAATCAGTGAATGCACTTATACAAATAAATATACTGTAGATGTGACTATAGTTTGTTCAGTTTTGCTATGGCAACTGGGACAAAGCTGCATCTGTACCGGTATGTCTTGGGACTAAAAATAGAGGAGGCTATCTGCTGTACCTGTTTAATGTACAGGGAGGATGGAAACATTGGAAGCACTGGTTATGTGAGGGGGAGTACGGAGTCTTCCTTACTTTTAATCGAATGTGTTTTGTTCATGCTGTGGGTCATGCATAGGGTCCTGAATGAGCCCAGTACATAATTTCACTGATTGTGTTAGTTCAGTGTTTTATAATTTGCATTTTAATTTATTCTTATGTGGATGTTTGTGCCATAAAGTGTGTCAGTCTGCACATTGCGAGTATAAATAGAGTGTTATTTGTTTACAGTAGAAGAATATGTTATTTTAGTTCACTGTTGGTCATGATTTTTTGTGACAATTTTGTTGAGACAAAATGTTTAAATACGTATGGCACTTTTTTTCAGCGTTTGTCTTATTATAAACAATGTTATTTGTGAAATGCCTCCAGTGACATTACGGTAATGGAATCATAATGGGTTCATTCATTACACGAGATGTGACTGACATTATTGTTTTAGGGAAGAGCTGCTGCCAATAGCGGTATCAGTAAACCAATATCAGTCAGTAATTGGTAAGGATGCCGGTATCAAGCATGTCTATAGGTGGGCCAGGCAAGTCTGTGATTAAAAAAAACGTTTTGATTTATTTTTAATTGACTAGCCAGCTGGGTTAGGCTCCAGCATACCCGCGACCCTAATGAGGATAAGCGGCATAGAAAATGATTGAATGACTAGTTAAGTTTCTGCTTCATCGTGCTTTTAATGGGACTGCACACTCTCAAAGTAAAGACACCTTTCAATAATGTCCAATAATGGCTGACTTTTGTAAATTGTTTTAATTTTCTAAAACTGAAACATGGGAGGTATGGTAAGTACTGGTATATGACATGGTTTCATGTTCCATGGTTTTCGTGTCTCATTAATTTTGACCTTAGCTGCTCAATCCGAAATCAGACTTCATCTGTCACTGCTTGCAAACGTATTCCTGGTTTTGTTACTTCACATCTTCCAATCTCTCTCTTTCTCTCCACTCTCCCTGACTGCTGTCGCTGTGCAGATCTTTCAGGTGCAGAAGGTAGGCTTCCTCCTGTTCTTGTAGCACTGTATGTTAGCTCAAAGCATTTGCTTAACCCTGAGTACATATTGGAGCTCCTGCAACTGCTTCACGTGCACTGAAATGTGTTCTCTTGCGTTCATTCCTTGCTTTTTCAGAAATATTATGGATTGAACACCAAACTAGATGACAGAGTGGACGGCAAATGGGGAGATATTGAGCAATGGATGGTATAGTTTTTGTGCTGGGTGGCACTATCCAAATATGTTTCACGTTTGCATGTGTATTTGTTGTGTTGTTCACTTGAGAGCAAGTGGTGTGTAAAATGTTCCTTAACAGCATAACAGAATGTAATGAATCAAAGCTTAATCCTCTGTAATAAGGCTCTTAGGGGAGCACAGTTAACCATTTGGCTCTGAAACAACATGACCATCTGCTCTAATGGTGTGGACTGCATGGGATTTGTTGCATTTAATTAGCTTTAAATTACCAGGGATCATTTGAAAGGTTTAATGATATAACCTTTCTTTTAACAATACTAACCATGACTAAAGAACTTTTGGAGTTGTGGCCTGCCCTTTAAGACTACAATTGTACAGGTGCTGGATATGTGGTTGAATGGTGAGATGAGTGTACCAGGAAGGGATGATTTGGAGATAAACCAATCATCTGAGCATGATGTGGATGTTATTACCAATATGGCCATGATGTATACATATCATTGTTGTGACTGAAGAGAAAACATGCAACCTCCCCAACAACTGCAAAGCTTGGACAGCAGAAGACGCATCCAAAACGGTTACCTCCATTTTCTGTCGGTGACCTCCATCTTTGTTGTCTCCTCCTTCATTCTTCATCTCCTTTCCCGTCATTAACCTCCCTTCCCTAATGCAGGAGGACAGTGAGAGATACTCACGCCCCTCACAGATGCACACGGTTTGTAGCGCTCCCTCTGTTTCCATCTCATCAAACGTCTCCCAAGCAACAATTGATGACGTACAGTATACAGTTTTATCATTCATATGCTTTTTCTTGTTTTATTATTTTATTTACAGTTTTATCTTCAAAGCGGCAAAAACAGGAAACCTACTGTCCTATACTGGTGTCCAAAAAATATCAACCCTAATCATCTGTTTCAACCTTGTGCTTTGTCTCACAGCTTTCAGACGATGATGAGCACTTGTCAGTGGGAAGCCGAGGCAGCGTCAGGGTGAGTGACACGTTGCACAACTAACACTTCTCCAATACCGTTGGCAGAAAGCCCATCTCATTCACCTTCAATCGGTGATAGTTTATACGTGCAGCATAATAATACAGCATACGCTACAGCAAAATATAATGACGTGTTGTCAGTGCATGATGCTGACACTTGCTCCTACAGTTGACTTTGTTTCAATGCAGCCTCAAAACTTGCAGTGCGGTGTAGCGTTAACCAGGCTAAAGGCTAAACTGTGACTCTGAGCGACAGTGGCAACTAATTATGATTATTAGAGCTGAATCTACTCTTAATATTTACGATCACTTTTATTGCAAATGTTGGTCCAAAATCTTGGAAGAATGTCAATGTCCAGCTAGAAGCAGGGGTTTGGAGGGGGGAGAGCGAATCGGCCTAGCATGTGGTGGCACCTTGATGTAGCAGGATAATCCAGGCTTTATTAGCGTGTCAGACATTTTTATTGGCGTCTCAATTACCCGCGTTTTCTCACCGTACGTGGTCTCGGAAGGTAACTTTCTTTGGGGAATTCCCAGCACGCCTTGCGAGTTATAAATGCCAGTATTGTTTTGCTTGTATATTTTTAGCATGTGTGCATTTTCTTTTGATACCCACGTAGTCTGTCTACACACTGTGCTAACATTCAACTCTTGACTACATATTTGTAAATAATTACTATGTTAGGCAAATGAGATGGGTTTTTTACCCCTTACAAATAAAAAAATTATTTTTTTGATGAAAATCCACAAGGTTGCCAGCGTGCAAACTCTTGATTGGGTATGTGGGGATTCACTGTACATCTCTTTAATAATTCATATATTTATTTGTACAATATCTTGGGGCAATATCCTGAGACTGAATGGAAAAAAACTGCGGGCCAAAAATGGACTCATGGGTGCATTTTGAACACATCTGGTCTAAATGATTTATTTGGAAATGTTTTGTTTGTAAAATGTTTATTGATCTAAACCTTGGTAGTTATGTGGAGGCTGAAACATGTACATTTAAAAAGGATGTCTGGCACTTACAGTAGTACTTTTTTCTCTTGAACAGTCGGATCTTGATTCAGTTTATGGGGCAGGGGTAAGCCTGATATGTAGAAATAAATCAACGTGAAGTCTGAAGTGGAAACAAACTCTTTGTGTCTGTTTGTGGGCATGCACACATTTTTACTGTGATGAAAATGTAACTTAACCCTTAATACAAAGCATGCATGTTGTTTTCATTGTAATTTTCTTTTGATGTTTTTTCTTCATATGCATGACTCATGACTAATACATTTACATTTCTGCCGCTAAATCTGGCAAAAAACAGTTGTTTGTGTTGTTGTTATTACAATGCTTAGCTAAATCCTTCAATGTTTCTTGCCTCTCAGAAAGAATTGAACACAGTGCAACAACACTATTATTTTTATATTCACATATTTCATTGATGTGTTTCTACAAGTTTTATTCTATTCTACATAGGCATTGTGGTATATTGTCCGTCAATAAATAGATAAATATTGTAGATTATGTTTTTCCAGTGCACTGATTTATCACGTAATTATATTGTGATATGTGAATTGTTGAGAAAATATCCGAATGATACAGTGTATCCTAGTGATACTTTCAGTAAGATCCGGCACGTGTGCAATGATTCCATTCTCTAACAAGAGCATAAATATGTCACGTTTAGTCATGTTTTATGAATCCAATAATCACCTTGTGGTCTTTTGTGTGCTGTTTCACAACAGTAATCCACATGGCATGTCCTGTTGTGCGATATTGTGTTGTGTTGTTGTGTGATCGCCACAAACCACGTTGTGATTTCTTTTACCGTCATCAAATATTTATCTTTTGTCACTCATAGGGCTCATCCTTGGTACTGCATAAGAAGTCCAAGAAAAAGAAGAAACATAAGCATAAAGATAAAGATGTATGTACTAACTATTGCTTTTCTACAAGCAAATGACATGGCTCATTCTTGGTTTGCAGAGGAACGGCTATGATGAGTACAGTGTTGTGTCCAGCAGGGTTAGTAGTTGTCTGTTCTCTTAACATAAAAGATGAAAGCTAGACATGTCATGGTCTGTCTCTCTTTGCTGCTGTTAAGAGTTCAAGACTGAGTGACGATAGCAGGGTCTCGCGTTCATCCAGGGGAGACCTGTTGGTGCGTCTGCTCGCCAGCTTGGTGCTGTGTAGTTTTGCTTGGAAAGCCAATTTATTCCATTAACTTCTACTAACAGTGTAGTGCACCGTGGTGGTGGTTTGGTTTAAGAAAGCACGATAAAAAGTTTCCAGTATATGTTTGCACTCGTACTATTAATAACTTGTACTGCTGCACACTCGTCCTTCGCTTTAAAGCTGTGGACATTAACAAAGCAGATTACAAGTTAATTGTTGTTTATTTTGTGAAAAGGGAAATTAAATGAATGCGTTTCCTTTTGAGTATAATGCATGTGCATGGTTTGTATGGAAGGAGATGGTCTTAACCATTTTCTACCTATGTGACAGTTGTTTTTATTAATTATTACTCAGTTGTAATAATTGAAGTCTGACAAAAAAAAAACCCTAACGTATAAAAACTGAAGCAATTTTTTTCTCATAGGAAATAATGTCAATCCAATAAATCCAATCCAGAACTTCTTTGCTTGAACTTCTTTGAACTCACAGTGCTTTTTAGGAGGAAGAAAGGAGACCAAAATTGAGTTGCACGTTCTATTAATAAACCACCCCCCACACAAGGTGATCTGGATGGAATCTTTCTAAAGAACCACCATCAATTCTTCACCAATGCATGGATTGTTGATCTGGGCACACACAGCGTGCAAATGTATATATTAGTGTAAAAATCAAAAATAAAACATAGAATAAAATGTCTAGTTTAAGAAAAATAAAAAAATGAAGTGATATGTTATTGAGTATGAATATCCATCCATCCATCATTTATGCTATCTAACTAGAGTCATGGGTATGCTGAGCCGTATGCTGACTTCGGGCGAGAGGCAGGGTACACCCTGGGCTGGTCGCCAGTCATGAGTAGGAATAGTAATGGGATATTGCAGAGTATTTTTGTCATATTTGATATTTCACATTTTATGGGTAGAAGGAAGTACAGGGCTGTGATTAAATGCTATAACCCACACTTCACTTTAAATCTGTAGGAATAGGCTGCAGCTTCCCTGTGACACTGAAAAGAAAAGGCATTCTAGAACATGGATGGATGGATGGGTGGCTTACCATTGTGCCTGCAGCCTCTTGGCTCTCTTGGTTGGGCAAGCCGAGTCCTGCCCTTCATGGGGCACTCATCAATGACGTTGTCTAAACATAACTTTGTCCATCGGGAAAGTTTATTTAAACGCCTAATAAATGAGTCATCATCAGCAATGGTTTGATTTTATTTCAATAGTTACTGTCAGGCGATGCCAAAGGAGATACCAAATCAATAGGTGTCCAAACAAGAACTTTCAATGGCAAACATTGGCCTCTAAGTGGTCAAGTCTAAGTGGTCGATACTAAAGTTGTACTCTTGTCCCGGTCTGATGCTCATGGCTCCCTCTTCCAGGCATCGTATGCTTCCTCTGACTTGTACAGCCTCAATGGTCTGTCCTCCACCAGGAACACAGGTTCAACTGGTGCGTACCAGGTTCGTATGGAACAAATGCTGCATGGGAAAGTTATTTTTTTTCTAACTGCATGAGCATCCACACCTCTTTGGAAAGAATCGCAACAGGATTCAGTGAAATTCTCATGCTTCCCTTTTCAAACATCACACCTAATCAGTCAGACTGGGGCACGGCTTTTTATTTGTTCTTATTTCATTTAGGTTACAACCAGTCAGTAACAGTGGTGACCAGTAGTTAGTAATCAGTTTTATGAACACGATACAAGTAGTTAGTAATCAGTCTTATGAACACGATACAGGTAGTCCTTGACACATTTCATGGTTACGTATGCACTCCTATACATTAATACTGGTCCAAAAGAAAAAGACAACCAGTAAAGTGTGCAGTGCAGAAGAATAGCTAGTCACGTGTGGCAACACTAAGAGGAAGGAAAACATCACTTTTCTTTTTTTTAAGTTAACTTCTTTCCCTTCATTATGTCTCCCACACGCTAGGTAGACTTTCTGGTAGCAGTACATCAAAGAAAGTGAAAGTGAAGTGAGTGGAATTAGACATCGTAAAATGGTCAGAAAATAGAGACATGCCAACCAACATTCAGTCCAGGATCCCCTGCAATTGGCTTTTTGGCCTCAGAGTAAAGAATGTGAAATGGCGCTCTGCCAGTCAGGCACTTTAGCTTGTTTTGTACTTACTGAGTAGCGTACATGCAGTGCCTTGGTTTTCATATTCTTGAAGAGAAATGTCGAAATGTGAAATTCCCGAAGCTTGAGAAATACTGTGTGTCTGTGATGTCAAATACAGAGCGCCTTATATGAGGACAGTCACTGCTCTGGGTCGCAGCGAATCACTGGCTCCCATTTAAGTCTGTCTTGGAATGGTGGTCTACGTGGTGTGATGCACCCGAGTGTGTGTGCTTTTTAATAAGTTCAGTCGTAACATGACTTGAATTTGCTTTGGTTTTGTTTGATTGGTGTGCTGCATGTAGTTGTCCAAGTTTTTAAACTGCAGTTTGGTCTCAGTTGTGCATCTCACATAGCGTAACGTGAACAGCATGTGTCTTGTACTGACATGATACTAGTACTAAGGATGGGTACAGACGGGTAAAGCACCAATTCACATAAAATCAAAAGGTACCATGCTACAGTACCTACAGTAAACGGCAGCCGCTCCTAACTACCTTCAATTCACACGAAAAGGACACCAAGCCAGAGGGAAGGGGCAATGTTGACACCAACAAGGAGACAAATTAAAGCTGTGTCAGGGTTCTGGAAGAAGACAATTTTGCTACCTGTGTAGAAACGACCAAATGGCCATATTTTAACCAAACCACTGAAAATTTTCATTTTTGAATTTACAAATGATTTTATAGAGACTGATAATCATACTTGTGTATTTTGTTAGTGATCGTATACAACAGGTCGGTCGATTATTATTGAAAGTATGTGGAAAAGAACTTTCAGAGCCAGCATCTTTACTTTACTCTAATACAGTGCAACCTCAAGATACAAAATTAATTTGTGCCAGAGGGGCTTTAGTATCTTGGAATTTTCCTATTATGAGATAATTAAGATTTACCCAATACAGGATTAATTCGTTCCAGCCCCCTCGTACAGTCACATGAAGTGTAAATTTTTTACCGCCCCAAAAGAAATATGTTCATTGCATTCATGACAACATAATATTTTACATGTGCATGAATGGGGGCCGCACGGTGGATGAGTGGTTAGCACATTGGCCACACAGTCAGGAGATCTGGAAGACCTCCCACATTCCAAAAACATGCATGTTAGGTTAATTGGCCACTCTAAATTGTCCATTAGAGTGTGAATGTGAGTGTGAATGTTTGTTTGTCTATATGTGCCCTGCGATTGACTGGCGACCAGTCCAGGGTGTACCCCGCCTCTCGCCCAAAGTCTGCTGGAATAGGCTACAGCATCCCCGTGACCCTAATGAGGATAAGCGGTATAGAAAATGAGTGAATGTGCATAATTGTTAAAGAAACAATGAGAAAATAATACCATCAATTTAAAAAAATGTTGTTATGAATAATGACACTTTACCTTTCGGGTTGAGCAAGGCGAGCTAGATGGTGGAAGAGGAGGAGCAGAACTGAGTTTTGACAGATGGCAGAAATCATAACTAAGTTTATGTACTGTAACTTAATTTAAATGAATACAGTACATTACATACCACACTTAACATTGACTTTAATTTTTAATGGCAGCTTTTCGGTACACTGAGAAAATGGACGCCGTGACATAGCACTGTTGGGGATTCTGGGAGGAAGGGGGATGATGGGAGAAAACCGGGACAACCAGTGAGAGGGCAGCTTCTTCTTCTTCAGTTTTTTGCCAGTTGGCATCCATTACTTTGGCGCATTACCGCCCCAGGGAAGGGCAGCTTGTTTGGCGATGCAGTACATTCAAAATTCTCAGTGCCACTTTTGATTTTTATTGTCATATTTTGAATATTTTTTAATGGGCTGGAAATGTCTTCGAAACCCAATTTGTATTATTCAATTTTTGTATAATAAGATTTGTGTAAGTCAAGGTTCCACTGTACTTGATTTGGTACAGTAAACCTGGAATGTTCATGTACGACAATTTAGATGTCATCGACATCCAATCTCGCAACTAAAAATAATTCACTACACAGCAGAGAGTTTGTATTAAAATAGTGAACTAAATCTACCACAATGGCGATTTCGTTCTTGGCCTCTCAGGAGCCCCACAACCAAAAGAACCAAAGCAGATGTCATTTCCACCCTGAGCATGGCCCGGTTACCTGTTTCACGGTGTACCATGGCATGAAAAAGTCACGGTTTCAAAATCACTCCATTGTTGCATCATACCGATTCTGTGGAGGTCCAACGCGGCTCCTACGTGGACATACTTCATCACATCCTGTCCTCACAGTTGAAACTTTGATGTGTGGAAACCACAGGCTTGTGCTGGTTTTCCATACATCAGACATGCATATCATTGTGTGTATTATTATTATTATTATTACGTGCCCCTTGACAGTTCCAAAACAACATAATAAAATGATAAAAACAATACCTGTTACAATGGGTTAAGGTTTGTAAATCAGTATAAATAAATTGTAAAGCACTCATTAAAAATATGTACATTTACATATCACTACAAAGAAGCATTTATTGCCACACAAAAACACACAAATATACTGAAAATTGGTACCGCAATCGGTACCGGGTATTGATACTGTATTGGTTCAAAGGTGAAGGGTTTACCCATCTGTAATTAGTACAGTGTCTGAGAGTGCTACTGTGTCTGGTACTGACATGATACTGCTTCTGTGTCTACTACTCAGACTGTTAGTTCCAACACTTGGGGAGCAATAACCATGCGTTTTCTTGGCAGCCTTTAGAATACAGTAGCTACCACCGCTCCAACTCCAGAACCTCAAGCAGGGCCAGTTCAGCCCGCGCCAGCCCAGTGGTGAGCCCTCCAGCCTTAGATGTTTGTTGTGCACATCACGGAACATCATGCCCCAATTTTTCTACAGATGTTGATTTGTAAAATACATCCTAGTAATTAGCAGGGATGTAATGGTACATGTGTTCAGAATGGTGCTGCCCAGCCTTTGGCTAGCAGGAGTCATGGCTTGCAATAGTGCCAAGTAGAAGCTAGAGAATGGAAACCCACTTCTGTCGTTAAAGTCTCCTGTTTTAGAGGACTTCCTGGTGAAATACGTAAATGGATGAAGACAGATGGATCCGACGAAAGCATTGTGCCGCCCTTGTTCAGTAGAGATGAGAGTTCGATCGTGTGGGACTTTGCACTGTTTCAGAGAGCCAAATGCTCTGCAAACTCTCTGTGACAAGGGCAAAATAACTATGGTGCTTCAACACATCAAACCTTATCAGACACCTGAAATGCCAACATTGCTACGATGGCCAAGGCTTGTTCCTATCGCCGCAGCATTTGAAAAGTGCAAAACATGTTGCCAGTGACACCCGAGGGCAAAAGTTGAGCTGTGATTTCATTGTTGAAATTCCAACCCATTACAAGTTAAACAATAGGCATGACTCTTTAGTGGTTCATCTTCTGAGTATGACAGTTTAAGAATGCTAACAAAAAACATTTTTGCCTGCACTTGCAAGTACTCTGTTAGGATATTTCTATTTTGTGGACCATTTGTTTTCCTCTCTGGGTAATGTTGACTTTATTTGAATGGCTGTCTGTTGTGTTTCACCCCATGGTGGTCAATCTAGGACAACTGTGGTTCTGTTGCCAGTTATTTAAGAAGTGCAGCCAGTAGCGGTGGCCTCCCCAGGGATCTGGACGATGTTACTATTCCTGATTTTTCTGATGTGAGTCTTGTTTCTACCCACAGGAGGCCAAGGCCTTTGTGAGACAATTTCCTGTTGGGTTGCCATTTTAGTCTCTTGTATGTCCTTGCATGCACTTTACCAAACAAGGGATGCTGTTGTCACTGGTTGATTTATATTAGGTAATGTTAAATTTCACTGTATTTAGTATTGTACTAACTGTTACATAAGTAGCATATTTACAACAATAGTTTCCTAACTTTCATGTAAAGAAGAACTGAATTATTGTTTTCCCTTATTACTTCGCTCCAGGGCCCCGTGGCCTACTTGTCAGCCAGGGTTTTCTCTAATTGGATTTTATCTGCTCCACAGGTAGACGACAAAGATTATCTTGAGAAAGTAAGTGGATCAGCATCTTTTATAGTATACCATCACTTATTTATTGGCGTGGCTCTAACTGATTCAACCTTTATTTTCAGGCTTCCAGGGCAGCTTCTGCTTTAACAGCAACAACGCTCACTTCTCTCGGTGGGTCTTCATCACGGAGAGGAAGTGGAGAGACTGCCGTAACTGTCGATGCTGAGACTGTCGTGAGAGAAATTAAGGTATGTGACGTTGGAGATAATACAGTCTCTTGGCAGCTTCATCAATCTTTTATTTATTCTACAGATTCTGTAAAAATGCACTAGAGCGAAGCAGTACTTTTATACATAGACCTCAAGAAGTACTGTGTACACTGTGGACTTTGTTCCTGAGTGTGTGAATTTTGGCAGTGAAGTGCTGTTCCAAATTCATTACTGTTGTACAGGGATGTCTCGGTTTCTGTTACTCATTTGTTCCAAAAGGTTTGCCGAAAACTGGAAGGTATAAAAAAAGTCAGATATTTTATTACGAAACAATGTAAATGCGATTAATTTGTTCCAGACACCCCAAAATATCCATCCATCCATGTTCTATCCCGCTTTTCCTCACTAGTTTCATGGTTACAGTACAGGCCAAAAGTCTGGAGACACCTTCTCATTCACTTGGGAACACATTCAAAGTTTTTGCAATTTTCCGGACTGACTGACCCTCATTTCTTAAAGTAAGAAAGGGCCGCTTGTTTTTTTTTTTTTTTTACTTGGCTGATTGGTTTTTGTCATAGTATGAGTTCTAATGGCAATTTTCCATTGATATGAAAACAGTTGTCCAAACGGGCTGTTGTCTGTATGTCAACCTGACTTCTGCACAACACAACTGATGGCCCCAACCCCATTAATAAGGCAAGAAATTCCATTAAGTAACTCTGACAAGGCACACCTGTGTAGTGAAAACCATTTTGAGTGACTACCTCATGAAGCTCTTTGAGAGAACACCAATGGTATGCAGCCCTACCAGAAAAGCAAAGAGTGGCTACTTTGAGGAATCTAAAATATAATTATTTTATAATTATTTCACACTTTTTTGTTAAATAGGTCATTCCACGTGTGTTCATTCATAGTTTTGATATCTTAATTCTGAATTGAAAATGTAAATAGTAATGAAAATAAAGAAAACACAGCGAATGAGAAGGTATGTCCAAACTTTTGGTCTGTACCGTATATAAACAACTGGCACTTGAAACTTTCTCTGGCCCCATGGCGAGTTCTTACACATTGGGTGCTTTGTTTGGGCAATGATGGATATGCAATGGATTTAAGGAGCACTCAGCTGGGATAGGCTCCAGCATACCTGTGACCCTAATGAGGATAAGCGGTATAGAAAATGGATGGATGGATGGATGGATAAACTGTAATAATTCACACACCAATGAACTAAATTCACAATGTACACAGAGTACTTGCTGTGGTGTACTGACGAAAGTATTTCAGTCAATACATAGACAGCATTTACTCCTTTCCACTGCTCTCACACCACAAATTCCAACTTTTTCTGGCATTCTTTCTCTCAGCGCACATAGTTAACTATTTCTCCATCTTCCTGCTTCAGCTGGTCTGATGTTCTCCCTGCTTCTCTGCTCACTGCTTCTTCCTACCAGGAAATTCATGAACTGAAGGATCAAATTCAAGATGTGGAATCCAAGTACACACAGAACCTAAAAGAAGCCAAGGTAGAAGTCAGAGAACCTTCTCAAGAGCGCATGGACCCATAAGGAATGCTTATGGATATGTGTTGGTTGTGTACAATAGAATTATACACAAAATGAGTTAAAAATACCTACCTTTGAAAAAACATCAACCTTTAAAACCCACATAGGGTAAACCGATGTTGTGTTCCCATCTTTATTTCAATGATGTCAAGACGCGTTACTATTCTTAACCTCCTCATTCAGCCATTTCACTTACTGCACTTTTTTCATGTTTGAATTTCCGGCTATTTCATTTATCTGACAAGTTTATTGATATAGAAAATGATATATAAAAATTATATATCATTTTATAAACAACTGGTTTATACTGGGGTATCGTGTCTATGTTGGTATTAGGATGCATTGGCAGAAGTGGAAGAAAAGTATCGTAAGGCCATGGTATCCAACGCCCAGCTGGACAATGAAAAGAACAACCTCATGTACCAGGTGGATACGCTTAAGGACTCTCTGATGGAACTAGAAGAACTTTTGTCTGAGTCCCGACGGGAGTATGGAGAGAAGGTCAAGGTATGACTTGCAATAATAACAGTAAAGCTAGAGCTTCTGTGTAATATATATACCTATATTTACCGTAGAGATTTACACAGGCAGCATTCATTCTGCTGCAGAGGGAAGCGGTTGCGTTAGAGAGCAAAGTCACTCAACAGCAGATTAATACTCAATATACTCACAAAGTCAAGTGCATTCTAGCACACATTTAAGCTTAACTGCATATTTGACTAATTATTAAAGTTCAAAGTTCAGCTTCCCTTGTAGTCAATGAGCATTTGCCACTACCTGATACAAAAGATACATTGAGGGACGAGTGCACTCACAAGCAACAAAGTATTTCTCTTTGTGCATGGAGAAGAATGTGGTTGGGTTCCACGCCAAATAAATGATTTTATGAAGTGAATTTACACTTTTCTGTAAAGCACTTTGAATTACCTTTTGTACAAATTGTGCTTTATTGCATTGGCACTAAGCATGACGACAACATTCATGTCAACTGTCATAGAACGAAAAAGTGGTGTCGCCAGCCCACCCTCCATGATGAGGTTCAAAAAGATATTTGTCAAATGAACAAATTGTTCCAAAAAAAAAAAGTCAATTGCAGTGACTTCAGACCAATTTCTCCGGTAATGGATAAGATGTTGCAAATAGTCACCTGATCAATGTACAAAAAAGGCGCAAAAAGCAATAGATTTCAACAACCGGCACTGGGAGGCTGCTAGGTTATGCTACATTATGTTTTTGCAATGTTATTAGTGGAGTCAGACTTCATTTGCCCATTTGACATGGATGATAAAAGCTAACAGTCTGCTGTTCCTCACAGGAATTTGAGCGAGAGAAGCACGCTCACAGTGTGCTTCAGTTCCAGTTGCTAGCAATGAAAGAAACAATGAAACAAAGCGAGGAGCTGCTAAATGTGAGTATTTACCCTACCGGGTGACTGTTTGAAAATGGGCTGGAAAAAGAACCGAGCTATTAAATTGCATGCATTCACAGCTTTTCCTTTCCTACAAAACACAAGACCTTTTCTTTTGGTTGTTCCACCTGTCTGCCCTCTTCCTGCTTCAGGAGATCCGTCAGTTACGCATGAAACAGGATGGTTTTGCTAGAGAGATTTCTGACCTACAAGAGACAGTGGAGTGGAAGGATAAGAAAATTGGGGTATGGCCTGGGAATGACTGACTTGTTAGAGATGTCTCATTTGCATGAAACTGACCTCACTGCTCTGAATTTCTCTCCTTGTAACTTCTTCAACACGCTTCGCTCTCGTCAATTCTGCAATTTGGGGCTGTGCTCAGGCCTTAGAGCGTCAGAAAGAATACACTGATGCAATCCGAACTGAGCGAGATGAGCTCAGAGAAGAGGTTGTGAAGCTGAAAGATATTCTAAAGGTACTTGGATGATGAATGTGCAACTTTTGAAAGGGACTGTATACAGCAGGGTTCCTCCGCCACCTTGAGGGCACCAACAGTCAAACGTACTCCTGGCATTATAGCTCACCTTTTCCTGTTTTGTTTGCTGACATAAGGCACGCCCGCACAGTCATTTTTGGTTGTCTGCTAATGATAGCAGTCTGGCAAAGTTTTTCTCACTATGTTAGCTGTCATTGAATATATGGCCCTTCATAACCACACAATGATTGGCGGTGGCGTCTTTGTGTACGTGCACATGCTGCGGACAGGTATACAAGACAGCTGTGACCAGCATGACCACCAAGTATTTTATTTAGGCTTATAATTTTTTGCTTAAAAACATGTTGTATTTGGAGCAAGTTGCATACAGTCCCTTTTAAAGTTCATTTTGTACAATCTGAAGATGAATGGCCAATTTAGTTTGAACAAAATTTTCAGGTGAAAATAAAGCAGGGGTGTCCAAACATTTTCCACTGAGGACCGCATACTGTACTGACAAATGAAAAGGTGCGAGGGCCACTTTGATATTTTGTAAAGCAACGATATGCTAACAAATTGTATATATTTCAAGACAAGCATGCATCTTTTTAGGACTAGGGTAGTCCAATGCCGGCCCGATATTGGCATCAAAAGGTCGTATTGGTAGATATCATTACAGCGTTTTAACTATAATAGAAACTGGTTTAAGAAAGTGCTGTGTATAGGCCTATTGGCTCCTGTATTTTCTGGCACGCAGATGTTGATCTCATTAAAACCGTGTCTGAAGAGTGTAAACAACCGTGGGTGACTGGTAACAAGTTTGCTCGCGCGGTATCTAATGTTATGTCTGTGGGGTCTTCTTCGGATATTAAACTTGCGATTTGCAGTGACAGCAAAGCACTGGTCATTTAAGGTGGAACCAAGAGTTCTTACGTCAATACTTCCAATTCCCAGGCCCAAAGCCATCAAACGGAAAGTGTATCTCATTGGACAAGCAGCCCTTTTCTATCGTGTGAGGCCAGATTCACCAAACTTGTGGAGTACCACAATCCACGACTTGCCTTGCCCAATTGCTAGTATTTCTCTGAGGTTTTGCAATGTTGTTTACTGCCATGTCGAGAAGTTCATTGCTGATGCTGATATCAGAATCGGAAATTGAGTATGGGACAATACCTAATTATGACTTTATTCCCATTATACTGTACTTTGACCTAAGTCCTATAATACTGTATAACATTTTTCCCACCATAATTCATTCTACAATTTTCATGGAGGAAAAGTGTGGACACCCCTGCCTCACAGGGTCTGCTATATGTTTAACAGATACTAAACTTGGTTTAGTATATGGTAATGGTATAGTAATGGTTTAAATGAAATAAAGTTGAAAATTGTGGCTTGGTTGTGAGGCATAAATAGGATTTGTGGGTGACTGTAAGTTAGCCAGTTTAAGGATTTCACCTTACCAATTTAAAGTAACTAAAAATGAAAGGTTATGTTAAACTTATCATATACCGATTTACATATAGATAGAAATACATACAGATGGGCTACACAGGGATTATGATGACTTGTATGCTAGGTTGGACAGCAAGGAGGGAGAGAAAGATCTATACAGGTTGGCAAGACAGAGATGGGAAGGACGTGCAGCAGGTTAGGGTGATGAAGGATAGGGATGGAAGGGTATTGACAGGTGCCCGTAGTGTCATGGGAAGATGGAAAGAGTACTTTGAAGAGTTGATGAATGAGAAAAATGAGAACAAAGAGTAGAAGAGGTGACTGTTGTGGACCAGGAAGTAGCAAAGATTAGTAAGGAAGAAGTAAGGAGGGCATTGAAGAGGATGAAGAATGGAAAGGCACTCGGTCCTGATGATGTACCTGTGGAGGTATGGAAGTGTCTAGGAGAGGTGGCAGTAGAGTTCCTGACCGGGTTGTTTAACAAGATCTTAGATAATGAGAGGATGCCTGAGGAATGGAGGAGAAGTGTACTGGTGCCCATTTTTAAGAACAAGGGAGATGTGCAGAGTTGTGGCAACTACAGAGGAATAAAGCTGATGAGCCCTACAATGAAGTTATGGGAAAGAGTAGTTGAAGCTAGACTAAGGGCAAACGTGAGCGTTTGTGAGCAGCAGTACGGTTTTATGCCAAAAAAGAGTACAACAGATGCAGTATTTGCTTTGAGGATGTTGATGGAGAAGTACAGGGAAGGTCAGAGGGAGCTGCATTGTGTTTTTGTAGATCTGGAGAAAGCTTATGAAGGGTGCCCAGATAGGAACTGTGGTATTGTATGAGGAGGTCTGGAGTGGCAGAGAAGTATGTTAGAGCGGTGCGGGACATGTACGAGGACTGTAAGACAGTAGTGAGGTGTGCTGCAGGTGTGACAGAGGAGTTCCGATTGAAGGTAGGACTACATCAGGGATCAGCTCTGAGCCCCTTCTTGTTTGCTATGGTGATGAACAGGCTGACGGACGAGGTTAGACAGGAATCTCCATGGACTATGATGTTTGCAGATGACATTGTGATATGTAGTGAGAGCAGGGAACGGGTGGAGGAGAAGCTTGAGGTGTGGAGGTTTGCCCTGGAAAGGAGAGGAATGAAGGTTAGCCGCAGCAAGACAGAGTACATGTGTGTAAATGAGAGGGACCCAAGTGGAAAAGTGAGGTTACAGGGAGAAGAGATAAAGAAGGTGGAGGATTTTATGTACTTAGGGTCCAGAGCAATGCAGAGTGTGGAAAAGAGGTGAAGAAGCGTGTGCAGGCAGGCTGGAATGGGTGGAGAAAAGTGTCGGGTGTGATGAGTGATAGAAGAGTTTCAGCTAAAATGAAAGGAAAGGTGTACAAAACTGTGGTGAGACCAGCGATGTTGTTTGGTTTAGAGACAGTGCCGCTGAGGAAAAGACAGGAGGCAGAGCTGGAGGTAGCAGAGATGAAGATGCTGAGGTTCTCTTTGGGTGTGACCAGGATGGACAGGATCAGGAATGAGCACATCAGAGGGACAGCACATGTTAGAGGTTTTGGAGATAAAGTCAGAGAGGCCAGACTGAGATGGTTCGGACATGTCCAGAGGAGAGATAGTGAATATATTGGTAGAAGGATGCTGAGTTTTGAATTGCCAGGCAGGAGGCCTAGAGGAAAACCAAAGAGGAGGTTTATGGATGTAGTGAAAGAGGACATGAAGGTAGTTGGCGCAAGAGAAGAGGATACAGAAGACAGAGTTAGATGGAGGCAATTGATTCGCTGTGGCAACCCCTGAAGGGATAAGCCCAAAGGAAAAGAAGAAGTAAGTAATTACGTATTAAGATAAACTTACCATGCGTCAGAATTTACATTTCAGTTTGCATTGAAAATTGTTAGTTAACATGTTAAGCTTACTTTGGAACATGTTGTGTCCAGAAACATGGAATTGTACTGGGACCTGATTTGAGCATCAATGGGAGTGGTGGTGAGACAGAAACAGAAGTCACCACCAGTGGAGACTCTGCTCCCCAACTGGCTCAGGAGTCGCCCACTTTCCCAGCGGAGGGGAACAGCATGCTCGGTAAACACACTTGTGGAAAACGTTTCCTCTTTGCATGGCTTTGCAGAAACCCAGCTGAAGAGTTTAATTCCAAAATTCTAAAGTCAGTTTGTCAAAGTGTTTGCACGTAAATATTTAAGTCCATCACATTTATTCTTTTTTTTAGTATATTTTTACTAAATTCATTTTAATTTGATCAAAAATACGTTTTGGAGGGAAATCTTCAGTTTCATACTTGACTCTCTCTTTTTTGCTTCTTTTATTAACACTGATATGCACTGACCTTAAAGAGGGACTTATGCTCAATTTGTACTGTGGACGTGTGTTTGATTCCCCCTCCCTCTCCTGGCTCCTGTGGCCTGCGTTCACTGATCGTTTGTGTTACAACCCCTTTTTTTAGGTACAGTCTCTACTAGTCAGCTGTTTCACTGAAATTTCCCTGACTGTGTGGATTACCTCTAGTATCATTTCGAGTTGTTTTTTATCTTTTTCTAGTCTGCAAGGTTGAAATTAAATACAAATTAACATCTTTATTACAGGGCCGCAGGGTGGTCGAGTGGGTAGCACATTGGCCTCACAGTCAGGAGGTTCAGGGTTGGAATCTCCGTTGGGCATCTCTGTGTGGAGTTTGCATGTTCTCCCCGTGCGTGTGTGGGTTTTCTCCGGGTACTTCGGTTTCCTCCCACATTCCAAAAACATGCATGTTAGCTTCATTGGCCGCTCTAAATTGTCCATAGGTATGAATGTGAGTGTGAATGTTTGTTTGTCTATATGTGCCCTGCGATTGGACTGGCGACCAGTCCAGGGTGTACCCCGCCTCTCGCCCAAAGCCAGCTGGGATAGGCTCCAGCATACCCGCGACCCTAACGAGGATAAGCGGCATAGAAAATGAATGAATGAATCTTTATTACAAACAAATGTAGTCATGGGCAAAAAACACTTTTGGATTACTTTTAGGCTTTGAATTTTATTTCTGTTCTGAATTTATTTGGTTGATTTTAAGAACCTGCAAGCAGCGATCGCGTTATAGTCATGTGACTCTTACATTACGTGCATGCATGTGTTTGTGCATGGAATCATGCTGTACCCTCGCCCACCTCTTCAATCATCTAAAGGAGGGGAAGTGTACCAAACTTGAGCTTAGATCAGTTCACTCAAACAAGCCTCGTGGGATGTACGTGTTAAGTGGGCCCAAGTGCGGTACTACTTTCCTAGTGTGAGTACACCCCAAATAATTGGGGTGTACACCTCAAAAAATCTCCTAAAAAATAGTTCTAGCTAAAAATATGGGCAAGACTGATGATCTGTGCCTGCAATAATAAGGAATTGCAAAGAGTACTCTTTGCAATAACATTTGAAAAAGTCAATCCCAAAAATTCTACAGTTTCAGGGAACACAGGGCCTATGATAATAGCCAACAATAGATCCAGTGTTCTTACTATAGTGTACATTTCTTCCACCTTGGTGTGATTTTATGTTTAAAAAAACTGTGTAGTCAAAGCTTATAGAACCATTGAACGTTCCCTGTAAACCATCACATCACAAAAAAAGCATTTTTTGTGAAAAAGTACGCCAAAATTTGGACTCGTTTTTCTGTACGTAATTCAGTTAGCACATCTTACAAATAATAGATTCTCGTGCATGAAACAATTCTAAATGCATACAATTGAAAAAAAAAAAATGTCAGGCTACTTTTACCTTCGGACGTGACTGTTACCAAAGACTCATGATGAATGAGGTAACATTCATCATTTGTATGTATTCATATGCATTTTCAACTGTTAACTGCACGTAAAACTATAATTGTAAAACTATAAAAACATCTTTGGTGATTACATTTCATTCTTTCTTGTCTCCAAATAAGATGTGTGTGTTACTGGTATCATTTGGTGGAATTAATTAGTAAATTTTGTAAATCATGAGGTATATAAATTATTGGAAACTGGCACTGATACTGATATCACACCCATGTTCTGGTGATCATCAAGAAATTCCTTTTGGTGGGTTTTCTGCCTTTTATTACACCTCTTGTGCTTTCCTTGGTCGTCTTGATGATGCAGAATCACCCAGGTGCTCTGGCTTCACTTCCTCTGTTGCTTTTCTACTCAAGGTTACTATTGAAAATGTCTTGAGTGCAGGTATATCACTGTGTGCTCTTCATGATTTCTCAGGATGCTCAGTGGAGTCTCAGTTGAGAAGTAGTGGAAAGGAAGAGGTGGATCAAGAGCAGCACCAAGACATGTTTGAGGAAGCCCAGACCAGTCATTTGAGCTCCGGTAGCCTGTCTAATACTGATCATGCATCTTTAGTGGAATCCTGTAGCACACGACAGTCCACAGAAGAACAGAAAATGCCACTCAAAGACATCATTGGTGGCCAAAGGCCGGAGTGGCAGGCTGAAGATGATGAACTACCAGCCACAAAAGTCTGTGATGAACTAGTTCTCAGTTCTGAGTTTGAAGAAAACACAAGTACTGAAAATGACCCACAAGTCAGTTCAGCTTTAGAAGAGAGAGTAGCAACCCGAGATATTATTGACGGCAACTCCACTAACCACTTTGAGGAGAATCCAAACAAACACAAAACCATCAACAAAAGTCTTTTGACAAAACCACAGTCATATCTGCAAGATGTCAAACGGTCTGAATCGTGTTCTTATGGACATGTAAGAGATTTAAAATCATGTCCCCAAGAAGATGTCAATAATTCAGAATCATGTCCCCAAGATGTCAATAATTCAGAACCGTGTACCCAACAAGATGTCAAAGATTCAGAATCACGTGCCCAAGAAGAGGTCAAAGATTCAGAATCATGTCCAAAAGAAAATATCAAAGATTCAGACTCATGTCCACAAGAAAATGCCAAAGATTCAAAATTATGTACACAAAGAGATGTCAAGGATTCTAAATCATTTCCCCAACAAAATGTCAAAGATTTGGAATCAATTCCTCAAGAAAATTGCAAAGACTTAGCATCATGTCCACAAGAAAATGTCAAAGATTCAAAATTATGTACTCAAGAAGATGTCAAGGATTCTGAATCATTTCCCCAAGAAATTGTTGATAATTCAGAATCATGTCCCCGAGAGAATGTCAAATATTCAGAAGCAGAAAATCTCAAAGACTCTCAGTCTGTCCTAGGTGAATTAAATACTGAACTCCAATGTGAAACTGAAAATGCTGAGGCAAACAATGAAGACAAAGATGAAATATTAATAAAGGCTCCACCTAAGGGTGGTAATGCTGTTGGTAAAAAGAAGAAAAAGAAGAGGAGAGGCAAAAAGAAAGGCGGGTCCTTTGAGGAAGGACATCAACCAAATGACAGTGACGAACCTGCTAAAACATATCAAGAAAGCACCCAACCGGAATCAGTTTCAAAAGACAACGGGTCAGGCAGCGAATGTAGTAGTGATGGTCGCATTTTTAAACACATTAACGAATCATCCACAAATCAGGTTGTCAAAGAGACGGACCAGCAACATACTACTGAACAAGTGGAACATATTGAAGCCTCAAATGTTGAACAACCTAATAAATTAAAGATGGATCAAATTAGTGGTGGATGGAATAATGGACAGAATTGGAAAGTAGAGGAACCGGGAATGGATCAAGTTGTGAAAGAGACAGACTGGCAAACTGCTAATGCGGTCGATTCCGTGCAAGTAGAACACGACGACACATCAGATGTTCAAAACCCCCCAAAATCAATGATGGATTCAATGTTGAATGCGGATGAACAAAATAACAAGCAGAATTTGGAAGCATTTAAAGTAGAGCTACAAGATGAAAACATTTCTCTCTCTTTGCAACTCAGTCCGTCAAAGAGTGACCACAGCACAGATGAACAGGACTTGAAACAAACATTGGAAGACTGTAATGATGAAGACTGTGTTGTTCAATTAGAAATGGAAAGCACTCTCAAAACTGCTCCTCTTGAACCTGCTAATTGTTCTGAAAGTCAGAATCACTTGTGCGTGACTATGAAGTCTACTGCCCAACGCCAGGAGTCACCATCGAAGCCGTCTGGCACCAAGGATAGTGACATGCTCACTGGGTTTTCTGACAAAGGTCGGCTAGAGAAAACGTGTACAAACAAAAAGGATGAACAGCCAGAAGCAGAAAGCGTAGGAAGATCATTTTCATCTGAAAATCCTAGTGAAGTGTCAGACGAAAAATCCAAACAGTCTGAAAGTGAGAAGGAAAATGAAATGTTAGATTTAGTCAAGCCAGAGAACTCCTCACGTGACCGTGACAAACATGAGATCCTTCTGGAGATTCAGGCTGAACATTTTATGGAAAGGCAGATGTTGCCGTATGAAGATCAGACTGATGTTGCTGCCTCGGACATGGAGGTACAGACACAAAATTATTCAGAAGAAGCAGGACATGACAGAAGTCCCCCGATTGTGCGGCAACTTAGCAGTGAGAAATTAGCCTCTGCAGAAAATCTTGAGGAGCAGAAAAATGACCAAAGTGACCAAGAATGTCTTATTGTGCAGCCATTGCGGGAATCCACAGCTCTAAACCAGTCCGACCCCAATAACACAAGTCAACCCTACGAGCAGGACAATGAGGAGTGTACCGAAAAAGGGCAATCCTTTGATTTTGATGACATGAACACAGACGTAGCTGTAGAAATACAGACTGTTAAAAGTACACAGCAAGAGGAAGTGGAGGTGGGTGTTGATGTCCTGTCAGATGACAACTCTAACGTGTTGGTCCAGAGTCCAACTAATATTGAAATAGTACAAGAAAATGTGCAAAGGAAACCAATGGATGGTGATGTGTGTGCAGATGTAGCTACAGCAGCTAAAGATTTGCATGTGGGGGCTTTGGTTCCTGTGGAAACTTCATCTGTAAATTTGGGAATTGTGGAAGAGCAGGAGGAAAAGACACAGCAGCAGAAGATGGATGCAATGGATGAGCAAAGCTTTGTTTCAAATGACAGACAGCTTTCCAAAACTGGGGAGTTTGGTGTTCTAGATGCCACAGGTGAAGACCAACCTCCTCCTCAGGCAGCATCTTTACCAGTAGAAGAAGCGGTAAATGATGCTGAAAAACTGCATGAAGATTTACTTGCAACCCAAGTGGGCGGCAACAAAGTGACACCACCCAAAAAAGATGAGAAGAAAAATGGCAAGAAAGGCAAAAGCAAGGGCAAAGATGACTGCAAGATGACTTAGCTTGATTTTGATTTATATAGTGATATTTTGTTCATGCAGCAGGACATTTCATTCGGGACATTTCACTGCACTCATTTTTTGTCTTAATTTATGTCCAGCTTAAATCTTTTTTGTGTGTGGTATTTTGGAAAAGTACACTGCAAGTGTTTGTCAGCAAATGTTTCATTCAGCCATTTATGTCTTAGTTAATTAATACAAAAATAAATTAAAGCTTTAAAGATAGTTCTGTGTGGATTCTCAGTCATTCAGGTCATTGTAGTCTCCAAAGGTTCAATCGAGGTAATTGGATGTCATCTTGTTTGTTGAAGGTGTTTAATCCAACAGTCTTATTCAGTTCTAAATGTTTTAAAACTAGGACAGAACATGAACCTAGAGGGACGGAACAGAGTTTCTACTAGGGATGTACCGATTTGTTTTAATGATTCGATTCGTGTGATGATTGGTGCTTTCCGATTTGAGTCTAGGAGGCTATTGGTTCATTTTGAAAGACACCATTCGAAACAATTCAGTAACTTTAAATCGATTTCAGTAACTTTTTAGCCAAAAATTCGACCAGTCTGAAATAAATACCTGGATACTGGACAGTGCCGGTGAAGTTTCCTAGATTTCTATTGATTTTTGTAAGGGAATCAGGTATGAATTAACTATGGATATAAACAAACAAGTAAACAGCAATTCGTGGCAAATTTCACATTAAAGTCCAACCAACACTTTCAGGTTGAATTAACAAAGTATGAATTAGCAGGTTGAATGATTAATTCTATCCGATAAAACACGACAAACTTTAATTTTATACCTCATTCAGGTCTCCAACCCAAGTATTAAAAAAGTTATCTTGCAGCAGATTTGAATGACATTTAATCTGCAGATATTAAAGTCAATGAATATCCTACATACGTCTGCACAGACGCTATCAAAGCTACGAGGAGGTGTTTGATCAACGAGCTTTTTATTGCAACAAATGCTGGCACGCACGACAACAGTGGCTCCCTCAAATGACTCCTAAACAGCATCCCCCCATTCAACAAAAACACAAACATTCACATCAACGTAGCTTAACATAGCCTGCTGCATACTTTTTATCTTGTCCTGAAGCTCCCATCCATGTGTTTGAAAGGCTTTAAGTTGGACTTAGCTTTGGATGTGGTCCAACACTCTAAAGCCCATGCAAAATTGAAGAGGAAAAACTAATCTAGCCAACAAACATGTTCACCAATGAAAATACATCCCATATCCTATGAAAATGTGCATATTTAAGGACGTCCACACGGACTCTTCCACCAGGGCGCAGATGTCATCCATGCACCCCAGTCAACTGGCATGACCAATCGGGTAACGTTTAACGTCTTTATCACTAAAACAGCTTAAAAAAAACACATCCATGTAAAGCCTGCCGTGCTTAAAGCCAATGCTTTATTTCCTAGTATCAATTCAGTCAATTGATTACCTTTCAAGCGATTAGATAGTTCAATGTGTGTCGTCTGGAATGGCAATTTGGTGAGCACAGAATTGATGTAGTTGGATCGTAGAAATACAAATTGATACATCGATGTAGTGAATGAATCGTTACACCCCTAGTTTCTACCTATTTCTGTCCTAAGCCTGTGGGGGCGGGACTCAGGCCATCACCCAACAGACCAATGAGAAGAAAAAATGGATGAGTGTGTCGGAGCTGCATGATATTGTCTTTTCATGCTTGCAATTTGGTTGCCTGGAACTGGGTGTTTGGGTCCATGGGTGATTCCAGTTGTAGAATACAATATTATGTTAAGTCAACTTCCTTTATATTCATTATGACAGGTTTCGCTTCACATGTTGAAGTGTGAAGTCCGTTTGAATTCTGGCCATGGTGTGTGCACGTATATAGTGGTTGCTATTCTACTGTATATTGTGAATCTGGAGCCATTCTCAGTGCGTTGTCTTGAGTTGGGTGTTGGAGACTGTGATTTAGGCAGGAGTCATCCAAGAGAGTTGGCTGTAGGACTGTCGAGGGGGATACACTAATTTTTCCCACAGTGGACTCCGAGACAAATTCATCTGCTTTTTGCTTTTGTTTCCAAGTTGTCTGTGTGCATTTTCCAAGTCATTCCATGTTGGAATGATGACGACGTCTGATTGTAGAAGGCTGATTTGATGTAATTGTTGTGGTATTGCTGTAAATAACATTTAGTTTTTGTAGGGTCGAGTTTGACAGTTTACTGTTGTATTGATGCATGTTTTTGTTTGGTGGGTTTTGAGATGGCCCAGTAGAATATGTAATCTGTATATTGGGAGACCTTGCCAGTGTTTGCTAGCAGATTGTTAATAGCTTCAACATCCTATTAGGAAGAGGAAGAACAAAGGGCTCAAGATTGTTCCTTGAGGGACACTTGCTTGGGTTGAAGCTGTGGCAGAAGAAATGCAGACCTTAATTTGTTTGTTGATGAGGAAAGTTGTGATTATGGACTGGGTGGATTTTGGGACTTTCAAAAAGGGGTGAAGTAGTCTGTTGAAGCCCACTTTTCCATACTTTGTGAATATTGTCGGGTTATTTATTTTTTGTTGTTTAGGCTTCTATGGATGTATTTTACCTGAGAGTAGGAGGATGTTCTGTATCGTAGGGACTGTTGATGTTTTCCAAGCAGAAAGGAATTGTGAGCAATGATGAGGCAGGTAGAGAAGAGCTGTCCCAACGTTGGTGCATGTTTTAGCCATACTGTGTCTTTGTCATGTTTTACTGTTTTCTTTTTACCTTTATACTGTATGTTCTTGACTTATCAAAGCATAGCTCATTGGGAGAGGAAAGTTATTGTACCAGCTTAATTTAACTGAAGTTATTTCTTATAGGGATAGCTACTCCTCCACTTAATGTATTTCTTCCTTTAAGGGAATCTTGTAGTCTGGGATGTTGGGATTCCTCATATGTTGGACAGTCGTGTTTTGTTTTTGAATGCTGCTAACGACCAAACCGTGTAAGTGTTTCTATCTCATGTTTTTGGTCTCACTGTCTGGTGTAGAGGCACCTTTGTTTTTGGTGGATTTCCCAAACACCCAGTTTTGATACACAGAGGAAGTAGGAGTTTCTCTGATGTGTGTCTTCCATCCTCAATGGTACGGAGCTTCTCTGCTGGTATTGTGGGTCCAGATTTCTCAACAACCAAAAAAAAAGAGTCGCCTGCCAGTAAAGGACTTGTGTGAACATCTACCAGAGACTTAAATATGGCAACTCTGCATCAAAACATTCAGAACTGACAACACACTTTGGATTAAAAGCATACCAACTTGAACTGCCAGAAGTCCATTTTTTTTCTAGTACTGAAATACTTAATGATAGCATTATTCCATGGTTAGAATAAACATGTGTATCAATTAGATTTGTTAAATGTTATTGGTTTGTCTAAAACGTGCTTGCACTGAATGAATATGTTGTGATCATTATTGTTTGGTTGAAGGTGTCTTCCAACATGTAGTTCATCTTAAGCCTGTTGTTTTGTTAAATTTGTCTGTTTGCCCTCCTCTCCTGAGTCTGTGCATGCTAACTTGACCTCCCTCACACTCCATCACCCCTCCTTGGATGCACTTTGCATGCATCTGACCCAGTCCCCTCACATCGCCTTTGGCTCCACCCGCTCCTGGTATGATGTTATTTTACTACTTGGATTGTTTTATTTTGTTGCATTATTTGCTTGCATGAATTGATATCCCTAAGGTTTGACCAGGTTTTTTTTTTTTTTTTGCCTGAAGTCTGTTTTTATTTTTCCAGAGATTCGCCTCAGGAAACTAGTGGACGAGCGAGAAAGAATGATAGAGCAGGTAGGCCTGACATTCTTTTTTTGCATAAACAATCAACAGCATTAAATTCTTTCCAAGGAACTTCGATAGTGTCGAGGTACTGTACGGTCTAGTAGTGTTCTTCCATAGTAAAACCATTTTTTGTACAGTGCCACTGTGCCGTGCATGAAATACTGCCTAAACATGAATATCTACAGTAGAATGGGCTACATTCAACTAACAAGTCAAGACTGCATGGTTTGATATTTCATACACCACTCGACTCGAGGCGTGTTTGCTCTGGCGTGTAAGCTCTAAGGTTGAATGCTGACTGATTTCAAAACAATTTTCCATGGAAAAGAATAGAATTCATCTGTTTTCAGCTCACAAAACCTTTTATATTTCAGAAAACAACAAGGTCCTTGTCCCATGTTAAGCACATATATTTTTTAATGCAATAAACCACGAAGGTAACTTTGAATACAATAAGCACCGGGACATTGTGGAAACGTTAGGGTTTGTACATCCGTATCAAGTCATTTGATAACGCAACAAATCAATACTGTAACTCAAGTCACGAACGTCACATGGCATGCATGAGCCAGCAGACAACAAAATCCACATTTGATTGGCTACTGCTCCCCCGCGGCTGAAGTGAAATCCTCGCAGGCAGAAGCAATCAGCAGCTCCTGTTGTGGCTGGCGGCGATCAGCATCTCAGGCGGCATGCAAAACTGCATTTTGCATCTGAGTTATCCAGGTTCCGAAAAAAATAACTGGCAAATGATATACATACAATAAAATGTATAACATAAAATTTAAAATATACAATTTAAATAAAAAATAAAAGTGATAACATTTATAATTTATAACCGCTACTGTAGTTCAATGGAAAACCTTTCAAACAGTTCATTTCGGCATGCAAGTCTTGAACGCCATTATGCAAGTGTTATTTTATGATCAATTGAAAAAATCTTATGGCTTAAGATTTTATGTGTTGCCTTGACTTTGGCTGTATTGTAACTTTGATAACAGTTTTTGTTTGTTTTATAATTGTAATGTTTAAAAGCAAACTGGGTGTGTACATGAACTGTGGAAATAATTAACACAATGTAATTTGATTGAAGTACTAGCGGTGTAACGATTTGATTCGTCACAATAAATGTATTTAATACCATAAAAATAGACTCTACTGGTCAAAAGTTTTAGAACACTCCAATTTCTCCAGAGGTAAAACCTACTTTATTAAGTGTTCAGATGTTCTGTTTGTCTTCCATTGTTAATTCATTTTTTCTTTCCATTTTTGTACCAACAAATGACTTCATTTCTCCAGTAAAATACTGTTCAACTGTCCTTCACGAGTGTACAGTACCACACTGTGTTCTGAACACTGTTTTTATACAGACAGAGGATGTAGTAAGTACTCCAGAACTTGGAATACCTGTAGGAATTCCTTGCATCAACTGCCAAGACTTGATCCACCTCCATTTCTGCAGAACAGGTTTTTTAATTGTTGACCCATTTTGTGGTCCCTGAAGCAGGCCTTTTTATATCATTCTGAAATACGTTATTTTTTTCATTTTGGGTAACCTTAGCTTTTCTTAACTTCTGCCACTTGCCTGTGTACCATTTCAAGCTCACGCTATTTATTGGACTTGAACGACTTAAATTTCAATAAATAACTGAAACAAATCCCGGCGGACTTTTGGGATGTTTTGAACTTTTAACTGGTAGTGTAGGTTGTTTTGTTTTGTGCTCCTTACTAGAACATACAGTACCTCACAAACGTACAACATTCACATTTCGGGAGGACAACTCTGTCAAAGACACAACACTGCATGTATGCTATGGGCTGCAATAGTACAAGTCACAGGTTTTTGTGATTGGGGTTGAAAGGGCAAAAATGCTTTTTCACTGTAATCGTCCAATAAGGATTTGTGGCCAGTCGATTAGAGCATCCCTAGTTTTAGGTTAAATATACACAAGGGGAAAATATATAAGAAAAATATATAATAAACTATGTCAGGGGTGTACTCACTCTTGTGAGATTCTGTATGTTTTTGGTGTTTTCAGATAAAGAACCTAAAAGCCCAGGTGGGCCAGAAAAACGGCACAGACGGCAGTTCAAGCGCTGATGGTGAAGTTGTGGAAAACGGCAACGACCCCACCATGGTTGATCTACAGAGTAAGACCTCATGCAACTTCTAGCTTGCTTCTTGCATCCTGTCTCTTCATATGTGATGCCATCATGTGAGCTTTTCTATCAGGAGATTCCAGCAGGCAAATCAGCGACATGAAGTTCAAACTTGTGAAGGCAGAACAAGAAGTGACTGCATTAGAACAAAATGTGAGGTGGAAAAGAAGATGTCACATTGATAAGATTGTGTTGTCATTTCAGTGTGTTTTTATTTGTACGCAGGTGAGCAGGCTTGAGGGTCAGGTGACGCGGTACAAGTCATCAGCTGAAAGTGCGGAAAAAGTGGAGGATGAGCTGAAAGCGGAGAAACGGAAGCTGCAGCGAGAGGTACGTTGTTGTTGTTGTCCTGACACCCCCAAGACTCCCTAGCGGCATATGCAGTAGTTGCACCTTTTCTCTCCCTTCTCAGCTGCGCTCGGCCTTGGACAAGATCGATGAACTTGAGTCCAGCAACAGCCACCTCACAAAAAGACTGGAGAAGATCAAGTCCAGCCGTGGCATGGTCCAGAGTCCTTAGCGGAGACTGGACTGTGAGGAAGGTCATCAAGATGTTGGATCGCCACCTTCTACTGCGTGGTCCACACTTTTTACTCATCATATCCCTGCGGGAATAGACAACACAAACACACGTGTGTTTTCTTTGGGAAGCCATCATCAGAAAGCCCTTTAGGCCGAACTGTCCATCAAGGACAATGCCACTGTCACATGACAGTTGTCCTGTTGCACTGCCCCCTGCTGGTTGCCTCTGATCATCTACTTGCCTTGTTCACAAATGTATCTTTTTCCGTCCACCGTGTTTGACAGTGAATGAATGCTTTGTGTGTGTTTTCTTAATGAACAATCTGTTTTGTGTGTGCATTTTTAGCCGACTAGTTTAACATTGTCCATGTGTTCTTCTGAGCATAAGTTCCAGTCTCTTTCATCAAGCAAGGAGGTAATTTGTGACTTTTTGAGACACTCTCGGTATCTTGCACTACTTCCGTCATACATGACTATTTAAGCTTTGATACATTACAGTACTTCCAACGTAACATGAATATTTCAGCTTTAGTGCACATGCGTGATTGCTGAGATTCACCAAACAAATGTGACCACAAGCGGTGAAGGCAGGAGACGTCAAAGACACTGAGGACATGCTGCTTCACTGTTTCCATAGCTTTAACTTGTTTGTATGAAAACAAAGGGATAATCTTTGTGCAATAAAGTGTCAACACGCTGTGTACGTGCATGTGTAGTCCTTCACTCTTTCTTGTAATTTGGAAGGATGATGGATGGATGGATGGATGGATGATTCATCCCCAAGAGTGATTTACATTTCAAGTAGCTCTCCGAAAACGTCTTAATAAACAATCTCTTAGTCATAGAATAAACACGAAGAATAAATATTTACGTCACGGTTCACTTCCAATTAGTTGTGCAATAATAACAGTATTATAAGTAAAAAGTCCAGTCCTGTGTTTTTATCGCTCCCCCTCTGTTGTGTTGAAAAGCCGCATAGCACAGGGGAGGAAGGATCTGCTCAGGAGGACAGTGATGGTCCTCCTGATGCTGTGATGCTGGTTGTCCATGATGCTGTGATGCTGGTTGTCCATGATGGAAAGGAGCCTCCTCAGTGTCCTTTGCTCTGCCACAGATGTTGGGCTGTCCAGCACACTACTGCATACAGGAGAGTACTAGCTACCACAGTCTGGTAGAAGATCTGTAGCAGCTTCTTTAGGAAGTACGGACGTCTCTGTCTTTTCCTGCATCCATGTTGGCAGTCCAGGGCAGTTTATCATGCAGACGCACTCCCAGGTATTTATACTTTAGGTGTGAACCACCTCCACATGGTCACCTTTAATGAGAACAGAACATTTAACTTGTGTTCTTTTAAGGTGGACAATTAGTCGACTAATTGTTACACTTTCACATTAAAACTTATTTATTTTATTATTTAGTTCCTGTGTTTTTAGTTAATTTTTTTAGGATATTTACAAAGTAGCCGCACGGTGGATCAGTGGGTAGTATGTTGGCCTCACAGTCAGGAGGTTCAGAGTTCGAATCTGTGTTGGGCATCTCGGTGGAGTTTGCATGTTCTCCCCGTGCGTGTGTGGGTTTTCTCCGGGTACTCCGGTTTCCTCCCACATTCCAAAAACATGCATGTTAGCTTCATTGGCCGCTCTAAATTGTCTATTAGTGTGTGAATGGTTGTATGTCTGCCCTGCGACTGACTGGCAACCAGTCCAGGATGTACCTGCCATCCCACCTCAGCTGGGACAGGCTCCAGCATACCCGCGACCCTAATCAGGATAAGCGGTATTGAAAATGGATGGATGGATACTAATAAAGGAGCTATCTATCCTTATTAACATGTGTTGTGTAGCAACTATAGTCTATGTGGACCTAGCAGTGGTTATTTTCTGTCATGTCCCCCATTTACAAAGCAGAACCCTCGGAAAGCTCCAGGTCCGGATGGTGTCTCTCCTTCCACCCTGAGACACTGTGCGGTAGAACTGGCGCCTGTCTTCACGGACATCTTCAACATCTCTTTGGAGTCATGCCATGTCCCAGCCTGCTTCAAGCTGTCCACCATTGTTCCCGTCCCCAAGAGGCCCAGGATCACTGGACTCAACGANAAAGAGAGCAGTGAAACATACAAGCACACTCAACAGTCTTAATGGCATTTTGAGTACAACAAATGTGTACATGTTGGCAGGTCCGCATTGTCATTGAAAGTAGTCCCTGCGCCCCCAGGGGGCCCACTATTTGAGAGGCACTGACCTTAGGCTACATAAATAATGGCTTAAATAAACACTTTATACATTTTAATGAGCATACTTTTAGGTACAATAGATAATAGCTATTTTTAGAATTTACTCAAGTCAGTTTTCTGGAAGGTATCTTTACTATTCCTCGAGTATGACTTTTGTGGACTTTAAAGAAGACTGGAGTCAGTACGTCATCTGTTGGAGTTTCTTCCTATTCGGTGAATCCAGTGTGATGTGTTACCAAGTCATGCCGGTTTGATGGATAGACTGCTGGCTGTTGTTGTGTTTGTACTTGTGCTTGATGGACAGCCAAACAAGGTCCGCTTCTGTATTTGCTGAATCATTCGACGGCCGTAGAAGTCGCGGTACTCAGGTGGCAGTTCATCCAGATGTTGCAGCGCTCGCTCCAGGGTTTGCAGGGCTCGACTTGCAGCCACCGGGTCTTTGTTACCGTAGGAGTCCTTTTTGTCGTAGCGGTCTGCAGGCAGCTGGCGCCAGAACACGTTCACACCGACACCAAACTGCAGCGCAAGGGTGTTATGGAACCACAGAGCTGCAGGAACAGCGAACACTTAGATTAGCATTTCAAAACATTTATGGATACTCTTACCAGGAATGAAGAGCAGATCTCCAGGCTCCAGCGTACACTCGTATCTCACTGCCTTTACAAAGTCAGGAAACAAGTTCTGGTCCGGCGAGTCAATATCAACCACCTCTGATTTGTCACCTAACAATCAGCAAAAAGCAGACCTTCGGATATTATATGCAGTCACCGAAAAGACGCTTGACCTGTAGTTGTACCTGCCTTTCAAATAAAGGTGCAACGTGTCCTGGGGGCTGTAGAGAACCACCCTCTTCCTCCCTGTCACCTGAGCCAGAAGGTTATCCATTACCTGACGGAATATGAACCGCCTTCAGGAACACAAAAACACTCTGCATTTCCTCATTTCTGCTCACGCCACGCTTTGTTCAGACGCTCACATCGTAGTGTGTCCACAGCTGAAGACCACAAGAGCTGATGCGGAAGACACTGGAGAAAAACTGATGGGCGTCAAAGAAAGGTGGGACATGGAAGTCCTTTGCTAGTTCTGGGAACTGTTTTCCCAGATCGGCAGGTTCCTACAAAGACAAAGTGTTGGCTGCCGAGAAGACCTCAACAGTTGAATTGGTCTAAATACCTTTCGAACATCTTCCCCCAAAGATCGAAGGTAATAGCTCTCATCCTAAAAACAAGACAGAAAGTTTTGGCAATCTTTATTTACTCAATATTTGTATGAGCACTGTACTTTTATGTATCCAAAATATGTCTCAGAATTATATACTCGTACACCATGCAGACGACTACCACAATAATAAACATGCAGTATTGTTAGGCGGCAGTATTTAGCGACGGTGATACTTGTTGGGGGTATTGGACATAAATGAATGCATAAAGATGCACCTCACACAGGAAGAAGTCTGCGTGTTTCCTCTCAGATGTCCTTTTCACAAATTCCTTGAATGGCAGCGTCCTGTCAACATGAAGCATCGTGAGTTTCCAATTCTTTTTCAATGTTTCTGTGACGACGTGAGATACATGGCGACAGAAATATGAATGCTTGCGAGTGCTTTGCGGTTTTTTAATGTGTCTGGATGGACGTGAGATAAAAAACGAAAACGGGAAGCGTTGTGTTTGTGACTGTTTGAAATGTCTGAGAGAGATGAAAGGTGCAACTCACCTGTACACAAAGTTCTTCTGCAGGAAGTTCATCTGTGGCACTGTGGAAACATGAATCTTCACCTCCCTTTCTCCACCTTTTTGTCCAAGATACTCTACAGTCCAGTTGTCTACACATGGCCCCAGATTCACACCTCTCAGCACGGCTGGTTTACGCTACAACGCCATATTTACAGTTATTATAGTATAGTATACATATTTACAATGTGGACATATAAGGCGTGCAATTGACATCTATTTAGCAGTTTAAAACATGTATGTTACATGTGTATGTTACTGTACTGGGCATTAAAGCATGTTGCTATATACAGTGGTGTGAAAAACTATTTGCCCCCTTCCTGTCACACTTAAATGTTTCTGCTCATAAAAAAGAGTTAACTATTAGTCAAAGATAACATAATTGAACACAAAATGATGACCGCCAAGACTTTTGGGAAAATATCTTGTGGACTGACGAGACAAAAGTTGAACTTTTTGGAAGATGCGTGTCCCGTCACATCTGGCGTAAAAGTAACACAGCATTTCATAGCAACAGTCAAATATGGTGGTGGTAGTGTGATGGTCTGGGCTGGTTTTGCTGCTTCAGGACCTGGAAGGCTTGCTGGGATAGATAGAAGCAGGAATTCTACTGTCTAGCAAAAAATCCTGAAGGAGAAGGTCCGGCCATCTGTTGGTCAACTCAAGCTAAAGCCATCTTGGGTGCTGCAGCAGGACAATGACCCAAAACACACCAGCAAATCCACCTCTGAATGGCTGAAGAAAAACAAAATGAAGACTTTGGAGTGGCCTAGTC
>QODF01000123.1:1966582-2004148 GCA_024372805.1 Oostethus manadensis | reverse complement strand
TTTTTCACACCACTGTACATGTAGTAAATTCGAGGAACCAAAACGTGGATGTTACGCGTACTAGACATTTAAAAACATGTACGTTACGTGTCCTATTTATTCTAAAAATATTCTTTGCATCTGAGATCATGGCTATTATTTGTATTGATTCATCTTTTAAAAAAAACACAACTTTCGTTACTAAATGGCACGTACGGAATATTAAAGTCGACGTTTCAGGCAATTCAACAACAATATCGTAACCATTAAATCTACATTACCTCTGGATAAATATCTCGCAGAAATACATCCCGATCTACGTTTGTAAAGATTGGGACGTGTATTGTTTTCGTAGAGGTCATTTTTTTCACGCAAACGCTATCATATGTAAATACATGCTCTATATTTATGTTACATTCACATTGTTCCCCACTGAAACAACAACAGAAAGAAAACATTCCGTTTTAAAGATGAGCTCTGTATCAAAGTTTACAGTTTTTTTCATTTATTCAAAAATAACGACGGGCCCTAAAATATGCGTAAATCCGCACATGCATTCATTGTCGAATTAATTTACATTTTCTAACAACTTTCTGAATTTTCAGAAATACATTTTTAACAAAGGAAGGTAGCCGGAAGATAAAATAAGACGGACAGGAAACCATTGGCAGTCAAACAAAATGTCGCTCATCTTATTAAGGGGTTGTCCCAGTAGGTTGTCATCATTAAACGGCTTTTGTCGCTCGCTAAAACACGAAAGTGTCATCCTAAAGCGGCGGAGAAAAGCTCAGTTTCCGTTCCTATCTCCCGCTGGCGCGGGGGTGTCTTTTCGGCCGTACTGCCCCGACCGGGGCGAACAAAAACACAACCAGAAGGTGGTGGTCGTCGGCATCCCCAACCCTTTCATCTGGATACGAACACGAATTTACTACTTTCTTATCAGGACGTATTTTGATTCGGATTTCAACATCGACGAGTTCACACAGGGGGCGAAACAGGTTGGAGTCCGAGAAAGCTAGCAATGCTAACAATCACTCTCTGGTGTTGTTAGCCTCGTGGACGTTTTCCTCGTGCTGCTGAGCTACTTTCCCGCCCTTCGTTCGAGCTCTTGGTGATGTTAACGTTGAATTCCTGTGTCTTTCAGGCTTTCTGCCATGTTTCAAAGCTCCTGTCCGAGTGTCGTTTTGACGCTCTTGACGGGCTGGTAGCCAAAGACGTGAGTAGGGCTTGCTTCACATCCTCAACCTGTTCCACGGTTGTTTGTACGATTCCTGCAGGTGGCATTGTATGTGCACGTGCACTGCATAGACCGACATGAAAAATGAAATGATTGTGGAAATACAAAGAGAATCATCCATCCTCTACGCCACTTATCCTCATTATGGTCACTAATACCAAAATAGACAAATGTGGTCGTATTCTTTTTACAATTTGTCATTGTTTTTTCTGTAGTGTTTATTTCCCAGGTTGTCGTTGCTTTTCGTCTTTTGTCTTTTCCGTTTGCGTTTTGTCATTGCATTTAGCGGTTGACTCGAGCTGGCGACAAATGACAAAGAAAATACAAGGTCCTTCTGGGACGAGGGTGAATGGACCCATCCAGGCTGTTAGCGGCTTCTCTCAGTAGCTTTGATGTGGACTCTATCAGAAGACAATTGACAATTCTCTTTATAATTCCACGTGCATTTTCCATACCATACAAGCTGGTGACTAAAAGCAAAGGTAAAAGAAGGACGTGGTCCATCTGCCAATTCGTCCCATACAGCCTGTTAGCCGTTTCGGAATGGACTCCACCTGTCCGTAACATTTCTTCCACTCACTCGCATTAAGAGCTACATTTGAACATCGCTACTACAAGCAGGAATCGTGCGATCATGTATGGACGGTCCTCGTTGCCTTTGCTTTTAGTCGCCAGCTTGCACGGGAAGAATGGAAAAGAAAAAGACAAAACAGGAAAAGGAACATTAAAATGGAAAAAACAAAGACAAAAGGGGAAAAGAATACCAGTACATTAGTATGTTTTTTTCAAACTGTTTCTCTTTATACAGTAGTTCCACATGTATTTCCTTTTAATTTTGGCTCTCTTGTGATTCCATACATATCTACAAAGCCTTAATCAATTTATATTTTACTACTAATTATCTGTAGCTAAATAAATACAAAACGTTTGTGTGTCATTTTCACAGTTAATCAGTAAGCTGGAGGAGAAGTGCAGCCTACTCCCACTGATGTACAAGACCGCACTGTCTGCTGAACCCGATAAACTCATGTACACCACACCAGGAGATGTCGGCATCTACTACGATGACAGTGGTCAGCCAGTAAACACCTTTATCATCATTACCAGCCCTTGCTAATTGCTATCTATATGTTTCTCCAGGGAGAAGGTTTGTAAGTATTTTGATGCGTTTCTGGTACCTGACAAGCGCACAGCTTCCCGACGACACTTTGGAAGGGACTCGTATCTTCCAGGTGGCTCTTGGAGAGGCAGAAACACAAACCAAGAGGCTGCTAACCGCAAATTATGAGTAAGTATAAACAGTGTGGGACATACAGACTCCCGTGTTTCCGACTGTTGATATAATTACATGGCTTTTGCAGGTTTCAAAGGGAGTTCACGAAAGGAGTGGCACCAGACTGGACCATTACACGAATAGAGCACTCCAAGCTTTTGGATTAGGATTGAACAAAAGAAAATTCACTTGGAAAGAAGGGGTGATACAGTATCTCCAGTGGAAAGAAGCAGGCCAAGCAAACAAGAAGAGCCGTACGGCATGCATACCATCTGCAGTAGAGTCACAGCCTATTTCTTTATTGTTATGTTGCTTTGGAGCACCTTTTCAACAAGGCTTTGTGTATTTATTTCACACCCCTTAATATAACCATTGGGAACTCTCAGACACTTGGCTATGTCTTGAGGCAGTGTGTATCAACAAGATTGTTTTATGATACTTGACTTGTGACCTTTTTATCCATCACTACCGTTACCGACGTGTCATTTTTGTGCAGGGTCGCAGTGTAAGTGATACTATGCTAATAGCTAGCATGTTCACAGCTGCCATGCCGGCAGTCTGTGTGGATACCTTGGGAACGTCTCTTGCTGGACAGTTGCTAAAGTGCTAACACTCAGCAAGACACAACGGGGATCTATTCTGACATCGGGAGAATCCCATTCAATTCCATTTTCTTCCGCTTTTTCGGGACCAGGTCGTGGGGCCAGCAGTCTCAGTAGAGAAGTCCAGACTTTGCTGTCTCCAGTCACCTCTTCCAGTTCAAGACGACATCAAGACGTTCCCGGGGCAGCTTTGAGACATAATTGCTCCAGCATGTTTTACCGCGGAGGCGTCCAGACTAAATGCCCGAGCCACCTCAACTGGTTCCTCCCGATCTGAGCCCGCTCCAAGCTTCTCACCCTATATCTTAGGCAGAGTCGTGCCACCCTACAGAGGAAACTCATTTCAGAAGACCCTATGAATTAATACAAGAGGAGGGACTGCACGTCGCCGAAGGTTTACTTAGGTTTAGAGATAATCTATTTTTAGCAAACCATGTTTTTGGTATAGTCAGTTCATCTAAGACTTTTTTATTAGCTCTTGTGTGCTTTTTCCGGAATAAAATGCAGTAATGTTGTCTGCAAATAACACGAGCTTTAGACTTTTGTGACTTTGCAGATGTCTTTGACATACACTATTGGTTGGTCAGTTTTGATCCCAGTATTGACCCCTGGGGTACTACTTGATATAGTTTCATTTTGATTGGAAATATACCAGTCTGAAATGATAAACTGCTGTACGGCAGCAGTTTTGCAATCTCATGAATGACCTTTTTTTTGCTTTTTCAGTTTCATATCCGTTACAATTAGTTGATGTTTTTGATTGACATTTAGTGACATTATTAATAATTTCTTTCCCTTCCCCTGACAAGAAATTTGTGATCCCTTGCTCCCGGGTTGGTCCAATATTTCCAGGGTAGTTATTGAACCACGTTTAACTATCTCGCTCATATCATTTTCGGCATTTCCATTCATGAACTATTGTCGATTATAATAATGGAATGTGTACAACGACTAGTGGAGTTGGGTCAGCACTACACTCAGAATTAGAGGATTAAGTACACAGTGTACACGATACACCTTCTCACGGGTTTATTATTTATGTAACAGGGATTTATCTTTACAAAATGAAGAGATGGTTTACTCCAGATTTAGCTATAGCTACTTTCCATCTGCAGTCCCTTAGTAGGTGGGGTGCAACAAAATACAATTAATATCAATTAAATCCGCAAACAATTCTTACAATATATCTAACTATATCTAGTCAACAATTTAAACATGATTATATTTTGTCAATGGCCATAGACCAAGTTAATGTTGACACTGCTGTGTTCCCACTAATACCTTTCTGGGGTTTCAAGAAAGATCCTACAGGTCAGAACATAGTTCCTGGAAGGTTATTCTTTTCTTTGATGGCTTTAAATGAGGAAGGTTGTGTGCGCAAAAGCCGAGCTTCTTTGTGTCTTGCTCAGGTGGAAATCAGATTGGCATGAAAGGTCAAGATTGGCATGACAGGTCAAGGGTTGAGAGTGACTGACTGCCAAGAAATGCATTCATGTGCTTTTTTCATGTGCTGTTTTCTTTTCTGTCTTTTTTTTTTTTTAAAGGTCGCAGGGGAGTGAAATAAAACAAGAGTGAATGAAGACAAACTTTATCATTGGCGTCAATGGACGTTTGGTCAACAGAACACTAGAGATGGTGAAATGAAGAAGTCAGAGGTCAGAACTGGAGCTTATCAAAGTCATACGTCACAGTGCGTATGGACGGTTCAAAGCAGATGGGTGGTTGTCAACGCTTTAGGAGAAATTTAAGCCTTTGAGCATTGGCCAATTGTTCGTGTGTGTATATAAGATGTGTTAGACCGGCCTTGAGTCCGACCTGTTCCGTTTTGAAATACTATTGCGAAATTGATAGGAGTTTATTTCTACAGACTCACCCCAAAACTAAACCCAGCAAAAGGGACATCAGTTAAGCATGTTGAAGAGCAGGGGGGGTACGACAAAGTAATAGCGAATGAAACGGCTCTTAGAAGCGGCTCTTTGACGTCAACCACGAGAGCCGGCTCCTGATTGGGAACCGTATCCGCCTTCTCTCTCTTCCTCTCTCTCTCTGTGTTTCTCTCGCGCGTTCGCTCTCTCTCTTTCATTTTTTTTCTCTTCAAGCCGCACGTGATTGGTCGATATGTGTTTGCATACGCCGAGCAGAAGGATGAGAAGGGGCGATAGTTCGACTCCAGCGGCAATAGCAAGCACACAAGAGAAAAAGAGCCAAGGCTAACGAGATACACGGAGAGGTAAAATGAGTGAGACCAGGAAAAGAAGTGCAATTTGGAACCATTTCAATTTGCTTGACAATACAAAGGCAGGATGTAGACTCTGCAAGAAAACAATTGCAGAGTTCTGTGTTGGTTCACTTGAAATTTGTTTAAAAAGAAAAGGCTGAAACATTAAAATAGTTAAACGCTGAATTGTAAATCTCAGGTTTTTGTATATTTAAAAAAACAACCGTTTTTTCATTAGTTCTTAGTAATTAATTTTGTGGAAAGTTTAATTAACCAATAAAAACAAAAATCCTTAGAGGCGTTTAAGAGCCGAAAGAGCCGGCTCTTTTTAGTGTGCCGAGTCGAAAGAGCTGGTTCTTTAAAAGGAGCCGGAATTCCCATCATTACATTTTGGCAGGTGTGCACTAAAATCCAACGTCCACCTTTCCAGTCACGCCCCCCCGACAGTTTACTGTGCCTCCAAGGGGGCCCCGCCCACAATCTGAGAAGCGATCTTTAGTGCCATTGGATGCTTTGACTCCACTTTTCCACCAGATGTCGCTAACGTTGATATAGCGAAGCGCCAGCGCCAAATTACTCTGGACTATAGCTACAAAGCAGCCGCCACTCACTTCCGGAAAAAAACATATCCCGGAAATGACGGAGTGCCTGCTGTCGCCATGGCACTAGTAGTGTTCACGGCCGTGGGACTACTGTGATGTCTTCGCCACCATCAACAGTGCAACGTTTTTCAAGAGCACAAGGATGAATTTAACGACAGTGTTGTTTTACGGATGTGCCGTAAGCCTTCTCGCTGTTGGCCTGAAGGAATTACTGGGTGGCTTTGAGGAGAACAGATGCAGTATGACCTACATGTTTGAATACCCACAATATCTGGTAGGTAACAAGTACTACTACTAAACCTACATGTTTGAATACCCACAATATCTGGTAGGTAACAAGTACTACTACTAAACCTACATGTTTGAATACCCACAATATCTGGTAGGTAACAAGTACTACTACTAAACCTACATGTTTGAATACCCACAATATCTGGTAGGTAACAAGTACTACTACTAAACCTACATGTTTGAATACCCACAATATCTGGTAGGTAACAAGTACTACTACTAAACCTACATGTTTGAATACCCACAATATCTGGTAGGTAACAAGTACTACTACTAAACCTACATGTTTGAATACCCACAATATCTGGTAGGTAACAAGTACTACTACTAAACCTACATGTTTGAATACCCACCAAACCACAAATTCATGCACTACGTCAGACCTCCTTTAAGCAGTTGGAATCAGGGAAGGAAATAATTGACACCTGTCTCAAGCCAATGTAATCGAGGATTTCAACATGCTCTCTGATGTCGTGGAAGTTTGGCGTTAATAAAAAAAGCAGGAGCCACAACTGCAGGATGCAATTCGTGTACACAGAGCATCTCTTAGCAAAAGTCAAGAGACCTTCTCAACCTGCACAACACACATCTGGCCAAAATAAGAGGCATGTGCTCTACTTCCTGTTTATTTGTGGTAACAAAAGTGTGTAATAAAAAACTAGCTTATAACAACATTGAGGCAGCAAAGTAAACTAGTGCTAATACAGTATAAGTTGTTTGATATTCTGCACCCAGGTCAGTGCATGTTTAAGTGCCTGCAATATCACACTCTAATACATTAACATGAACTTTTTAAAAGTAAACATATTTGTGGAGGTGTACTCCTGCGGAAATTCATAGTACATTTAATAAAAAGTGAAAATCATTAAATAAATCGGGGAGAAGTTGATATATTGCATCCAAAAAAAACTCTGGTTGGCGCCCGAGGAAATCTTTATGATCCGGCCTCTTACAAGCATCAGAATTGCGAATCCGGAAAACCGGAATCGAAACGAAGATTCAGTATCAGAACTGCAACTTGAAGCGATGCCCAACCTTAGTAGTGACAAAGCCGGTGTTGGCGTTACAAAACATAAAAACTCGAACTGTCATTCTATAAATAAATCACTGCACTGAATGGACGTAAAATTGCTTTGTGGTGTTTTGTCAGTATTTGACAAAACAACATGAAAGACATAACACTGCGTAAACCAACATGACCCAATGAAAGCTGTGTGACATATGTTGTCTTTGTAAGTCACTTCTAAATAACAGAATCAGATTTATTTGATAATTTATTATTTAAACATTAATTATCTGGAAATCACCCGTGTTCATTCATGTCTGTCTGTAAAGGAGTACCATAGGAAAGGTGAAAATGTGTTAAGGGTAGTTACACCAGTTTTTTTCCTTAGGTAAATAGTTGTCGAGCAAGTCAGGCTGGTGTCTTATTTTGGGGGGGGCTGACCTGTTTTCCTGTCTCTGTTGTTAGTGTGTTAAAATTAGCTACACCTTTCATTCAATCTGCATCCACATTTGAAAGGTTCTTTTTGGACCCCAGATGCTTAGAAAGAGGTAGTAATAGCCAAATATTACCGTAATGTGTGGTGTATGAGCCGCTACTTTTTTCTTAAACCTTAAGCCTTGTGGCTTATGCAGCAGCGCAGTGAATTTATTGCTGCGTTCTAATCTTGTGACGTCTTCTTTGCTGCAGAACTTCTACTAATCGTTTAAATGTTTCGCTCGCAAATCAGTGAGGAAATGGTAACACTTTCTATGGTAGGAGCAAATTCCAAGGTATAAGTGAACTCACCACAAGCTTGTCAACCCATTGGAGTCGCAGGAAGTCATTATTCTTTCTTATCTTAAACCTCTACAACATTGCATGGAAGTCGGGAACAGTACTTATGGACTGGCAGACCGGGGTGGTGGTCCCCATTTTTAAAAAAGGTGACCTGGCTACTCCAGGGTGCTGGAGAGAAGGGTACGACCGTTAGTCGAACCTCGCTTACAGGAGTTGCAATGTGGTTTTCGTCCCGGTCGTGGAACACTGGACCAGCTCTACACCCTTGCAAGGGTACTGGAGGGTATGTGGGAGTTTGCCCAACCGGTCTACATATGCTTTGTGGACTTGGAAAAGGCATTCGACCGTGTCCCTCGTGGTGTCCTGTGGGGGGTGCTTCGGGAGTACGGGATTGGTGGCCCGCTACTACGTGCCATTCGCTCCTTGTACAATCGAAGCAGGAGCTTGGTTTGCATTGCCAGCGTAAGTCGAGCTTGTTTCCGGTGAACGTTGGCCTCCGCCAAGGCTGGCCTTTGTCACTGATTCTGTTCATAATCTTCATGGACAGAATTTCTAGGCGCAGTCAAGGTGTTGAGGGAGTCCAGCTTCTCCAGGATCTCGTCTCTGCTATCTGCAGACTATGTGGTCCTTATGGCCTCATCAGGCTGTGACCTTCAGCGTTTACTGGAGGAGTTTGCAGCTGAGTGTGAAGCTTCTGGGATGAGACTCAGCACCTCCAAATCCGAGGCCATGGTTCTCAGTCGGGAACCTGGTGGACTTTAACCTGCGGGTTGGGAGTGAGATCTTGCCTCAGGTGGAGGAGTTCAAGTATCTCGGGTTCTTGTTCACGAGTGAGGGAAGGTTGGAGCGTGAGATCGACAGACGGATCGGTGCAGCATCTGCAGTAATGCGGTCGCTGTACCGGACCGTTGTGGTGAAGAGAGAGCTGAGCCGGAAGGCAAAGCTCTCTGTTTACCGATTGATCTACGTTCCCACCCTCACCTGTGGTCATGAGTTATGGGTCATGACCGAAAGAACCAGATCGCGTATACATGCGGTGGAAACTGGTGGCTGGACTCACCCTAAGAGATAGGGTGAGGAGCTCGGCCATCTGGGAGGAGCTCAGAGTAGAGCCGCTGCTCCTTCACATCGAGAGGAGCCAGTTGAGGTGGCTCGGGCATCTAGTCCAGATGCCTCCCGGGCGCCTCCCTGGTGAGGTGTTTTGGGCATGCCCAGTCGGGAGAAGGCCCCGGGGAAGACCTAGAGGGACTATGTCTCACAGCTGGCCTGGGAACGCCTTGGTGTCCTCCCGGTGGAGCTGGAAGAGGTCGCCGGGGACCGGGAAGTCTGGACTTCCCTACCGAAACTGCTGCCCCCGCGCCCCGGACCCGGATAAGCGGAGGAAAATGGAATGGAATGGAATCTTTTTATCTTAAACTGGTAAGGGTGTTGAGTTTTTCATAGCTCATGATTGTCAGCTGGGATGGGCTCCAGCATACCAACAACCCTAATGAGGATAAGTGGCATAGAAAATAGATGGATGGGTGATTGACTTCTGTCAAATAAAGAACTACCAGACTTGTGCACGCCACAACATGCAGTTTTATGATGTGGTCATGTGAGGCTTATGTATGTAAAAATCAATTTTTCTCTATATTTAGTGGGGGTCGTATATACCGGAAATTACGTTAAGTATTGCAATGGTGTTCTCACAAAGAGTGCCATGGTCCACAAGCATGAAGGAACTACAAAAACAAGGAGGAACCCCTCAGTTAACAAGGTAACTAAAAACAAAGGTGGTTAACAACAACAAATGTCCATCCATCCCATCCATTTTCCACCGCTTATCCGGGTCCGGGTCGCGGGGGCAGCAGCTTCAGTAGGGAAGTCCAGACTTCCCGGTCCCCAGCGACCTCTTCCAGCTCCATCGGGAGGACACCAAGGCGTTCCCAGGCCAGCTGTGAGACATAGTCCCTCCAGCGTGTCCTAGGTCTTCCCGGGGGCCTTCTCCCGACTGGGCATTTGTTGTTCTTGGGAACAACAAATGTGGTTTGGCCAAAAGGGCAGCTGGAGCGAAGCAACGAGGCTGGCAGGAAGGAGTATAGGCTATGCACAAATTGCATAAATCTACAAAAACAAAATGTTGAAAAAGAGCGAGGAAGAGAAACAATCCGCCAGACATAAGCGCTGTGCTTAAGAACGCCGCTAATAGCAAAGCAGCTGAAGGTATACCTTGTTGCGCCGCCCTGTACAGGATGTGACGGAGTTAGGGACGCAAATTCAAAAAGAAACCAGTAGGGGGCTCATATACAAAAATAAAGATAGGACAGAAAAACAAAACATGACATTCTTGGCTGCATCCCCATCACTCCATCAAGTACAGCAGGAAACACATTAGCTTTGATGAGGTAACGACTGACATGAGTTTGTATCTGACCACTTTGTGTGCATGTTGCATTCGCAGCGTGTGCCATTGCCTCGTCGTGTCGCCAGACTGTACCCAGCATACGGGCTCTACCTGTACGGAGAGGGGCACTATGCCCAGGAGACACGAGAACTGATACTCTTTGGTGCACCGCTCCTCTTCCTGCCTGGAAATGCAGGGAGTTACAAACAAGGTAATTAATGGAGTCAATGTTTTCAGTGTGATGTATGTGTTCAGCCTTGTGCTTCTGGGTTTGAATCCAGCTAGGAGGTCAGTGTGGAGTTTTCATGGTCTCTCCATACATACATGGGCTTTCTCTTGGTGAGTCCACTCCGTGTCATAAAATGTGCATGTTAGGTTAGCTCAGTGGTTCTCAGTTATTTTCTTTTCAACAGCTGCCACGGTCTAAGCATTCCAAGACGAAGCTGTAGTAATTTCATACTTGATCCAATTTACTTGGTTGTCAAATCAAAACATGATTGCTGCATAATTAGCGTCCTTTTCACTAGTCCAATTCACAACTTCTTCAATCTGCACTCTAAGCATCATGGAAACTAAATATTTCAGCCTTGAATTAGCCACATAATTGTTTAAGGTTCAAAGTGTGAAAAAAGGAGGAGCTTATTGTCCGGAATTTATGGTACATTGATTTGATTACAATTTATTTGGTTTGCATCCGTTTTGGTTAGGGTCGGACGTTCTTGAAAAGATTAATGATGCTAACTCAGGTTTCACTGTATAGAGATCCCCTGTATATTTGAGATTCAACATTCACGTCCCTGCACATTTGCGTCTTGTTGTGCAGGGCATCATTGCTTTTTAACTTCTTATGTCATGAGCAAAGAACGGCAATTAAAGAGAAAAATGGAGGGTTACTGGACCTTAATTTAATAATATCAGTCAGTTTTATTGCAAATGTTTATCCAAAATCAGAGGAGAACGTGAAACTACCAGGATGACTTGGAGTGGGGGAAGGATAGAAATTGTAATAGACATCTCAATTACCTTTTTACACTCATTACACAAGGTCCGCACGGTGGCTGAGAGGGTAGCATGTACTCGGGTTTCCTCCCAGATTCAAAAAACACGCATGTTAGATTAATTGGCGACTCTAAATTGTCCATTCGGTATGAATGTGAGTGTTAATGTTTGTTTGTCTGCCCTGCGATTGACCAGTCCTGGGTGTACCTCGCCTCCCGTCTAAAGTCAGCTGGGATAGGCTCCAGCATACCCGCGACCCTAATGAGGATAAGCAGTATAGAAAAGAGATGGATGGACACTCATTACATTTTTTTAAACATTTTAATTTTTTTATTTTTTACTATTAGCGGGTGGTATGCCTGTCACGATAATCAATAAATCAACACTGCACAAAACTCCATATGTTTTGACGGCCTTGAAACATTGACATTTGCATGCATCTTTGATTTCCTCCTCTCTCGGGCTACCAAACAGGTCATTCTAATGAAAGAGAAGGTTTGTGTGGGGAAGTATTTCCACAGCGAACGGCTCAATCGTGTAAGTGAGCGTTTTATGATGCTTGCAGACATTGTGCAAGTTATCAGTGAAAAAAGGCGAGAGGCACATTCATTCAATCCCAGCTCGTCTTAACCATCAACAGATATTCAATACACACAACACCTTCAAAATAAGAGCGCCACATTCTAAGTGTGCAGACAAAATAGGATTTCATAAAAAATGTTCGAACAGCCATTGCATTTGTGTCTTCCTTAACCATAAGCACCAGTATTACAAATTGTTGACGATTTTGTAGAAATGTTTGCACTGCCCAACCCAGGGACACAACAACAATGACAAGCCATGTGGATCGAACCGCCATCCTTGGAAACTAATTCATGTAAACATGTAATTCCTTTACATGTTCATAGGTGTAAATGCGAGTGTGAATGGTTGGTTGTATATGTGTTTCGTGTGATTGATAGGTGACCAGTTCAGGGTGTACCTCATCCCTTCATCGTATGTCAGCAAGGCTGCAGCTCTATGGTGACCCTGAACATAATCGCGGGGAGAAAATGAATATTTGCTTCACTCTTTTCTGTTGCAATTTTTACTTACTGTGTGTTCCCACCAAAATAAAAGTTTCTAAATCTGCTGACTATTCTGGTTGATCACTGACTAAATTTTGGATTGTCTCTTTGAAGCCCGTTCTCTGGGCTCTGTGGCCTTGAGAAAAGCAGAAGACATGGAAGGAGGTCTCCACTTCAATGTGTTCACTGTTGACTTCAATGAAGAACTTGTGGCGCTTTATGGTGGCAGTTTACTGCAACAGACACACTTCCTGCATGAGAGCATTAAGGCCATCCTGAAGCTCTACAAGGTCAGTTTCAATTATGGACTGTTCAGACAAGGATCTAGGAATGGATGTTTTGTAACGTGTGAATATGGAAGCAAGGTACTAGAAATGTCCTGATAGTTGCTTCCAGATAGTTAAGGTTTTAACAGTCTTGATTTTTCTCGTCTGGAAACATTTCAGCATCTAAAGACACCCCCTCGGAGCGTGGTTCTTGTGGGCCACTCAATGGGAGGTGTGGTGGCACGGGCACTGTTCACTTTGCCACACTTCAACACACATCTGGTTAGTCTTATCATCACCCACGCTTCTCCTCATGTGGCTCCAGTGCTGTCCATGGACCCATACCTGCTGGGTAAGTAACTCTATAGCCAGATATTATGTATTTTCTATGTGAGTCCAATCACTTTAAACATTTTCTTCAGTTACGTTTGCCGAATTTGCAAATTACCTGATCAATTGCAAGGACGACACCTAAGATGAGGCCACAGTGAGCGTGGCTTTACGGCTCAGTGCACAAGCCCATCTTACCGTCTGATTGCACGCTGAGTTAGAGCAATGCCAGTTTGTTTGTCAGCATGTAATAATCTTGCCGGAAAAATATTATACACCATTATTTTCTACAGCCTGTGTAATGTCAATAGTTTCAGGTTCATCCTGAAAGATCTTGTGACTAGTGTGTATTTTATGCACAAACAACCTTTTAATTTCCATGTGCTGTGTGCTACTAGATTTCTATTCTTCATTGAGGCAAAAGTGGGGGAAGCAAGCAGGGAAGCTGAGGAGCGTAACAGTCTTGTCAGTTAGCGGTGGTCACCGTGACTATCAAGTGCGCTCCGGGCTCACATCGCTACATTCTTCCCCTCCAGGAGACCCCAATAAGTTGTCTGTTGTGGTAAGTCCAATGTTGCTAATTGTAGTGCATCCAGTTTTTGGTTTTGAAATTATTATCATCTAGGTATTATAAATGTTCGTTAAATGTGCAGGTATGCCACTGTGTGTAAATACGTTTGAGCCCCTGCAAATTGTGTTAGTGTCCATAGAATGGTTTTAATTTTTACATGGTATATGTTCATTTCTTTCAAGGTCACTGCAATTCCCAGGACATGGGTTTCCACTGACCACCTATCCATAGTGTGGTGAGAGACATGGCTTTCTCTTGGGTGTCTTTTTCTTTTATGTCTAGGATTTTTCAACCTTGCGAAGATTATCAGTCACACTATATTGTGTGGACTGTAAATATGCTTTTCAAATTTTCTTCCAGGTGCAAAGAGCTTGTTCTTGCTACTGTTCGAGCTTTCTTTGACCTCGTGGATCCTGAAACAAGACAGGTAAATTATGGCTGATTAGGATAAAGATTGTGAAGAAACAGTAACATTTTGAGAAGCGTGTAAGCCATATGTCTTTTTTAGTTGACAGAGAACCCAGAGAAGAGATTGGCTGTACTGAACCACCACTTCATTCGACACCCAGTTAGAATGTTCGGCGACATTGAAGAATCCTCCATCACGCTCCCAGGTTTCTTTTCTGTCAACTCTGGGTTTTTTTCATCATCATTTAGTTCCCTCTTTTCACTGAAGGTTGGAGGTCATGGTTCACTGTAGCACTTACTTTGCAAGCCTTAATAGCATTTATTGTTTTTGGACACATGTATACACCACATTTCAAAATACAGTATTTAAATGTTTCTGCAAATGATTTAGTTATTGTCCAAGTTTCAGATACCGTGTAATTTGTTATTGTTTTGTAGCGCTTAATATTGTAAACTTTCATTCTAAGGTTAGTTTCCCTGATGTTAAAACTGAGCACATTTTACAGAAACCTGTTTTAGATACCACAATCACTCGTTTATTGCAGTATATTGGTATTTAAGACCTGATAAGTGAATTTCCACAAAGCAGGATTTGGTCAGGTTTTGGTCTTTTTTGGATGAATTTTCTTTTCGAATATTTGTCCCATATTGTTGATGGATTCTAATGTTTTGCAGGTAATTTGCATTTTCAGCAAGCAGTGTAGTATAACCTGCTAAACTGGCCGCCTAACATTTGTTCAGTATACACATTATATTATAGTGTCCAATATAAATTTATGATGATAAATAATGCTGGTAGTCTGTAATACTGTTCATTTTTCATGATTTCCTTTATCAAAAGCATTCGGTCAGTGAAACAGATGCACTGTAAATATCCATAACTAATTTTTTTTTCAATTGGTATGTATTTCCTTACCAACTTTGCCTGCTCACTATACAGTGTTTTATGTTTGATATCGTGTTTTTATCACTACAGATGCTCCAGGTGCTTGGAGTGAAGTTAACAGTTTACGCCTGGCTTATACCACACCAAAGGTATTAAATCTTTCCAATGTAATAGAAAGACTATTATTAGTTAAGATTATACTTTGCCTGTGCATGGTAGCCTGACTGTAGGCATTTACTGAAGACAGTCCTCCTGTCCAGTGTTTTGGACAGGGAGCTTGATATTTTGATGTATGTATTGCTTTGTCCTTTCAGAAAGTAGAGGTCAGATACTTCTTATTTGCCCTTTCAAGTCGCAGGAAAGCCTACAGTCATTTCTACTGTCGGAGCAGTAACTTGGTGAGTTTAAACTTAGTTCTTGTTGTCACCATTCAAAACATTGTTGCATAAATGCTAACATAAAGGTGGTACCACCCTGTTGTTTGATACTTATGGTGATACTTATACTTATACTTTGGTTTGATACTTATACTTTGAGTCCCTTATGTATTGTAAGACTGATTCACTGCAAGCTATTAATAAGAGTTGGAGTCAGACGTTTACATACACTCATCATAGACGAAGTGTCGTATTTTAGACCCATAGTTATTTATTTGGGTCCGGTGTTTTGGGTGACTACTCTGCTACTATACTCTCTACTCTGGAGTTGCTGCAGGGGAGAGGTGGGGAGCCGGTGTAGGCCTATTAATGGTTTGGTGCGTCTGTGTTGGAGCACTGAGAGAAAAATGCGTTTCAAAAAGAGTTATAAATTAGTTTGCATTTCCATGAAGGAAATAAGTATTTGATCCCTTTGAAAAACGTGCTTCAGTTCTTGGTGGCAAAACCTTTGTTGGCAATCACAAAGGTCAGCCCTTTCCTGTAGTTGGCCACAAGGTTTGCACACATCTCAGGGGGATTTTGGCCCACTCCTCTTTGCAGATCCTCTCCAAGTCATTCATGTTTCATGGCTGATGTTTGGCAACTCCAACCTTCAGCTCCCTCCACAGATTTTCTATGGGATTAAGGTCTGGAGACTGAGTAGGCCTCTCCATGACCTTAATATGCTTCTTATTTTCTTTATGGAAATGCAAATTAATTTATAATGCTTTTTGAAACACATTTTTCTGGGTTTTTTTTGTCATTGTTGTCTCTCAGTGTTCAAATAAACCTACCATTGAAATTATAGACTTAGACTGATCCTTTCTTTGTTAGTGGGCAAACTTACAAAATCACTCGGGGTTCAAATAGTTTTTTCCCTCACTGTATGTTATTGGACTTCTGTGCAAACCACAGTTCGTTTATAACGACAGAGAAGCAACTACACATTCAAAAACATGGCCAGAAAAACGCAACGTGCAACTAAGGAAAACTAGTTTACAAAAAAAAGAAGCCCAAAGTTGCTTCTAATAAGCGGACTTGGCAACATTGATTCCAATCCCCAATGTACACTTCTTGTCCCTGACTTGTAATTACCATTACCATTACTATTGTAATGTGGCCAATGTGAAACGTTCACCTCTAACTGCAAAGGTTATACTGTAGTTTTTATTTTGATCCTGAAATTGCACCCAAAAGCCAAATACACATTCTGTAAATATAAAGATCCAACCCTTCATGTCTGGAACCAGCCTTCTACTTTTAGAGCAGTGTTTTTTAACCACTGCCCCGTGGCATAGTGTCTGGTGTGCCGTGGGAAATCATCCACTTTCACCTAATTGGTGTATAAATATTTTTTGAAAATGAGTCCACCAATAATGTGCCATTGCTGAGTGTCTGTGCTGTCCAATGATCGGCAGAGTCACCATGTAATAAGCTAAATACCAGTAGGTGGCAACACTTTATATTGTTTCTATAAGCTACAGAGATGAATGTTTACACTTTCTGCTAGTGGTGTGCCTTGGGATTTTCGGAATTCAAAAAGTGTGTCTTGGCTCAAAAAAGGTTGAAAAACACTGTTTTAGATGATGCATAAATTGGCTCTTGCACCAGGATCTTAGCCTACCAGAGCTGTCCTTTCTAGACTGACTGGTCTAGTCTCGGAACATGAACAATGTGATCGAGTGAATGCCCTGAGAATACAATGACCTGGAGAAATGAGAATATTCATTCATTCATTCATTTTCTATGCCGCTTATCCTCATTAGGGTCGCGGGTATGCTGGAGCCTATCCCAGCTGGCTTTGGGCGAGAGGGGGGGTACACCCTGGACTGGTCGCCAGTCAATCGCAGGGCACATGTAGACAAACAAACAGTCACACCCATGGACGGACAATTTAGAGTCGCCAATTAACCTAACATGCATGTTTTTGGAATGTGGGAGGAAACCGGAGTACCCGGAGAAAACCCACACACGCACGGGGAGAACATACAAACTCCACACAGAGATGCCCAACGGAGATTTGAACCCTGAACCTCCTGACTGTGAGGCCAATGTGCTACCCACTCGACCACCGTGCGGCCGAAATGAGAATATTCACAGCCAAATAACTTTTTGTTAGTAGTGTAATTAATCATGTAAAAAAATAAAGAAAATCAGCCCAAAATTTGAACTTTTACCCAGTTCTCATTTTTAAACAATATTGAATTGCTGTATATACTATGCACGCTGCATGTCCTGGTTAATCTGACCTTTGACGGTGCATTATGTATTTTATTAAAATGTATGTTGTTTTAGTATGTTCATTGATTGTATGGTGTGTGTACATTGGTATGTTATACATGTAAAAGCCCAACCAGGGACAAGAGTTACAAATTACCAATAACGATAACTTTCTTTATTGTACAGCACATATGTCACTTATTGTACACTTATTGTATTGTATACAGTATATTAAACTGTATCATCCATATTGAAATAACATTCCATTCTCCTCTTAGTTAACATAATAGTATTTGACCCCAGCTGATATGTAAGTTGCAAAGATGTGAACATAAAACACCATTTTTGCAATAGATCTTAATGTAAATCTTATCTGTCTTATCTATCTTAAAGAAAGTTCATACATTAATTTGTGTAATAAGTATTGGATTGCAACAAAACGTGACTTCGTACTTGGTGGAGAAACCCACACACAGAGGTCAGACGTTTGTTGTAGTCACTAGGGTTGCTCACTTTGCAGGAGGGACTTTGGGCAGAGGAACAGCCCCAAAGCAGATAGTAGGGATGGTGTAGTTAGGGTTGGAATTTTACACTCATGTGACCTCATCACATTTTCCCAAGCAAATGTTCATTGGAGTGTTATTCCAGCAAATGCAAATTAATTGTATTTTTATTTGATGTATATTATACATTAAACATTATAATACTGGGGTTTTGTTCATTTTTTGTCACTGCGTTAAAACAAAATAAATTCTGGACTGTTGATATTTTTGTAAAGGGGTACATTTACAAAAGACAGTACTTTGTTCCTCCACTGTTTCTTGCTTAATACTTTTTTGTCCAACAGGAAATGACCAGCTGGGTATATGGCTGCACGCAGAGGAATGGTTCTTCATGGTAAGAATGGGATCAGACTGGACCGGCTTTAACAATCAGCAGTTTAATATTGTCACTGTCCTGTAGCACAGTAGAAATATTTGTCTTCACAGTTTACATGCAGTGGATCTGTCAAAGGGGACTGAGCTTCTGCCTCCATATAAGGTTAATAAATGATATTTTTCTATTCTAATTATAAAGCTGCTGCTGGTGGTTTATTGTTGTCCGGCACCTATCTTCAGGTCCTCACGCTGAGTCTCAGTGACTTGACTTCAGTCACTCATTTGGTGGTTTCAGCTTCCAACCTCAATGTCAAAGAGGTAGGTGATTCACACTGAATTGCTAAATAAATGCGTATGCTGTCGTGTGTGTGTCCCCATTTTTTCTGTTAAAATTAAAGCTCCACTGATTGTGGACAGTGCGTGGATGCATGGTAGTGGTCTGAACAAAATTGCTTGCTGTTGCTATTGCTGGTTGAGGTTCATTGTAATGAACTTAATTACTGTCAATATTTCCCAGCTGTCATACAACATCAGCGTGTAAATTAACAAAATCTAAACGGTAAATCCGAAGTTCCAGTATGAATGCATATGCTTTTCTAAAAATAAAAATTGTGAACTGTTAATCCATATTTTTATTTCATTTCTGAATTGTATTTATTGGAGAATTAGTTCCCAGCAGGTAGCAGTTTTTAGGTTTCTTTTGAAAAAGCACTGAAGCACTTCAGACAAAAATAAACGGTTGTATGTACGTTTTGTTCCCTTACTGCAGAGGTGTCCAGTGTTTTGCACAGAGGGCTTTGATATTTTTAGTATAGTGAAAAAGCTAAAACCAGTCCAGCGTAAACAACAACCCAAACAAAAAAACACTTGTCAGCTTTGCTTTAAAGGTGATGCATATTATTCTACTTATTTGTCTCAACATTTCAGCTGTTTTGCTTTTTCATATCCATTTTACTATTTTTTTAGGTGTCTTCTTGAACGTATTTTAAATCGGCTCCATTATGCTCATTTCAGAGGCTTTTAAAGTTGAATAGGATACCAGTGGGGCGCATAAAGTTTCCTTTATAAATCTGTATTCTTCTCCTCTTGGTCCAAATGCTCAGAATTGGCACCTGCTCCCCCAACCACATTTACTCTATTGCAATTGGTCAGGGATCGAGTCTGCTCCACCCCCCAACCAGGCAATACATGGAATTACTAGCATGATGTCAGAAATACACAAGTTCTGGTGTTCTGGTACCTGACCATTCACGAGATATGTGGCATACAAATGAAAGCAGGCATAGAAACACTCTAACCTCATACTGTGACACTTCCACATGTACACATTTTACACATATACATCTGAAAAGTAGCAAATGTAAATTTGGTCCACTAAGAATAAGCCTCTGCCCAATAACCAAGCTGCCTGCTGCAAAAAGCGCTCCGGCTGCACTTTGGACACCCCTACCTTACGGTACCCAAAAAGTACCAAACTGTGACCTTAAAAATGAGATACAAACTGAACCGTCTTGATGGCTGTACTTCAATTTCTTAGTATACTGTATATACTGTAGTATGTGTAGCAAACATGTCTGACAAGGTAAGCAAAATGGAATTGTTTTACTTTGAACTCTTATTGCAGTTCATGGTGGAGTGTGAGTGGCAAAGACAGCAATCTCTGACTCTGTCAGTTCCTGTTCCACATGTTCTCTCTTTTGGTGAGTTGTAATGTGTTCCCTGCAACTCTGCTCCCATTCTTCAGTTTGAGACACTTTATAATTGATTGTTGTTTTATAGGTTGGACTGTCAGTGATTTCACCATCACCCTGTCTGGGCTTCTTCACACCATTGAGCTAGAACACTTTCACCAGGTATTTGTCAGTGCTGACTATACACTTTGGCGCTACATTGTCACTGAATTGTGACCCTTGTTGTGTCTTTAGGTCTATCAGGCTTTTAGAATTAGTGTTGTAAGTCAGTGTAAGGCACAGAAGGGTAAGTTGGTTTTCGTCATACAAGCACATTTTGAACAACCTACATGGGAAAAAACCTTATTGCATGTTTGTTAGTAGATAGATTGCCAAGTGTCTACAGAATAAAAGTGCCATGGTTTCTGGAGGACTCCTTTACAACAGCCAGGTTAGTGCTATTGGGTTTCCTCATATGTGCAACAAAGCAACAGAACCGATCAGAGCCTCCTTTCCCTACGCATAGACCACGGGATGTGCGTAGGGCCCACAGTCCATGGGTGGCCCCTAAAAATGTGCAGAGAATTCAGATCGTTGCTGTGAGGTATAGAGCTAGAGATAAGTTAGCCTGAGGCAGCAGATTAAAAAGAAGTACCGGTAATCTGACACCACCACAGTGATTGGTGGCATGTGGCAGAATAAGCGAGTGGCAGAATTCACCTACTCACCTGTCAGTTCCTGGCGGTGTAATGCTACAGCGGAGATTCAGGTCAATCGCCGCCTGGAACAGTTTTTTTTAAATAACAAAAAAAAAAGACCCATCCATTTTCTATGCAGTGTGTCCTCACTAGGGTATGCTGGAGGGTATTCCAGCATACTTCTGGCGAGAGGTGGGGTACACCCTAAACACCCCAATTGCAAAAGACAGATGTATTTTAACTAAATTTAGATTCATGCAAAATACTATAAAAATAGCTTGTAATGGGTCATTTAGTTTTTAGAGCTATGGTAACCACAACATTTTCTCTCATTCTTGTGTACTCTTCCCACCAGTGTGCCATCAGCAACGGAGATTTCTGGGATGCTCCACACAGGTCGTCCAGACAACACATCAAATGTCCACCTTCAACTCCACACCGCCCCCAACTGCCAGTATAAGGTAGTATGGCTACGGTCTTTTGAAAGTCCCCTGGAGGTTTATTATCTCTATAATATCAACTCTCTTCTCAGGTCTCAGTGAGGACATCATTACCCAAAGTGTTGGGACAGGTAAATCATTTTTTTTGTCAATAGACAAGTACGTATGCATGACTGCTTGCTTTTGAGGTGGGATAACACCAATTTATAATGAGACAAATATAATATGTAATATGTTTATTTAAGGTCAATGTTGAAAATCACAACAGTACTTTAGTATTAGGAAAACACTCCCTTAATGTGGGGTTTGCTTTGTTTCACTTGCTGCTTTTTGAAATTCTTATAAGAACATACACTGAATATACGTGAATACCATTTATTTGAGCTTTTCATTCCAGAGTTGAGTTCATCTTCAATAATTTATTTAATCAAGAATTGGGTGCCTACATTTGGATCTATTTGGATTTTCTCAATTTTACATATAGTCAAAATTATACATACTTGCTGAAATGTTTACACATGTTGATTGAAGTGTTATAATGGGTGAAAGAAGGTTAAATGCGTTTGATGTTGACAAAAACAAGCCTTATAAACTTTTATTATTGGGAACAAGTAATGATCATGATTGACTGTGAATGTTTATTTTAGCACCAAAAAGATTTGTTTGGCAACACTAATTACATGTAACGATACCCAAAGGTAAGGTTCAAGGAAACTAAGAAGAATATTCCAAGATTCAAACATCAGTATCAACAATTGTGTCTGCCACCACACAGTTTTTGCTACACAGATTAGTGTAGGAACTTTGAAAATCCAATAACAATCATTCCCTTAAGTGTCTGCTGCCTTCACGCTCGCTAATAAGTGTGGGAAGCATCTGGAACACCTTCTGTTTTGCTTCTAACACACACCAGTTCCCAAGCAAGAAGCTAGGCTATAGTTATGGGGCCAAATTACTCCACGTGTATAAAACTTGGTAATGTATTGAAATCATCAAAACTCATCACAGTTGTTATCACCGTCATATATTAGGTGAGTGCAAAGTTTTATTTGCCATTATATTTCAAGACTTTTTCGTTTTAGTCAGCATGTCATGTATATACTTTGACCTGTATGTTTAATTCAATATAATTATAAAAATACATGCAAACTTGTGCTGTGTATAATTTTTTCATTTCTTTTTTTAAATCATTGGAGGTTTACATTATTTAATAACTTTACCCTGTAAATGTAAGTGTTCATTGAGGGCCCAAAGTGAATTTGTTTCATGCCCTTGATGAGTGTAATAAACTTCTGACCTGAATTGTAAAATACTGTTTTCAACTCTGCAGGGTCCTCTGGAGATTTTTGACAGCCATAAATTTCATTATTCATCTACTTTGGCATAAATCTGTTTTTGTTGCTTAGCGGGGACAGTGCTGCAGCCTGCTTGTGAGACAAAGAAGGTGACAATAATATGTTTGATAGCAGAATCAGAGCTTTGGTTGTCTCATCTCACAGATTCTGAGGTTCTTTGGCCCTATGGTGCCAGTGTACACAACTGTAACTCTTCTCCTGGCTTGTGGCGGTCAGCTGTTCTCTATAATGACATCATGTAGACCTGCAGCTGTACACTTGGTGCTGGGCAAAGGCTTTCAACCTCATAAAGTCAACCTGGCTGTTTTTATCCTCCATATGATATTTAGGTAGGTATGGAAGTGGGGTTACACAGTGCTTGATGTAAATGTTGCACATGCAATGTTAACACATGATTTTTATTTTTTTTTTATCTCTCCATCAGTTGTGACTGGGCAAAAGATGTGGGGTCACTGCTTTGGCTGCCCCCAGTGGATGTCGCCCCTCCCACCATCCCTAATGGGACCGTTCATGAGCGTGGGACGCTATCTGTAGAATGGCCGCACCTACTCCACCCGCTGCTTTACACCTTTGGGGCAGCAATTGCATTTTGGGGCAGCACACTGCTCCAAGTCATTACCCGGCTGATGTCATTAATATTAGCTGTGCTACACAGGTACCAACAATATAAAAGCTGTACAGCAGGCATGTCCAAAATGCAGCCCACTGCTCATTTTTATTAGCACTGCGGCACATTCTCAAAGTAAAATTGAACATAGACTGGATTAGAACATTATGACGGGGTATTTTGACCACACAGAAAAACAAAAAAATGTCGCAAAACCAGGAAAAATGTCACCTACTAACCAAAATGGACGATTACCAGTGCATCTTGCCGCATAGGTTCTTTAAAGACGCAGCCGGTCGTGTTGTGGAAATACATCTACATTACGGTCATAAGCTATGAGACAAAGGTGATATGTATGGTGTTAAGTATATCTTGACCTACATGGATTGGTTTTAGTGTGAACAATGAATTCAATGTGAAGAATATCAAAGTGTTAATTTTTGGACAAATCAGAAAAGTTACATATAGTGTGTAAATACACATTTTTTTCCTCACATAAAACGCTTTGTTTTATGTCATAAATCATTTTGGTAATACTTTTGTGCTGATTTTTTCCAAGTACGAGAAGGTATTACTTTTTTTTTTACTTTGTTCAAAGTCCAAAGTTCACATACAGACTGTCATTGTGAGAAGGCCCACATGACGACATGGCAATGTGTGTACAGTGTATGTACAGTGCACACTGTTTCCTTGTTTTACATTATGGGCAATCAACCAAGATATTAGGAAAAGAATCATAGAACTGTACAAGGTTGGTTCATCCTTGTGTGCATGAGCCGTTGAAAGGGGAGGGGTTCTGTGTCCCAGAGATTAATATATTTTGGTCCAAAATGTGGACCAAAATAAGAAGCTGCTTCTTAAGAAGCCGGTATTCTAAAATAACAAAAAAGATTACACTGCACGGGGGCAAAGACCCTAATTTAGGAGACATGTCCTATTAGACGACAAGACTAAAGTGGACATTTTTTTTTTGTTTCAATAGGAAGAAAAATTAGTACATTTGTGAACCGGAGAACAGCATCCCACCCAAAGTATGGTGGTGGAAGCATGTGGTCGGGCTGTTTAGCTACAGGAGAAATTGGTGCACTTGATAAAATAGATGGCATAAAGCACATTGTGAGGAAATGTTGAAGCAACATCTCAAGCCATAGCCCAGCCTGTGGAAGATTTTCCATAAATTGGTCTTCCAAATAGACAAAGACCCTAAGTCATATTGCCAAAGTCAATGTTTTGGGAGTGGTCATCACAAACCCCTGATCTGAAGCCAATAGAAATATTGCGGGCAGGAATGAAAAGGAATGTGCAAGCAAGGGGGCCTACAAACCTGACTCAGTGACAGCAGTTCTGTCAGGAGGAATGGGCCAGAACACTTCACTCAGGTCATAGTTTATACGTAATGATACTAAATATTAGGGAAAGGTACGTAAACATTTTGACTTTGAAGGTGGTCGTCTGTAATTAAGCATATGGAAATAATTTTGGTAATCTTAACTGACCTAAAACAGGAAAATTAGTCGGATTTAATTTCAGAGAGAATGTTTTTACATAGCATATGGAAACTTGTGGTTTCAAATGTATATGCAAAATAGCTTTCAAGTAAATGTCTGATTGTTTCCTGTGCTAGACCATCTGTCTCAAGTGACTGCGGTACTCTACAACTGCCGACCCAGGTTCTGGTCATTCTGGCTCTGAGTGTTGTAGGTGGGACATCCTGTGGAGCATTGCCGATCTTTGCTGCCTTTCTGCTTCACCTCTATAGGGTGAGTCATTTATATATTAACAAAGCAAGCATGACATCTTTTCAATGTTAATCTAAAGCACAATTGTTTTAAAGTACCATCCTGTAAGACACCGGTTTTTGGACTTGAGAACATGACCTTCGATCTCTGACCATAGATCCCTGTTATTGGCAAATCTTTCTGTGGCCACCCACGAATAATAAAAATCAATATCTAAAAGTAATTGAGACCCATAAAAATTTCTAGTTTGGGATTATGCTGGCGCATCAGGGCACCAGCATATGCTACACCGGCTTGCTCCTCCCCTGCCAAGCCCTGTTGGATGTGGATGCTGTGTCACATCCAACAACATCCAATATGCCTTACACTAGGGGTGGCACGATACAGCTCCTGAGTTGAGACGATACATAATCCTGGGTTCACAAGAATGAAACAAGACAATTTCACTTTTATGACAACACAAAATCTAAAGCTAGACAAACACGACATTTTGTATGTCATTGTGTCACGAAGCAATGCACGTACATTTTGATGGTTTTATAACTTTGCATGCATGACCTAAACATGATGGTTTGAAATTGAAACAGTAATTACAAATGATAAGTTAAAATGATGACGGCAATTGTAGCTGCTATTACTAATTATTTTTGGTGATGTGTAGTTATGTACATCATATAAATTGAATTGCAGTACGTTAGCTTTATGCTTACATTTTAATATTTAAACACAGTTGTCTTTATACTCACAAGGGTACTACCAGGAAGTAGTGAATTTCCTCAGTAGATTCTACTATCACATGTTTTGTGAAATCAAATCTATGTAGCAATTGTCTTGATGACAAATATTAAGTAAGTTTGATCAAATGTAGAGTTACTACGGCTTCTGCTTGCACATTAACACCGTGCCAGCTGTAGAACTCCGATGGGGAAAAAACTGTCTGCCTCTCGCATTGCCGCTTCCCATATTCAAGTATATGTATTACCATTCATAGTGGCGATGCCATCACGTGGCATCTGATCGACTTCTGGCTGTCTCGAAATATTGTTTCTCGAGAAATATTGTTCTATTCTTGCGGGAATTTGTGACGTGCAACCCTACTTCACACACTTACTAAAGGCATTTTAAACTGTTAAATGAATGGACCAAAAAACTATCAAATTGGGAGGGGGGGTATCCACTGTACTTTTAAAAGGGCTCTGTGATCTTGCTTCAGGCCTTAATTTGTCCAACAATTTCTTTTTGTGTATCCAGGTACTAAGACTGCAGATGACAGAAAGGTACTTGAGTCACATTCTGAATCTGGTAAGACACATGCAAAACAACATAGTTAAATATGTATCATATTAATAGCTTGGACACATGTATAAAGTACATGTGCATGTACTACTGTATGTTCCCAGGCACCACAGAAGCACAAAGGAGTTGAAAATTCCAGTAAGGCCAAAGAATGTTATGGCACCCCGCCCCTGCTGTCCGAGTTGGCGTTACAAGAGGCAACGGATGACCTGCATCTTCACCTCACTTTGTCTGCACTCTTATCTGTACCTGTAATTCTTAGTGCACCCTCACTTTTGCACTGGATTCGCAACTTAAGGTACAAAAGACTTGTGTTAATGGTTGCTCTAGTTTACAGTTTATTATTTATATCATTAATAGTTGATAATACATAAAGGACACATCAAATAATAAAACAATAATAAAATGATTCAATACAATATATTTTTTTAAGTAATTAAAAAAAGAGAATAACATCTGTGGTTGTCCCACTCGAAGGGGCGTACGGCAAGGGAGTCTCGATAATGAGACTACGAAGTTTAGTTATCACTTTTCATTTCATAGGAGCCGATCCTTACCCATGTTCAAAGATATCATTTGTATCCTTGATGATGGCACATGTAGCCAATGCTGAACTGAATTTCTCCTTTCTCTGACCATTTTATGTTACGCTGTTTAATTTGACTTTGTTTTCCTTTTCTTTGACTCACAACCATCAGAAGATTCTGCCTCATGCTTGGGAAAAAGTTAACTAAGAAGAACATTGGCATCCTACTTTAGCCTAGAAACGTGCGACTACATATTTTTGCGCTTCTTACTTCATAACAAGTTCTTTTTTTTTTTTTTTGCTCAGTTTTAGTCATTTATGGGAGTACTATGCATAATTAACGGAATTATCGGAAGTGAAACATAAGATTAGGACCGCCTTTTCTATTAAGTCTTCTAACTATGCAATATTAAAAAAAAAAAATCCCCCATCAGTGATACTGTTCTAAACTCCATGGTCATTTGCATAAAATACACCTTTAGTTATGAAAGAGGTGGCTATTGAAGAGTGTTTCTATTGCATCCCTTTGCAGGTACTCCACCCAGCTTGATCGTGACCCCTGCTGGCCATACTGTGTACCTGTCGTTATTGTTTACATGCTGCTTATTAACGCCAACACTTCCAAGCTCAGCAACAGGTATATCTGCACATGCATGATGAACTCCAGCTGGGGAAATTTTACTGCATTGTCCAACATGTTTGTCATGTTATTTTTTTCTTAGTAAATTGCTGCATCTGACGTCCTGCCTCCCATTGCCTGTGTCCATTGCCATGGTGACCTTCTCACTACTTCACCTGTACAGAGTGACTTACTACCTGTTGGGAGTCCTCATCCCCCTGGCGCTATGTTGTCTTCTCTAACGGTATCCGGCTGTTTTTAGTCTTTTTTTTTTTTAAACAGACAAGCCACCGAGGCGAGTGTTTGAAGCTTGTTGTCAGGTTATTGGAGCAGAGCCATAGACATACAGTACTGCTTGGTGAACTGCCTTCTCGACATTTGCATGAAAAGCTCCATGGCATTTACAACCCCCCAAAAAACTAGGGATGTAATGGCCTTGGAACATTTGCTGCCAATGAGGTCCTTTCTGTGTAACCAAGTTTGCCTTACCCTGTATATCTATAGCCCTGCCAGTCTGCCTTCATTTAGACTGAACTCTACACCTTGTTAAGCTGATCAAAAGGTTGTTGTTGTTTGATTGTTCCGTGTTTCCACTGTCACTGCCACAACTCAGCATCCTGAGTTTTTTCCTGACTGACTGTTGTCGCTATGCCTCAAACATGGGCTGTGTGATTCATTCAATCCATCAGAGAACCCAAAGTAACCAAGTTTACACACCACTGCAGCAATAAGAAGGTCTACATGGCATGTCCAAGACAGTGGATCCCCGCATATTCACGATTCGTCATTCCTAACGCTGCAAATTTGCAGATGTTTGATCTTTATGTGGGAAAACCGGCCCTAGAAGGCTTAACTTTGGGATATGATGAAGGAAGGAAAAACTTTTGCCAAGTCACCATTATGGAGTGAATGAAAGCACTGTTGCGTATTTTGTTGGAAATCCCAAGCACTGTAACAGCAAGCTTTCAAAGTTCAAGGCATCAGCTTGCCCTGCGCTGTACATCTCTTCATTATCAATACCATTCTGCACAGCAAATTTCATCACCAAGTACCTATACATTTTACAACTTAAAATGCATGAAGTGAGTGAGGCATGTTGCAGGGTTTAAGGCTGGATTATGCTTCTATGCATGTAGCTTGTTAGCTTCCTTCATGGCGAGTGAACAATGTCAAAGGGGTTGTTCTAACTGAATAGAATCAAAAACTACAACTATTGCAAATGTTGCCCCATAGTCAGAGGAGAACTTCAAGCTAGCTGGAGGGTTTGTATGGGGAGGAGCCGGCATCAATGCAGCAGCATAGTTTATGCTGTGTCAAAAATAGACATTGTTTTGGGCGTCATTTGACTTGATATTGCTAATTATTGGTCAGCATTGAACTCCCCGGAAAGATCTCTAATTCCACTTGAGGATCCTAAAATGTTGAACTGGCCTCGTTGTGTATATTATTTATTTATGATTATTTATTGTTGGCAGCATAAACCACAATCTTGAATCATTGAGTGAGTGGGTGATGCGGTGATATCAGTGAAAGGTAGAAAGGTGCAGGGTGAATGAAGGCCATTAAGCATTGAAGCTGCAGTAATGCTTTCAGACTGTGATGGGGTGAAGCTCACCTGTGATTTGTCACATTTTCCTGCAGCATGAGCAGCCTTACAGTCCACTATACAGCAACCTCCTTCATGCTACGTTGACTCCTCAAACTGATAACTGCCGAGACACAAGACAACATAGGCCTAAGCTTTGGTTTTAAAGGTGTCCTTCAGCTCTCTACGTGTCGCAGTTCACTATCAAGGATTTTTTTTTAAATTTTAGACATAAGAATAAGACTTTATTTTGAATAACACAAGATGAGAAAGGAATCAGAGTTCAAAGGTTATTTTTTGCTTTACATTCATTCAATGAGGATTGTCCACCTCTGCTGCTGTCAAAAGTCGGCGTGTTGTAGGTGTTCTACTGTTTGCTAGCAGAATTTCAACAGGTGCAAAAGTGGTGCGGACTACCCTATTTAAAATTAGGAATTTGCATGCAGTACAGGCAGGAGTAGACCTTTCATCAGGCCAGTGGTTCTCAGTTATTTTCTGTCACGCCCCCCTGGCCAGAAATGTTGTCGCGCCCCCCATTTGAAATACTATTGACAACTGATATCTATTTATTTATCTCTAAAAAACTGAATTTGAAACTAAAACCAGGAAAATGCAACAAACTGGGGAGCTGTGAAGTGTATTCGAGAGTCAAATGGCAGGTTGAGTATAATACATTTGGACATATTGACAGGTTTACACAAATATTGAAAGTACTCCCTGCTTCTCTCACCTCCCCCCAGAGGTCCCGCCCCACTATTTGAGAACCACTGCATTAGGCAAACACAGGCGACTGCCTAGGGACCCGAGATTTCCAGGGGCCCCCAAATGTCTCATAAAAACATTTTTTTTCCCCTTTGTTTCAAAGTACAAATGACTGATTTAGTCCTAATTCATGACCATAAAACTACATCAAAATACATAATCTAGCATGCTCCCCGCCTGTCTCATGCAATGGACTGCCCCATGTTATTGCACATGTGCAGAATAATTCAGAAAGATGGCCACAAAACAAAGTTGTTGATGCATTTTGCAGAAAAATAAAGCGGCGTTACCTCACTGGAGAAGGTGAGAGTTTTTAATCAAAACTACCAAAGGTTGCCTGAGCTAGATAAAGTCCTAAAACACCCCGGCGGGGAGTTGTTATTAGTAGGGGGATTTCGCCCTGGGAATTAAAAGTATTGAAAGAAGCCTCCCATAACCGACGCTTTCCAGTCATTCCAAATCACAAGTTTTATATCTCAAGGGGACGCTTGCAAATAATTCCAAACCACACACTTTAGTCAGGCACAGAGCGAACAATCTTGTTCCTGCAGCCACCAACGCTTGTTTACACGCGTCACAACACAGTTTTATGAGGTTATCATTTGCCGTACGGGAACCCATTGGTCTAGATACATTAGTTTTTTAAAAATCTGCTTTCATTATAGGGCAAAAACCTGATACCAATATTACATTTTCATGCTAACATCAAGCCAATTTCTAATTATTACCTAACAAGTGAATCATCGTAGTAATTGAGAAGAACATTCAGCAAAATTGGATATTGTTTTTTTTTTTCTCTGTGGCTGACACGGTGTCAGGAGTGTCTGCCTCTTGCTGTCCTTGTGAGTCTAGGTTTGTTGTGAAAGTGGAAAAGCCAGACGACTTTTTGTAGTTTTGATAAAAACGGTTTTCCTCTCACCTTATCCTCTTCATCGCTCCACCGGGGTAACTCCGCCGTTTTTCTCCCATCAAATTGCACGAGAAGGGAGGGAAGGAAGGCGTTGAAGCGATCATGAGAGATTATGCATTTTGATGTAGTTTTGTGCACGTGAATTAAGACTAAAACAGTAATGTACTTAAAATCAAAGGGGAAAAAAAAGTAGATAAGGACCTCAGTCTTTACTTGAGCTTAACATTGGCCAACATCGGTATCTCATGTATTTTTCAAATTTCATTCCTAAGAGTAGCAGGTTGTAAAGAAAAAAAGACTCCAGTGGACAAACTTAAGTACATTTTGACAAGCATCAGAATTAAGATGTATGACACATTCGGACCACACGGACTTATACAATCATGTATGCGCTTGCATTCAAAGTGCCTCTTTGGGATTTTTATTTGTAGGTCAAAGGCTTGTTTTTCTTCATACGGTAGCGCATACATTATCACAATGACTGCCATTGTGGAAAAACTACTACTGAAGCGTTGCACACGAATGGATGAAACCATGTCAGAATATGCACACCGACTGTTTTGTCTGTTCTATTATTTTTTTGACAATTACGCCACACGATGGCGTTGTAATTAAACCCTAAACATTTATACGCCATAAGTCAATTTAACTTAAAATTTGAAGAATCAGAGTGAAATAATGAAATGGAGCTGTCCAAAAAGTTATTGAGCATTTGTCTGATGATTAAAAAACTTTAACCATGTCTTTAACCAAACTTTAACCAATTAAATGTATTTATTTAATACATTATGCATGCTCTTGGAAAGCATTTTCACCACAACCCATAGGGGGCGCCTTACATGCTATTTCCAGTAGGGGTGGGCTATATTACAAATGTTGTTATGAACCCGATACCACATAAATGCAGGAGCTGTATTGCAGATAGCAATACTTTTACTTTGGCGTTCTTCCAAGCCATTATGATTTTGTGATTTTTGCTTTTAATTTGTTGCTTATGTTTAGAATAAATCATACGCCAAAGATTTCAGACAGAATATATTTGCATCATCACACTTATTTGTGAACAATTACACTTAACAATAAGTATAACAATATCAATAATTGGCCGGGCAACAGTCCAGGGTGTACCCTGCCTCTCGGCCCAAGTCAGCTATGATAGGGTTCTGGCTCCCCCGTGTCCCTAATAAGGAAAATGGATGATAACAGTATCAATAAAATAATGCAATTTTTCTCTTTTATTGTGTACAATTGTTTGAGCAAAATAAGGTCAATAAAGCAAGTAAACAAAAGCAAAAACCACACTTGTTTGTTGTAAACATAACAATATACAGTGCATTTGAACAACACAACAAAAAACAGATATTTCTGAAAATCTATAAGAGGACTGAAAAATATCATTCTCGTCACGCTGGTATGGACTCGATACGATACTAGCCTGGTATCTCTAATATCGACATTTGGATCGTTTGGTCCCCCTCTTATTTCCAGTCATGTAAAACCCTAGTGATGTAATCAGACGTGCCATTTTGGGTATATGAGTTGAATATTAAGTGTGTAACTGTGTGTATGTTAATGTGTGAAAGAGCCTCTTTTGTTGTCTTTATTATGCCGATTAGCATTTTATTGCTTGCGGTTTTTCGGAGAATATTTGTCGCCTTTGAGCTGTTGCGGTCGCTGTGCCTTCCTACAATGACATATTGTTGTATGCTCGTAGACTTCATACACAGCCAGGAAGTGCTCTAGACGTGTGTACTGCATACGCAGTATAAGCAATTCCAGTAGTTGTCTTGTGTTGTTCTGTCAGCACAGTTTCCTGTTCGCCAGCTATTGTGAATCGTACATGTCAATCATGTAATCATGCTTGGTTGAACATTCCTATCGTGTGCAATGTGAATGGATCTGCATTGAGTGTCTTCAACTTGACTTAATTAGCGGGGATGAAATGCTATACAGGCTTTTGTCTGCGTTCACTGTGATTACAACATTCCAGCCTGAAATGTAACACAACGAGTTATTGATACACAGTGGGGAAAATAAGTATTTCATCCCCTTGAAAGTTTACACACTTTCCACAGTAGAGCAGATATTTACAGGCTCCACAAAGGGTGGGTCCAATAAGCTGCTTCCTGTAGAAACCAAACACAAAGATCAAGAAATCAACACAAACTGTGCTCATGTTGAGATTCATCAACTCATCAGTACACTTTACAACATCCGCAGGGGGGTCATGTACTTCTTTTCACCCGTGTACTGTACATACAATATACTGTGATGTACTTGTGACATGAAGTCAAACACTGTCTACCATGGTGAAGAATGTGAAAAGTAATAATTGCATTGTGCGATCGTGTGCTTAATGGCCAATTTGAATAAGGCAGAGTCATGCCTGTGGAGAAAGCAGTTGCCTTGTGGGGCCTTACTGCACTTTGTTACTGCACTTGTGTACAAAGGCACTACAATTAAGACTGGCAGTGTAACATGTTTGCTGTGCGTGCCGAGAGACACACAATAAGTCCTGATGACCAGTGAATCTTAATAGTCCACGCATCTTAACATTTAAGGTTGAATTCATCTCACACCCCATCTTACTAATGAAGGTTCAGTCGCCAAAGGAACAAGTTATTTCTGATCCAAGAGCAACACGGTCCACTAAATGCCAGTGAAAACAAGTGTCGTTGTTGTAATGAGCAATGCAACAACGCAATGTGACTGTGGTGAAATAGTGATGGCCGGAAGTATATTGCCTTGTTTGCTCTTGACTTCTGCCTTGTAACATCTTGTTGCTTGTTGCAAAACACTAAGATAACCACATCATACCGCTGTGAAGGACGGTGCTCAGGTTTAAGCATTATTGTGCTTTTGTATCAGGGTTGATCTAATGGCATTGTCAGTGTGCAATTTTTTCACACCAATAAAACATGAAATACGTTTCTGAGTTGTTAAGTATGATTCATATCAATCCAGTGATTTACAATATGTTGCAAAAGAGACACAACTGGTCAAAAGTTTTTAAGAACATGAAACAAAATGACCAAGCATTGTGCAGCATCCTGCAGTACCTTCTACATCTGCTGCACTGTCAGGACTTCAACCAACTGCAGGATCATATAATGTTGTTCACAAATCTGTGTTTGTGATCTTGTGTTGTTTGACAGCAAGATTAATGTGTGGGTGTGCCTAAGGCTGGCCACAATAAAAGGCCAGCCCAACATGTTTTCACACAAAGCAAAATGTCACAAGTGTTGAGGGAGCATGCAATAGTCATGCTAATGGCAGGAATGGCCACCAGGGCTGCTGTCCTTCAGTTTAATGTTCATGTCTTGACTGTCCGCTCAGCTGCAAATGCATGTATAACAGACGTCAATAAAAAACCTGAGCAGTCTTAAGGCACACCTATGCAATAATCATGCCGTCTAATCAAAGCCGCGGTATGCCACACTTAGATTTGCAAACAGTATTTGTGTACTTGCAAACTATTTTACAATTGGCAGAAAAAACAAGCATTTTCGTTGAGCGTGTCCATCGTGGCCTTGCGGTTGCAGCACTTGGGCTGCGTGACCAACAGAGGGCGCCGTGGCCCGCTTTGCAGAAGATACAAGACTACTGGTCCATACAGTACTAAAATCGCTCTCCACTGAGGAGTTTGAAATGTTTGGGCTTCACTCAATGACGGCTTTAAAAAACAACATTGTTAATACATTTAACACACAATGAATGAAAATTATTTCCATGTCCATGTATTCCTTGCCTGTCGCCTCCAAACAGGCAGGAAGAGGGCTCACTCTTGTGCTTTCAGCGTGTTTATCCCATAAAACAACAGCATGAACAGAGTGAGAGGTACAGTCTCTTTGTCTCCGAGGGTGGAGACGGGGCCAGTAGCATACACACAGAGTGCAGAATACATATCAATACACTGTGTAATGTAGTAAAAATGAAATTAGTATGCATGAAACCCTCGTCTATTTCGGGTGTTAGGTTTCAGACAGCACCGCGATAGGGGAAAATCCGAAGTAGAGTATTTTAAGTAGTAAAAATAGAGTATGTAGAAGTAGAGTATATACATCTATGGGATATATTTTTTTTATCTTTATAAATTTAAGCTTTTGTAAACCCTCCCAACATACTTATATAAACCCTTTTATACAGTCTTACAATATACCATACCGTATCTACATTTTCCTCCGCGGGGGCAGCAGTTTCAGTAGGGAAGTCCAGACTTCCCAGACCTCTTCCAGCTCCACCGAGAGGNGGGCATGCCCGAAACACCTCACCAGGGAGGCGCCCGGGAGGCATCCGGACTAGATGCCCGAGCCACCTCAACTGGCTCCTCTCGATGTGAAGGAGCAGCGGCTCTACTCTGAGCTCCTCCCGGATGGCCGAGCTCCTCACCCTATCTCTTAGGGTGAGTCCAGCCACCCTACGAAGGAAACTCATTTCCGCCGCTTGTATCCGCGATCTCATTCTTTCGGTCATGACCCATAACTCATGACCATAGGTGAGGGTGGGAACGTAGATCGATCGGTAAACAGAGAGCTTTGCCTTCCGGCTCAGCTCTCTCTTCACCACGACGGTCCGGTACAGCGACCGCATTACTGCAGATGCTGCACCGATCCGTCTGTCGATCTCACGCTCCAACCTTCCCTCACTCGTGAACAAGAACCCGAGATACTTGAACTCCTCCACCTGAGGCAAGACCTCACTCCCAACCCGGAGGGTACAGTCCACCCGTTTCCGACTGAGAACCATGGCCTCGGATTTGGAGGTGCTGAGTCTCATCCCAGAAGCTTCACACTCAGCTGCAAACCGCTCCAGTAAACGCTGAAGGTCACAGCCTGATGAGGCCATAAGGACCACATCGTCTGCAAATAGCAGAGACGAGATCCTAAGGTCACCAAGCTGGACTCCCTCAACACCTTGACTGCGCCTAGAAATTCTGTCCATGAAGATTATGAACAGAATCGGTGACAAAGGGCAGCCTTGGCGGAGGCCAACGTTCACCGGAAACAAGCCTGACTTACTGCTGGCAATGCGAACCAATTCAATTATAAGGTATTCAAAAACGTGAAGTCATATACACTGGTCATGAAGTGTCAGTTATTATAATATTCAAGCGGACACACAAAAACAACTACCTTGATTGCCAAAACAACAGGCACAATAATCCCAAATAAAAACACGGGCTACTGTTGCAGGCCTAACTCACATCAAGCTGAAACTTAACTCTAAACCACCAACGTCACTTCCTGTCCGCCGGCTACTCAAATCCCCTAACATCGGAACACATTTACAGCAACACACACGAGTCTTATGTATGTCTTAAATGTTTTATACATTCTTATTGTGTCTACTATATCGGGTAATACAAATTGAGTAGGGGTGTTATTTCATGTCTGGAGGGCTCTAATGTTAAAAAAATATTTAGAAGGTCGTAAACACGCTTCTATGCTCTAACTATGAAAATATTCCTTTTATAAATAGGGAATCCTACTTACTGGAAATTCACTTATCATGGTCACTTATCAATGTTCTAACTAAAAAAAGTATCCTACTTAGCAGAACTGTACATATGACGTTCAGGTCTGGAACCAGTTAAACTCAATAAACAAGACATGACTGCATTTCCTTGCCAAGGGAGACTTCATAATCCAAATGAGTCTCCCTTGGCATTTGACTGCATTTATTATGAATTGTGTTGAACCACATTTCGATGCTGGACCTGACCTGAAAAGGGGACGCGTGGGGGGTGGGGTGAGGGATATAAGAAAGGGTGCAGAAGAACCTCACAAACATATTTTACCCATATTATAAACAACCATGATAATCACAATTTCAGCAACAACCAGAACAGTCACAGAGCAAAATGAGCAAAAATACAGGGGAAAGAAAAATAAATAAATAATAATAATAATGATAATACTAATATACATGTACACACATTCATATATATATATACATATATATACATACATACACATATATATATACACACACACATATATATACATATATATACATACATACACATATATATACATACACACATATATACACATACATATAGATGTATATATACACACACATATATATATACATGTATACATGCACATATTCGTACACGCATACATACACATACTGTGCACATACACATATCCATGCAGTACATACATGCATACACACACATACAGTGTGCATATATATGTATACACACATACATACATACATATTTACTAATAATGATAAACATACAAGAAAAACAACGAGAAAAGAAACAGAACCTCTTGAACAATGACCATCCAAATGACACGTGCAACAAATCTACATTAAATCTACATTACTCTGCAGTGACAGTATAACCGCATCAGAGCGAAACAGAGAACGAGGAGATGTTTGTGGTGAACACCGCCATGCATCCCAAACCACACTCCCTCCAAAAGCGAGGGTCCGACTAGGAAGACGCCGGAGCATGGCCCCCCAGCAGGGTCCCCACAGAGAGGAAGGCCCGACCCCGCCACCCCAAGAGGCAACCGCGAGTCCACTCCGAAGAGGTGGAAGGGAGACCCGGCCGGACGCCACTCGGCAGCCGAGCAAGGGGCACAGGGGGGGCCTGGGCGCCGCCTGGGCGCCACCTGCCGAACCACCCGCCGGAGGCCGGCCAGCTTCGGGCAAGCAGGACAACCGCCCCCGGGCCCAGAAGCCACCCAACGCCCCAAAGCAGGGGCCATACCCAACACCCCGGGAGCTCCAGGCCACCCCAGACACAACTGCCGCGGGCCATCGCCTTCCCCAACGCCAGAGGCAGGCGCCCTTAGAGGGCCCATGGGTGTAACCCCCCCCACACACACACACACCAAACCCTGTTCCCACACTCACACATGACTTACATGACTGTATGTCTTAAAGGCTACTGGTAAATGGACCTGAACGATTACTGGTTAAAAAAAAAAAAA
>QODF01000123.1:1929457-1950530 GCA_024372805.1 Oostethus manadensis | reverse complement strand
GAGTGTGAATGTTTGTTTGTCTATATGTGCCCTGCGATTGACTGGCGACCAGTCCAGGGTGTACCCCACCTCTTGCCCAAAATCTGCTGGGATAGGCTCCAGCATCCCCGCAACCCTAATGAGGAGAAGCGGTATAGAAAATGAATGAGCTCCATTCATGCTCGGCCAGCGTTTCAACAGACTGAAAGACAGACTGACCGAGCAGTGTTCCTCTGCTCTTACGCATTACGCACTTAGCCCGGTCGGGGTAAAAAGTAGCTCCCACCAACCTTGTAATATTTAGACAAGCTCTAATTTTTAAAATTCTTGTTAATGATTTTTTCAAATCAATGTATTATCTCAAATGACTTAAGCATCAAAGTATCAAAATTTTGGTTTGAGATCCATCTATCAATTTTCTATGCCGCTTATCCTCATTAGGGTCGCGGGGGTAAGCCTATTCCAGCTGACTTCGGGCGAGAGGTGAATTAGTCGCCAGTCAATTGCAGGGCAATTTGAGACTACATTTAAAAGCATAAAGAGCTGGTATCGGTGGTATCAATACTTTCAGTATCGGTCTGCACATCACTAGCACTATACTACTTGCTGCTATAGTATGCATGCCCAGACAGTAGTTAATTGGCACTTTATTTAAACACATAAATGCCTTTTGTTGGCAGAGAGTCATTTTAAAATGTTATTTTACAGTATAGGTGCAGTGAATGTACTATTTGCTGGACTTTTAGTAAAAAATTGCACTTTAAGATTTTTCCGAAGACAGCAGTGTACTTCACCAGTTTTCTTGTAAATTACATGCAGTACTCACACATGCCTAAAGTAGGCACCCTCTGTTTTCAGCTTTTGATATGATGAATTTTCTTGAAGAACCACTTAAAATCCCATTTTTAAATGTTCCAAAATGCCATTCCAACAGACCTAAAAAGAGTGTGGCCTTGGCTCAATGCTATGCAGTAATTGTCATAGAACTTTTCGACAGGCGAGCCAGCAGTCCTACTTCTTTTGTTTTTAATGGCAGTAACAATGTCTCAGGTCTCAGGTACAGATATACAGCTCAATTCTGCTCCTTTGACAGCAAGTGGGCAGCTGATTTAATTGACTGATAAAATACTTGTCTTACATTTGAATGAGCGCCCAGGTATACCAATGGTATTAGAAATGCAGCACCAGACAACCATGGTCTCAACAAAATCGTGTGAGGTAATGTCACAGTCGTCTGTTTTAATTCAGTATATTTAACCTTTAGAAGCACTTTGACTTGAGCCATGATTGAGTGGGATAAACGTATCTTTCCTGGCTGGCTGCAGAGCCTGCCAACTCAGGGGCCGTATACATCTGCCAATTATACCCCCCGATTTCGCCCAATATCTGAGACCATGCGTGATTACACTTACCCTCTGGGAACCCTTTCATCAAATGCCACCCGTACGCGTAGTCCACCAACCTAGCGGGGGAAAATTCCCATGTCTGTAGATCGTATACGGTGCACCCAAGGTACCATTGCTGCAGACCAGTCAAGTCCACCTTACCAGCCATGCCGAGCAAAGAGTCAACACCTGCAGTTGGCGGCGGTGCTCCAAAGTGGTAATTATATGAAACCCCACAGCCATGGTGACGGAGACGGATAGAGTCTGGTCCTGATACTGGGGGGACAGTGTGGCGCTTTGCGTACGTTGAGAGTACATTACCGTCCATTTGTTAGTTGTGTAGTCGACCTCTGGGGGTGGAGAAACAGCTGCCAAAAGACCGATCTGGATAAGATAAAGCCACAGAGCCACGCCCACAAAGGTTAAAACAGCAGACACCGTGACAACATACATTGCTGCACCAGATAAGCATTGCCAAGATATGCGTATGCGTGTGTCAGTGTCGTCACGTATATCAGTATAAGTGTGGTGCGTGTCAAACCTGAGTCGGGCATCCTCAGCCGAGATCAGAAATCGTTGTTGCATCAATGAAGTCGTCGTTTGTGCGGGCTGATGTCGTCCTTCTCGTCGTTGGTCAGGCCCAGATCCTCCACCATTCTCCACCCCCAGTCCGATTTGTTGAATCCGCTGTCGTTGTTCAATGGGGTGGAGAGACACACTGACATACATGATGACATGTCTGGATCTGTCTCGTTTCCGGCGCCGTTGGCCACTGGGCCGGAAATAAAGACGTCCAGATGAAAAGGAATGGTCGTGTCGGACACGGCAAGGGGAACAACCGTAGCCAAAGCCTGCACAAGGTCAATAAAACATGTAAATGTTTCAGTTGTCCAGTCAACAGTCGCATTACCATGTTTGGCGCCTTTTGCTTTAGTCTTGGTGCGGAGAGGAGAAGTGCGTTCGACATAGTAGAGGATGTAAGGCCTACTGTTCCCACACAGGCCTAAAAAGGACAGCATGTCACATACCCTGTGTGGTTTGGGATGTTGCAGAATCATTTGACATAGAACAGCCGTTAGCTGAGACGACACGTCCCAAAAAGGACGCCGTGCTTCTGCAACATTGCAGCTTTTTCCTGGATACTTTGAAGCCCAAGAGATGCAGTTTTTAGCAGTGGCCGCTTGGTGGCGCCCACACAGGTTTCAGCTGAGTCACAGGCAAGGAGCAAATCATCAACATACTGGACCAATGTGCAGCCCTGCGGGAGCTCAAGGTCCGACAATGCTTGTCGAAGGGCGGGGTCAAACAGACCAGGACTATTTTTGAATCCCTGTGGAACCCGAGTGAATTGATATCTGCGTCCTTGAAATGCAAAAGCAAAGTACTTTCTACTGTCTGGTGCAATGATAAGCAAAAGAAAGCATTCGCTAGGTCGATCACTGTAAAGTATTTATAGGTCGGTGACAGGGAGGTAAGGATGTGGTGGGTGTCAGGAATAGGCAGAACAGGGGTCAGTGTAACATCATTAACTGCCCTTAAATCATGGGCCATTTGATAACTTTTACCGTCTGCCTTCAAAACCGGTCGCAAAGGAGTCGACCAAGGAGAGGAGGATTCTTCCAAGACCCCTGCATCCCATAACCCCGACAGCGTCTCCACCATTCCCGCATCCCCCTCCGGGGACCAGCGATATTGCGGCCTGTAAATGACATAAGAATCAGCAAACTCTATGAGTGGGGTGGTTGTGCTAAAGCCAACATCAAACAATCTTGTTGACCACACCCCCTCCGGGATGGAGTCTAGCAGTGCCGCTGCTAGGTCGTGATCAGATGGGTCCCTACCATGGTCACGTGTTACCCCCAGATGTTGAAATACAGCCTCATCTTAGAAGCAGCTCCGAATCCGGAAGGCCTCTGCTGAGGATGAATATTGAACCCGTGGAACATCTGAATCGCGCCAATCTGTTAACGCACTTAATGTTTTTACCATAGGACCCAGTTGTCCTGCTTTGCTACCGGGAGAGACCGCCAGAGTGATGTGAGGTGTTGACTCATGTCCCATCCGGAACCATTTCTCTTGTGCTTGATTCAGCTGTACATGAGCCCCTACACCCTCTTTACCACTATACAGTGCATCTGAATCTAAAGATCATTCACCTGAGTCTTCTTTGAGGCCCTTAAAAGCCTCGCGATATGTGTCGTCATCATTTCTGTCATAGTACAATGTGCAATGGAACGGGTCAGGGGGCGGGAGATACACACCACGAGCCAGGTTCAACGGTTTCCACAGCTGGTAGGCCCCCACGACTCCTTGTTGTTTGTAGCTATTTTCCAGCAAGACTGGCCAATAGATGTCAGCTGGCGGTGTATTGGAGACAGGTTTAATTAACCACTGACCTCCCGTGTGTCCAGTATTGCAGTCCACGGATGTTCCAACCGGAAATTGAACTGTGAGGCCCAGAGGTCCGCACAGGATGGTGGCTTGGCAGCCATGAGCAAGTCCCATCCGATAAGGCACAACGGTGTGTCGGGTCCATACACAAACTCGTGTCTCACCTGGAGCCCTGCAAGATGAATGTCAAGAGTTTTTGTGAAAGGCAGCAAACAGGGTTTTCCCGAGAAACCCATAAGTGAGATGCGCTGTGGTGTGAGTTTTGACCGAGGAATGGTGCCATTTAGAGTGGATACCGTAGCACCAGTGTCCACCAGTCTATTCAATGATTTCCTGTCCAGAGTCATGTGGAGCTACGGTTCGCCGTGTCCTTGCCCCCGGGGCCTCTTAGGCACCCCTAGGCCTGATAGTGGGTGCTGGCCTCGTCATAATCATCGTAGTACTGGCCGGCTGTTGGAGGTCCTGTGAAAGCTGGTGCTTGTGTATTAGGTTACCAAGCTGATCGAGTAAAAGGATTTACCTTGGTGGCCCCGCGTCCCCTCTGTGGCAAGGGCGCCTGTGCTTGGAAACCCGGTGCTGCGAGTTACTAATTGATCCGTTATATTATCCCTGGTTTCTTTTTCCTTTGTCTCCTTCTCCTCGTATGTCTCTCGGTAATGACGCATGCGATGGGTCAAATTTTCACGTAAAGCACACTCTTCTGCAGTGAAGAATTATGGGTCATCTTACAGTAAATATATTTTGCAGGTCAGCAGGCATTCCCCTCAGCACGGCCGTACCGAAGGAAGATCTAATGGTCTTGTTAGCAGTTGGATTTTCACCCGTAAGTGAGGTCCAAGTGTTTACACTTTGTGTGTAATATGTCAAAGGGTCAATGGTGAAGGGTTGAGCATATACACACACACACACACACACAGGAACAGAACAACAGACATCATTGGAGCATCAAAGGCCCATGGAATCAACATTCTTCGGCTATCATGAGAAGCAAGACAAGGAGGCACAGAGGTCTGGCAGCTACAAAGCGTGAAAGGAGGAACGGAGCACAAATGCAGATAAGATGACACCTGGACTGGCCCGATCCCCATTTGCTCCAGGGGAAGAGGGGTGACTGATGGACACAGCAGACAAAGAACTGTTGGCATGACGGAGGTGGAGAATACGAAGACATCTCAAAGTGTAAAAAACTGCAGCGAGAGATACTTTGCTTTTTGCTGAACTGCTGTCGTAAGTCTCACGTAATTTCTGTGCTGGCAGGGATAGCGGTAATTAGGCAAGACTTCTGTTTTAATTTAATTTGGCTTGGTGTTTAAATAAATAGCTGTGTTTATCTCTCCTTCTATTTGGATTTATTGAACTCCCAATACCTCTGATCGAACTTGCTACAATGGTCATTGCCCGTTCTAGCAAAGAAGGAGCTATTCCAGCTCGTCGTGGATACTCCCGCCTAATGGTGTCAAAGAAAGGCTGGGCATACATCTCGAAAGGGTGGCGTTCTTCCGCGCTTTCGAGACCGGCCGCCGCCTTGAGCATGGTCAGTTGTGTGTAAGTGGTGCAAGCTGCTGTTATGGCATGTACATCTCCCCAAGCTACATGTGTAAAGCATCAATCCACCTGGCCCCACCTTCCGCTAACACGGGTAATTTATTGGCTACATTTTGAACATCTGTCTAGGACAGAGGTGTATATCCAGTGACGGCACCAGTATAATCTACTGATAACGGTTATACCGTGGACTTTTTATCTGACCGTGAGTGCGTGGCCCTTGCTGTGAAACGTTTATCCTCCTCGTCAGACGCCTGCTTGTCCTCGAAAGAGTCCGGTAACGGCACTGAGGATGGTCTTGGACGTGAGGTGGCCGCTGACTTCATTAAAGCCGTGGTTGTCACACTCCTCTGTGACATAGGCGGGTTGGTTTTATCTTCCACTCACTGCTCTGTCTTGTGTACCCTCTGCAGACATTGGCCAGCCGTGAGTCAGGTGGTTCTTCTGCATCAGTCGCACCTGTTTCCAATCCGGCTCCACCTCTTTTTATACCTGTGACTGCTGCTAGGAGGTTACTGGATTATTTTTCCATGTCTGGTGCCCATGCCACACCTTTGTCGCCTGTGTCCCCGTCGCTCTATTGTTATGTGTTTAAATTCTGTTAGTTTTGTCTGTTTTTCTACCCTCCTGCTAGTAAGTATAGTAGTTCGCCTGACTCGCAGGTAGTTTTATTTTTAGTCTTCTTTGTCCTGGCCGCGGTGCTCCTGTAGTTTCCTTTTACGCACCGACGCTTTATGTTTGAGAACTGCTCTGTCTGTTACAACACTGAGTAAAGAGACTTACCAGACCTGCACGGCCTTGTCTCCGCATCTTGGGAACCATTCTTCCTGCTCCGACGCTCTCGCGTGACAGTGGCCTTCTTTTTATCTTTGCTGATCTTTTGAGCCTGTCTAATTAATGCAGCATTGTCAGCCACGTTTGTCACTTTGCCAACGTTTGGGGGCCGTCGCCAGTCCACCTGCGGAGCGACCCGAATATGAGTCTGTCTCGTCAAGTTCAAAGTCCGCCTCTCCCTGAAATTTGAGGATTGGGTACAATCCAGAGGAGTCAGAACCATACGGTGGTGGTGCCGACGCCTGGGATGACTCGGGTGGAGAGGACTTACCAATATTGAACTGTCCAGCTAGTCCCAGACAGGCCAGAGCCATCTTGTGTGTTGTTATGCGCCGCAAGTCGGCTTCCTTCCACTGCTTTTTTAAATGTCTCCTTTTGACTAAGGAGGGCGTTGCCATTTGGCGGCCAATTTCATTAACATCATCATGAGCAAACTTTTCGGCCTTTGTCAATTTAGCCTTCAATTCCTCCATATTCCTACTTTCTTGTCTCTTTATCCCGTTCCACACCTCTTTCATTCTCTCTATTTCCTTCCCATGATTTTTACAATCCATTCCACTTAACACTTGCTTTGTCAACAGTACATACATGTCTTGCGGATCCTTTATCTTACTACATCCACCAAAACCATCACAAATCAATCACTTATCAAACTCACCGTTCATTATTTCCAATTTCTGTATTTATTTTACAGTCCAAGTCACACCGGATTTTTTATGTCTCACGACAGAGGGTCCTCTACCCTGAGCGAGCAAATTTGTAGAACGTAAACTTCCACTTATTGTGAGTTCCAAACTCACGGACAATTTATACAGTCCCAGACTTATTCTCAAATTATCAATTCACTTCTTACCACGGGTTCCAAACCCACGGGGAATTTAGTCCCAGACTTACTGAAGGCTTCCAACCTAAACTGAGTGGTCCCTGACCACCTGGGTTTTTATGAGAGCGACTCACGTGACTCCAACCGAATAATACAACCTTAATTTAAACACAAACAGGGCCGCCTTTTTACACATACAAGTCAGTCTACACTATTTGGTATTGTCAATAGCAGAAATTCAGAATTTAATCAACAGGTTTTCTGCTCACCTTTAGTTGTAGTTGACCACGCGTAAATTTGGAGACCAACTCCTATGTTCTAATAACGGCGTCCTTCAATCACCACTACCAACTTCCCCTCTGCCATGTTGGGAGCCAAGAACTGTAGTTTGATCAGAGGTATTGGCAGTTGAATAAATCCAAACAGATGGAGAGATAAACATGGCTATTTATTGTTAACACAAAGCCAAATTCAATAACAGACATCTGGGCCAATTACCTTTCCCTGCCAGCACAGAAACTACATTAGTCTTACGACAGCTAAGCAGTAACGGGCAAAGTGTCCTTTCCCCCTCAGTCCTTTTATCCTTCCTCGGCGGTCCTTAACACCTCCACCCCATAATGTTCTTGCTCACGGGTCTCAGACGTTTAGTCCGTGCCTAGAACATTTTGTGGTCAGCAGTTTCTGTTTCGATCTTACTAGCCGCTGCTTCTCTGCTGTTGCCTTTGTCCGCTGGTTCAACTTTCGGGTGTTAAAAAATGTTTTCAACCGTTATGTTCCTACTTTTTTCTTAAGTCTTTAGAAAAGTGAATGAAATGTTGATAACCTGCTGAATTGTTTGCACATCTGTCAATTTTCCTTTAAATTGCAGTAAGGAAATGAACCACAATATCTTTATGAGAGTATTGCGCTGGCACACTTTTGAGTTTGGTACAGGTGTGAACAATCATGGGCTTGTTTTTTTTCATTTTTATCTGTTTAAAATCATCTAAGAAAACATCTAAGCGATATCTTACAAACATAACGATGAATCAGGTCCACTGTGACTTCAAAACAATATTGCTGATTGTTGCAAGTGCAAAAGAAAGTTTGAAGCCCGCCTTTGGTCAGTCCCCTCACCCCTCTCTCCATCAATGTCCTCTTGTGCATTGTTCATTGAAGCTGGCAATGTGCTGCTCACTGAAATTAGAACAAAAGCAATTTGGCACCACAGTCAGATTAGTCATTTGCTGCATTGCTGTGGGGTTAGAATCAGGATCCACTAATAAAAGTGGGCACCAGACTAATTAAATGCTATTCTTAAAATGTCCTTGAGACACATTACCAATCATGACGTAATTACGAGGAAGCTGTGTAGCGGGCCCATTAACCATTTAATTAGACCTTTTCACTTCGGTGGCACTTAAATAAGACACATAATTATTTCTGTAATGGGCGCAAAACAAGGAAAGTCAGTGAACACTTTAGCTGGACATGAGAAAATAGATAGTTGAGTTCCTGTCAAAATTTAATTGAGCTGATAAAGAGATTGATTTATGACACCCTAAGCCCAGCCGCCTTTTTCAATTATGGGCCCCTGAGCGCCACCCAATTCATCCCACTCCACTACCTCTCTCCATAATTTATACGTCAATGGTCACAGTCCATTGATTCAGGGATCAAATACTTTTTGTACACCTGTTTAAACAATCTATAGGCCACCAGGGTTTAGGAAGTCATAAAAGTCGGCGGAAGTCATAAATCCGGAAAACAGTGGGTTCCAAAAGATCAAAGTCTTTTTGCACACCTGTTTAAACATCCCAGAGGGTAATAAAACAATGTATAGACCGTAACAGATCAAAGTAGTAATATATCGGAGACTGTGGGAAACATGTCCCGACATGTCTTCAATCTGTGGTAGCACAATCTCCCCCCCCCCCCTCCTCCTCTACCTCCACCCTCCTCTGACTTTCCCCCATAACCCCTCCTCATTCTCCGGCTCTTTCTTTGTCTGTTTTTAGAAGACCTAATTTGTGATATACAATATAATCAATATAATTTATTCCCTGCATTTTAGTAGAATTCCATTTAAAAAATTACAAATGATATTAAACAGAATTTGTTTTTAGAAGACTTAATTTGTAATGCACTTTTATTGTCCAAACAAAGTTTTTCCATGTAAAAGGTATTTTTTGCAGTTACACTGTTGTCAAACTGTTTTAATGCACCCTTGACAGCATTTCTAACCAGCAAAGCCCTTAAACTGCATAACCAGTAAAGCTCTTAAACAGTCAAACTCTCCAAGCAAATTGTAGTTTGTCTACGAAAAATGCCACTGTCATTTATTTTATACACCTTGGTATTTGAAAATAACTAAAACCAAAGTAGTTTTCCCAGGTTGGTAGGTTTTTTGAAGATCTATTTTTTGAAGCACTTTTATTGTCCAAATATTGTGAAAAATTACAACCGATATTAAATATTTTACTTTTATATATAGTTTTTAGACCTAATTTGTTATAATTTTATTGTCCGGCTGTGGTGAAAACTTACAACTTACAATATATTTACTATTTTTACCAAATTTTTTACTGTAATGCACTTGCAATGTCCAAATTGAGTTTTTCCTTGCAATAGGTATTTTTCGTAGTTAAAATGCTACCAGCCAGTCTTGCAGTGCACCTTTGACAGCATTTTAAACCATCAAACCCCTTAAACGGTCAATTGTATAACCTTAACTAGTGAAAATGTTACAAATCCCCTTACCTGTTTTACCATTCGCCCAGAAACAAAATTTTGTCCATTAGAATGTTAAAAAAGCCCAAAAATCCCTCCTTCATTCTTGTTTCAGTATCAAATTAAGGTGGACTACCTGGAAACCCCAAAGCCCCTTCCCTTCCTTTCTCGCCTTCCTCTTAGCCACTCTCCTCAGAATCACCTATAAGACTGCAAACAATGGTTCTCAAACAAACTCTTCTGGGGGCTTTTCTCCCATCTCCCCTTCTGTGATTTTGCCCATGTGCTCCCCACTCGTTCTGGGTTGTCCCATCTTTGTGTGTGTGTGATTGAAATACAATAATAGTATTCTTACATTGGACCCTCCAAATATTTTGTCATTTCTTAAGACTTCTTGAGACAAACCAATTAAAAAATAACAAACAATTACATTAAACATTATACACTATATTTGTTTTTTTTTTACCTAATTTGTTATACTTTAACCATTTGTAGTTTTTATTGTACAAAAGGTATTTTTTCCCAGTCAAACTATTTTTAATTACACTTGGAACAATATAGCCAAGATTTTGATAATGTACTGATTGCTTTGAAACATTGCGCCTGGAGTGTCGAAAAGACTATGTATTGCTTACTTTCTCACGCTAAAACAGCATTATCATTGCACACATGTGAGGTGTGCAATGTGCAATAGTACTTCTATTTACTTATCTGTGCTTGTAAGAGATGTGCCAATATTTGAGGGGATTTGCAGTATATATTTTGTATTATTAATTGAGGTTGAAATTAATGAGGATGTGGCATAGAAAATGGATGGATGAAATTTAACTTTCTTTATTGTTGTTTTATATACATAGATTGATATTTATTGTCATTGCACACAGTATTCAATAACACTTTTATTTAGTTAGTAGTTTAGTTTATTTAATGGGTATAAATATATAGTTAAAATTTAATATTACAAAGTCAAATTTAAAAAAATCATCAATAAAGTCTTTCTCTCTAGGCGAATTTTTTATTATTTCCAAACACAAATGGCAGTATACAAATACAAGAGTATGTTTTACTTTTTGTAATTACAGCTGGAAGTCAAGAGGTTGATAAGGTAATGATGTTGTTCATTAGTTCACTATGGTGTACATGAATACCACAGTTAATTTGTACATTTGTATAATAAAACACTTTGACCTATCTTTTACTTTGATACTTTATTATTTTCCAATTAGTCTTTTTAACCACAGTAAATTTGATCTGTGCTTCACTTCTTTTCAGTTGGAAAGATTTTGATAATGTACTGGCATCATTCACTGGTGCACTATAGCGTGCAACCTTAGTCACAAAATTTGCAACACCCGACCCCATTTTGGATTTCCTCTTGAAAGAGAAAATGATCCAGGCTGGGGTTAATGATGGCAGTGAAGAAGGGGGAAGTGTTATCTGATCAAAAACATGTCTATGGCCTGTAATACCACAGTCTCCACGCCCTTTCACCAGTATTTGAATGTTATATAAATTATTTATATCATTTACAAACCTAATTGCTATTGTTCATACCTAATTGGTAAAGGGTACATGTTGAACAAATGTATTCTCATATGGGACCTATAAACTTGTCAATTGTAAAAGGATGCATCTTCAAAATAAATTAAACCATTATTTAATTTCAGTGTCAACTAAGACATTATTACTGTACACCTATTATTCTTTTTCCTGTGCTTAATTACCAGTCCATTTGTTTTTCCATTTGTATCACTCAACAAGTCATCTACAAACTCAAAACAACTGTACTATCAACTATTTTCATTCAACTTAGGGACACATTGGGATACACATCTATTGGTAGCTAATGAAAAAGGAGATGGGTGAGATTAAATGAGCTCTGCTTCTTCCTCCAATCAGAAAAATGTGTAATAGCCATCAAAAAATTGTCAGTGATTCTAACCTTTTAAGTCTTCCTCTAAATTATTACATAGATTCACACCTCGTTGTGTGAGATTGACTCTAAGTACATTAGTACTATAGCTTAAGTTGTAAGTTATATTTCAAACAATGGTTGGATGTTACTGGGGAGCTGGTTTTTTTTCATTGAAGTGCGACAGGTGAGCACCTCATTGATTTCTTTAGGTTTGTTTTTGCTTGATTTCTGTTTGTTTGTTTGACAAGTTCATTAGAGGAGCTTGTTGCGCTATCAATTCGGCTGGATGGATGGTTGCTGGAGCGTTCTTTCCAACACTGAGCGGAGTTTCCCAACCTTTCTACGCCGAGATCCTCATCCGGGCTCACTGCTCTAAACTCACCTGTGATCGCGGAGCTCAACAGACTTTCCTTCTCTCCCAACGCTGTTGGTGGCCATCCCTTTATTCTGACACCAGTAGTTTTGTATCTGCTTGTTGAGTGTGACAAGGAGAGTGTTCAGTGACAAGGCGTCCAGTCAGGCAGCTGGAGGTCTGTTGCAGCCGCAGCCGGTCCCCATCCCATTCTGTCCTTGGTCACACATGGACATGGATTTTGTCACAGGACTACTTGCCTCCAGGCGTTTCACTGACATCGTCACTTTTGTGGACAGGTTCTCCAAGTCAGCCCATTTCATTTCACAAAGCGAGCTGCCCTCTTCCTTTGAAACAGCAAAACTCCTGCACCAGCACGTGGTACGCGTCCATAGTATCCCACTCAATGTTGTGTCAGACAGAGGCCCGCAGTTCTCTGCAGCTACCTGAAAGGCTTTTTCCAAAACCCTGGGAGCAACTGTGAGTCTTTTGTCGGGGTAGCATCCTCAATCCAATGGACAGACAGAGATGGCTAACCAAGACCTGGAAGATCAGCAACCCACTTCCTGGTCTCGCCACCTGCCCTGGGTTGAATATACCCAGTTTTCAGCCTCATTTATATCCCTCCCAGGAGGCAGAATCTTCTCCTCCCTGAGCCACCACCTTATCGTGGTGGAGGAGTTTCGGTGTCCCAATGATTCTAGGAGCTAAGGTGTAGGGGGATGCCACACCCCTGGTAGGATAACCCATGACAAACAGGTCTTAGGGGAAGGACCAGACAGAGAGTGGCTCAAAAGACCCTGATGATGACTAAAAACAACAAACTTCGTTTTCCCTCGCCCAGACGCGGTTCACCGGGGTCCCCCTCTGGAGCCAGGCCGGGTGGTGGGGCAGAATGGCGAGCGTATGGTGGCCGGGCGGGCACAGCCCGAAAAGGTAACGTGGGTTCCCCACTCCCATGAGCTCACCACTTGTAGGAGGTGCCAAAGGGGTCGGGTGCTAAGTGCGACTCACTTCCGCGACCCAGCTCACTTTGGAGGCCTTGGCGGTCCAATCCTCGGCTACAGAAGCTAGTTGTCGGTTTGTGGAATGTCCCCTCTCTGGTAAGGAAGGAACCTGAGCTGGTGCGTGAGGTGGAGAAATTCTGGCTAGATGTAGACGGACTCACCTCAACGCACAGCAAGGGCTCTGGGAGAGATTTGGAATAGAACCGCTGCTCATTTGCATGAAGAGGAGCCAGCTGAGGTGGCGCGGGCCACATATGGTTAGGATGCCTCCCGGACGCCTTACTGTGGAGATGTTCAGGGCATGTCCAACCAGTAGGAGGCCTCGGGGAAGACTCAAGACACGCTGGAGAGACTACGTCTTTCAGCTGGCCTTTGAACGCCTCAACATTCGTCGGGAAGAGCTGGACAAAGCAGCTTCCTTTGATGCTTCCCTCCTAGCTGATTTTTATCAGAAATTTCCAGACAAGCCAGGTAACCCTTTAGGGGGTCATGGTTAATTGGGAGCGAGAGATACTGTCATGCGCAGTAGTGACACTATTGTAGTGCTCCACGTGAGCACCTCATTGGTTTCTTTAGGTTTGTTTTTGATTTCTCTGCCCTTCTTCATTGTTTTTTTTCTCTTTTTAGAACCTGGACGACCATGATGGGAGAAGCTACCTGACAAGCCACAAGTGTGGCATATTAGTGCTAATGCTTCTTAATCACACCTGTATGGGCAACAAGGTGTCAGGTTATTGTTCGGATGCAAGTCACATGAAGTCTGCCTCATTCTCAAAGACTCAAGCCTTTCTGCTTCATTTTTGGTTACGGTAGATATTCCATGGTCTATTGTTCTTGTTCCTGTCACTTTGGTAGCTTCTCCCAGTTAGCATTCCTCATTTAGTTCAGGTTTTTGACATTTATTACTTTATCCAATTTTTTCGTGGTGCCTTTTGTGTTGCCTTTTAGCATCACACCATAGATTTTGTTGTTTTTGTATATTAACCTAGATGTTTTGGTGGAACAGCCATTAAAGAGACCTCTTTTTTGTTTGCACTACATCCTGCCTCTCCATTTTATTTGGATCCCGACCACCCTTTGGCGTGACATATGTATTACTAACAATGTTTTTAATTTAGTCACGTCCACAAGACTTTAAGAACAGTGTTACAAGCAAAGTCAGCACCTTCTGTTTACAAGAGTACTGGATGATGGCCCTGCTAGGCCACCTCAAGGTAAACACGAAGAGTCTAAATTGTCCCACCGGGGAGTTTTGCTTCTTCTGATGATATTGCTCTTGGCTGGCGATGTTGAAGCAAATCCAGGACCTGTATTAATGGGAAGGCAATCACAGCCTTGTGGGCTACATCCATTGGTGCCTGTGCTGCAAGCAAATTCATATTTTCGACCGGCTGGGTTGCAGCGATCATCTGTTGGGTTATGCCTGCATTACCATTTACCTGGGCTGTCTCCACTGTTGGCTGGGCTCCAGTCATTGCTAACTGGTATCTATCTAACTGCCGCTGGCCTGCATCTTCAGCTGGCTGGGCTACAGGTACCATCTGTTAGGCCGCATCTACAGCTAGCTAGGCTAGCTGTGCTATCTGAAATTGGCCTGCAACCCCTGCTAGCTGGGCTACATCTATTACTAGCTGGGTTGTGTTCACATGTAGCTGGCATACACCACCAACTGGCTGGGATAGAGCCTTTCCCTGATGGGCCCTATCCTTTATTAGCTGGGTCCCATCGATTGCTAACTGAGTCAAATCTACTATTTTCTGGCCTGTACTGCCAGCTATTCGGCCCACAAATACCACCTCCTGGGGCATATCCGTGGCTAGTTGGGTCTCAACCCCCACCACTACCAGCTGGGCTCCAATCCCCATCACCACCAGCTGTGCTCCAGTTACCATCACCACCACCATCGGCTGGGTTTCGTCCGCAGTTGTCAGCTGGTTTTCCTTCATTACTATCGCTGCCGCCAATTTGGCTTCGATGTTCACCATCATCAACTGGGCTCCCACCTCCATCATCATCACAACAGGTTGGGCTTCGACCCCCACCACAAGCAGCTGGGTTTCGATCATCGCCGTCACCACTACCACCATCAGCGGGGTTTCATCTACCATCGTCAACTGGTTCTCCACAACTACTACCAGATGGGTTCCGACCGTCACCATCACTAGCTGGGTTTTACCCACCATCATCATTAACTCTTAACAATGTGAACGAAGACATGTTTGTGGTACGTGTTGCCTCTAAAAATTATATATTTCACAGCAGTGAAGGTCTGACTAGATCACCTTCCCACTGTAGGGACAATTATATTAAATATAGTCAAATAACTGAAGAACATATTCAGCCACATTTAAATATACTTAAAAGAAATCCTGTTATTAAAAAGCATCAGTGTACAAAAATTTTTCAAACACTTAATCAAGCAAGGACCATCTGGGACCCTTATTTTAAACCTAAAGGTTTACTTGGAGGACATCTTAATATTAGAAGCATGATCTCAAAACGAGAACAACTGGAGCAATTATTGATTCAGTCTAATGTTGACTTTTTTGGGTTGACAGAAACTTGGCTAACAAGTTCTTCACCCGAGGCTGCCATACTTATGTCAGGATATAACGTGTTTAGGAAAGATAGGGGTCAAGGTAAAGGAGGAGGTGTTGTAGTTTTTGTAAGGGATACTTTACGAACGTCACAGATTGAATGGCCTCATGATATTAAACTTGAATGTGTTGGAGTAAAAATTGCACTTTCAAAAGAAATTAATTGTATTGTTATTTGTATTTATCGGAAGCCTGCAACAAATGTAGATTTTTATAATGGACCTAAAAGGATTCTTAAGCTTTGTTTTTCTAGTAAAGAGGTTATTTTAATAGGTGATTTTAATATGAACCTGAAACAGATAACAGGTACCTTCAGTATGGTTCTGTTAATTGAAAAGCCCACACGTATAGCTAATTGCTCCAAAACAAAAATAGATCTTTTATTTTCAAATAAAAATGAAAGAATTGTTAAAACCTATAACTTTCTGACTGGAATTTCTGATCATAATGCCATATTCTTTGCTAGAAAATTAACTAAAGCACGTTTTCAAATGTTTAACACTGCTGCTCGGAGTTCCCCATCTTTTTATGATGTAATCCCCAAAGGCCAACACCAAAAATTAGCACAGGCCTTGAAGGAGATGGATTGGGCTGAAATTGTCTCTTGCAATGACGTCACAGCAAATAGTGTTATTTTCCACTCTAAAATGAAAGATATCCTAGCTTTGTTTACAAAGAGGAAAAAGAGAAATAAAAACACTAAAGGTGGTTTACCGTGGTTTAATGAGGAATGCAGGAATTAATAAAGACAAGGGATGAACTACTTAAAAAGTCTCTCCAAACTGGATTAGTTTCTGATAGACAACTTTTTACATCTGCAAGAAACAAAGTGATCCAAACAATGCGTGGCAACATTTTTTATGTCACTAATTGAGTCTGCTAAAGGCAATGGCAAACAGATCTGGCACAACATTAGTAAATTACTTGGTAGAAGTACGAACCAAAGTAAAGAATTAGAATTACAAATCAACAATGAGTTTGTTACAGATCCTGTCATTGTGGCAAATGAATTTAATACATTCTTTAAAAGTTCAGTTGATGAAATTACACAACTTTTTAGTTCTAGTGAAAAGGTATCTTACCCAATTAATAAGTCTTTTCCTGTATTTACCATAGCTCAAATCAAGGAATCGGATGTAGATTATATTATTAGTGACTTAAAAAGTTCCAAAGCTAAAGATGTGTATGGTCTAGATACACATTTTATAAAGCAGCACAAAGATTCCTTGATATATCCAATAACACATTTAATTAATTTGTCAATTACTCATTCTGTTGTCCCTGAAGCATGGAAAGTGGCCATGATTACCCCAATTTTCAAATCTGGTAGCAGAGTAGACGTTAGGAATTATAGACCAATTTGTATAGCGCAGCTTGACTCCCATTCAGCTGTTATGATGCTGGACAAGACAAAAAAAAAAGTATAGCGCTTGTTTAATCTAAGATTACTGAAAAATGGGTCACAAAACCATTAATAAGTCATTTGGGTAGGGATGGGAACTCTTTGAATGCTATGCAGTTTGGTTTTCGTGCCAACTATTCAACTGAAACAGCAATCAATGTTTTGTTAGAAAAAGTGAAGTGTTCTTTAGATACCAGTCCTTTTGTTGGTGCCGTTTTTCTTGATTTAAAAAAGGCATTTGACACGGTTGACCATCAAACACTTAGATTGTGGGCAGCTAGATTAACAAATTTCAACTTTTCTGATCAAGCAATTCTTTGGATAAAATCATACTTGTCAAATCGAACCAATTGTGTGTCTTTCAGTATCAAATCCTCATATTTGGACTGTCAAGTTGGTGTACCCCAAGGTTCCATACTTGGGCCTATATTATTTTCATTATACATTAATGATTTACCAAACATATGTAAAGATCTCAATACTGTACTATATGCAGATAATGCTGTCATTTTTACACAGGCAACGTCGGATAAAGAAGCCTCAAAAAAGCTGACATCAGCAATTACCTGTATTGATAACTGGCTTGCTAATTCATGTCTTTTACTAAATTCCAAAAAAACTGTCTGCATGTTATTTTCGAAACGAGAAGCAGCAAAGTCTAATTTACATGTTTTTTTGAAAGGAGATGAGTTGCAGTTTGTGCATGAATTTAAATATTTAGGTGTTACTTTGGATTTTACTTTATCTTTTAATAAACACATAAAAAATCAGTATATAATAATATATAATAAAATAAAATAAAATAAAATCAGTATATAATAAAAAAGTCACATGACTCATGGGATAAAAAATGGCTATGTTAAAAAATGGCCCAGTTTGTACAGATTACTGTACAAACTGGGCCCCTTTGGGATACACCGTGTACCCTCTTTTATTGCCAGCGGTTTAGACGTTAATGGCTGTGTGTTGAGTTTGTTTGAGGGGACAGCAAGTTTATCCAGCACTGATTACGTTACAGTGTATCAATGTGTCTTTTTTTTTGTGCTGTCCTATGAAGGGATAACATGAAGTACTTGCGGAAATGTGAGTTTTGCTAAACACTATGTGGTCCTCAGACCTCTGCATTAGTAGTCTGAGGACCACACTCCTTATAAACAACATCATTCAAAATTATATGAATGACAGCCTGATTAGTTTCTGGAATTTGTGAATTATTTTACAAAATGAGCACACTGCCAGTTGCATAGTAACCGTTATGTTGGCAACACAAGCTGTCAGCATGTGAACACTTTTAGGATTTTTCACGATGGAACAATGACGTTTTGCAAGTTTAGCATTTGACTGGAAATTGTGTCAAGCAGCCTTTTTACTAAGCAAATCTCTCAAAAATAGAGAATAAAAATGCAAGCATAGAGACCAGACTGCATTTTAGTATCTAGTATTGAGCCAAGTTAAGGCCGCACGTTGGCTTCACAGTTAGGAGGTTCAGGGTTCGAATCTCCGTTGGGCATCTCTGTGTGGAGTTTGCATGTTCTCCCCGTGCATGTGTGGGTTTTCTCTGGGTACTCCGGTTTCCTCCCACATTCCAAAAACATGCATGTTAAGTTAATTGGCAATTTTAAATTGTCCATTAGAGTGTGAATGGTTGTACGTCTGCTCTGCGATTGACTGGCGACCAGTCCAGGGTGTACCTCGCCTCTCGCCCAAAGCCAGCTGGGATAGGTTCCAGCATACCCGCGACCCTACCGAGGATAAGCGGTATAGAAAATGAATGAATTTGAGCCAAGTTTGTAAAAACCTGAGGCTCTCTGTTGCCTAGAAAACAGTGCCTTTAAAATATTCCCTGTACAGCCACAAAGGATGTTCAATGAGTCATATTTTCACAATACAACCAGCAAAAAAAGCTTACTAGGAGCTCTTTGTGTCTATGCAGCCAGTGCCAAGCCAAGATGTTGATGCGCTCACACACAGGCCTGTCAAGTCACATTGCCTTGATGCATGATGTCAAAAGTGTGTTTTCTTATTTTTTTTTGCCTTTTTTGTGCTGCTAATTGGAAATTACAGCTCCAGTGTTATTGCAACATAGCAACAAGGAAAGTGCAGTTAAAAGTCAGTTTTTTGTCTTAATGTGAAAACGCTTACCTGCCAGGCTTATTCCCAAGAACCTACACTGTTATGTTAAAGAACATTTCTATGGAAAATGAGTGTGACCGTCTTAATGTATCTATTGGTCACACATTTCCCGGGCCTCTGTGTTGTTTGTCCAGCACAATAAGTGCTCCTTCCATCAGCCATGCCCTATTGAAAAACTATTTCAGTGTACAAAAGAACAACAAGTGCTGGACCAGACATGTGGAGGCCTTGATCTATCTGCGCTATTTTGAGAACAAAGCCCATTTGTTTTTAATGTGTATACAAACCCAAGCAGGATTTCTTCTTGAATTTACTGGGGTTCTGAGAACTTTCCTAAAGGGACAGGGCTAATTAGTGTGTCTGCGCGACGGCTGGCAGAAATGGAACATTGAAACAATCAAATCATTTGCAATAATTGAATCAGAAAAAGAATTAATCTTTTGAAACATTCGAAACATTTCCCCACAGCGATATCTGGTGGCCAATTGTAAAATATCTTATTCAAACAGTAGAGCGCAGTTGCCAATTCCCCAGTAAGGAAAGTAACTATAGCCATCACCTACTTTACATAATTAGCAATCGTATATACAATTGTAATGGATGCCATAAGAGAGAAATAATATCGGGAAGAAAACCTGAATAACCTCCTAAGCTAAGCGCAGTGATTTTTTTAAAACACAGAGGTAGAAGAAAATTTTTGAAAGGAAATTGAAATGTCGGACTCGCCGCCAAGTGAATGCAGCTACACTGCCTTCTGACTGCTGATTGGATGAGCAAGGTAGGAGGTGGTTGGCTTTGTAGCAGTTTTGAGAAAATAAGGTTTGGAAAGTCTCCAGATTTAGCAAGAAAATCGCCAAGTTGGCAACATGAGATGCACATGAGATGGGAAGCCATTCATAGTTAGAGAATACATTAAATAATCCTTCATAAAAATATCAGAGCATCTATTCTCCTAACTAAAAAAATAAACAGGAAATTATTCTGAAAATAAAAATGTCTCTTTGAAAAGACAGTCAGTAACAAGATCAATAGTATGGTTACTGATGACAATTCAGTGTAGAAATAACTGGCATTGAGCAAACAACACTGATATGCAAATATATAAACTGCTTGGCTTTTTTATCTTAGATTGGCTCCCTTTTTTTATTTTACACAAATTAGTTCAGTGTTTAAATTAATACATGAATTACACTTGTCATGCGCTTTATCAAAGTCTCTCAAAGCGCTTACACTGAGGTCATCATTGTTCATTCACACCACACTTGGTGATGGTAAGACACTATGTAGCCACTGCTGGCCTGGGGCAGACTGACGGAAAGTGAGGCTGCCAGTGTGCGCCATCAAACCCTCCGACCACCACCGACACACACACAGCACTTTCATACTAGGCAATGTGGGTGAAGTGCTGTGCCTAAGGGCACAGGGAAAGATTTATTTCGTCCCACTGTGGCACCTGGTGTTCCTCTGAGGTCTCCCATCCAAGTACTGACCAGGCCATGCCCTGCTTAGCTTCTGAGATCTGACGAGATCAGGCTTTGACAGACAGGTTTGAATAGTATTAATAGTAGGCCTATACGTGTAGCCACAGTTTTGTTTGTTGAATTGTGTGGTTCTAGCAGCTGACATTACAAAAGATTACAATTTGTAAAAGTTTGAGTTCTGCAAATTTTTACGGGTCCCGAACATTTTTTTTTTTACTGGAAGACGAGACAAAATAGCTCTTTTGATAAAAAAGGTTACCGACCCCGGGTTAGAATATCACCATCCATTCATCCTTTCATCCATTTTCCTCCGCTTATCCGAGTCCGGGTCGCGGGGGCAGCAGCTTCAGTAGGGAATTCCAGACTTCCCGGTCCCCAGCGACCTCTTCCAGCTCCATCGGGAGGACACCAAGGCGTTCCCAGGCCAGCTGTGAGACATAGTCCCTCCAGCATGTCCTAGGTCTTCCCGGGGGCCTTCTCCCGACTGGGCATGCCCGAAACACCTCACCAGGGAGGC
>QODF01000123.1:1847829-1916106 GCA_024372805.1 Oostethus manadensis | reverse complement strand
GCTAGATCTACTGCAGATACTAAAAAAACTGGCAGTAGATCAGCAGGAGTGGTAGTTTTTATGTTTACCAGCTCTTCACGGGTGTAAGAGCACGCTGACACACCATTTACGAACAAAAACAAACAAAACATAGAGCACGTAGTCACCAGGGCGACCATCCGCGGCGCCATCTTGGATCATATATATATATATAAATATATATATATATATATACACACACATACATTTATATACATACAAATACATACACATATACATACATACATACATATATATACATATATATATATACACATATATATATATATATATACATAAACATACATATACATACATATATATGTATATACATACATATACATATATACATACATATACATATATATACATATATATACATATATATTTTTACACACACACACACACACATATATATATATATATATATATATACACACACACGTGTATGTGTTTGTATGTATACACACATGTATATATACACACACGGTGTTGACTGTGCACTGCTTCCCCCTCCTGTGACAGCGGATGGTGGTCCAGAATCTCTTTGAAGCCATCTGGAAGTCATTTTCCATGGCCTCTCCAAACTTTCTGGTGCCTGTCTGGTGCCTGTCAGTTGCCTCTGGAGTCTCATGGGTAAAAAAGGCCCAATAGGACTCCTTCAGCTTGATGGCATCCTTCACAACTGATGTCTACCAACACATTCTGGGATTACCGCTACAGCAGGCACCAACGACCTTACGGTCACAGCTCCAATCAGCTGGATCAACAATGGAGGCACACAACATTGCCCACTCAAGGTCTGCTGCCTCCCTCGGAACATGGTCGAATCTCTCCCTCTCTCTTATGCCTGAGCAGGAAGACAAAATATGTTCCAAACATTTCTTTAGACAGGATATTAACCAGAATGTGGAAAGTCATGTTGCATAACAAATGTTTGCATGTGTTTGACCTTTGTTTGAAAAGGAAATTGTGACAATGCAATGTTGGCAATACCAACTGTATGCCTGTCAATTTAGAGTCTCCAATTAACACAACCTGCATATTTTTCTACTGGACAGGTTGACGGACAAGAGTATTTAAAGTAAAGCCACACAAGAACATGCAAACTCCACACAGGGAGGTCAATAATGCCATTCGTTTTGTCAACTAGAGAAACCAAATAGTGATTATGGCTTTCAGCCCTGATCCATAAAATGTATGTATTAGGTAGAAAATATAATGAAAGAAATTACACCCTTTGGCTAGACAGATTTAATAAATGTCTACAGAAGTCTGGGTGTTTTTTTTCCACCCCCTGTGGGAAGCTTGAATTTACAAAGTAATTAGTTGAGTAGAGTATAGCCTCCAATACACCCTCAGCGCATCCTGCTCTCTTCTGCCGCTAAGTTTACATTTGGTGATGAATTTATACAGCCTTGTAGTACTAAAAGGGGTTTTTGCTGACATCTTGAGCTTAAGATAAGCCAGGCCTAAATCAAGAAAAATGCACACCAAGCACATTGCAGTCCAAAAAAATCTAAGTGCAACAAGCCTTTAACGATAGAAGTAGAAGGTAGAAGTAATGGTGTTTGCCTTTGCACTTCCCAAACGCAAACGGTGGAAGTGGGGGTTCATCCTGTCACTAAAGATATACAATTGTCCTTCGATCACGGTAAATTGATAAGGTTAGAATTGGATTAAATATTAATAAAAATATTATTTTTGTAGCATAGAAAATGTCTTTCTATATAAGTTTTTTTTACCATTACAGCAGGCTGCAGCAGGCCACCTTTATAGTCCTATTACTCTTTGTTTACAGCCCATTGAACAGCAATAATGAGCAGGCTATGGGATCCCTGCAGCTCATAGCATATATTGAGTTAGCGAACTAACTAGTTAGCCTCCAGTTTATTTTGTTTTCAAAGTGGGGAAATAGAAAAAAGCATGAAGCCCAAAACTTACCATTTCCACACACAATGGGAGAATAACTTATTTGAAGTGTATTATGTCAGACATGCCATGCCAACACCTGCAGTGTTAAAGGAAAATTGCACTTTTTCTGGTATTTTGCCCATCAGTGTGTCTTGTTTCTATTCTCGTTTCTATTCTGTTGGTGTTGACGGAAGTAGAGTGAGCTCCTACAGACAATGTGAAATGAAGGTTTCTAGGAAAGAGATTGAAGAATGAGTTGACCCCCAGGATGCAGAGACAAAGGCGGGTTGTTTAAAAATATTTATTTATTATCATTATTATTACTGCGATTGACTGGTGACCAGTCCAGGGTGTACCCCGCCTCCCGCCCAAAATCAGCTGGGATAGGCTCTAGCATACCCGCAACCCTAATTAGGATAAGCGGTATAGAAAAGGCATGAATGAATGAATTATTATTATTATTTAATGAACAAAAACAGGAACTCACAAAAGTGCAGGGTATAAAAAAAGCGACAGAGGAAAAAACTCATATACGTGTCACGGTTTCGTCTCGGCATTGTGATGATGCAAAGATGCGGGACTCTGAATGCAGGTAAGTCTTACTTTTAATGATAAAGGCTGCCAGACAGCGACAGCAGAAACAATAAAACGTTCTCAGAAGTAACAGGCAACGAATGACAATGCTCCAACAAAAAACGCCAAGAATGCACCTGAACTAAATAGAAATGAAACTCAAATTAGCAACCGGTGCAGTAGACAAGAAAAGCAAAACAGGGAGACAAACCAAAGAAAAGTGCAATCAAAATAAGAGCACAAAACTGTAACTAAGGGATAAAAGAGAACAAACTCACAACTGCCACGCAAATTAACAACACAGACCGTGACAGAAGGTTCGTGGAAAATCCAGGTCAGAATACGAATGTAAAACAAGACTAAGTTACAGAACTCACCGGGGACAGGAACATAGTAAAGGTAATGAACCAGCACTGTTGTGACGGTTAAGAGTGCAGGACAGGAAGTGACGCCTCCTGTCATGCGAAACATAACCGCATGACTGTCATCAACAGCAAGAATATGGATATTTTGTATAAGGAAAATAAGTTTGCATTGGCCCCTGTACTATTATTTCAAATGTACAACATAAGCAGACTTGGCAAGTCTACCCATCGACTGCTGAGGTGAGTACAAGGTGACATCCAACTTTCACTGTAATATTCTGTTCTTGTCAGCACTGCATTATGTGCACGTTCACGCAGGAGGCTGCAAGAAACAAATCAGCCTGATATTCACCATATGGGTCAATAATGTTAATTGTGTTGGAAATAAGCAGTCAGGAAACAATCTTTAAATTAAATCTACCTTACAGCCAAAACAATTGGCGGCATGGAGTGTAGCAGTTTTTCAGCAAGTTTGCAAGTTGATTCACTCAAAAATCGATCTGGCTATAGATCTTTGTTTAACAATCAGGCCACAAAAACCCAGTTTGTTTGACAGAGCTCTGCTGCCTAAAGCTAAGTGGTAACTAAAATGCGTCTAAGATTAGTTTAGTAAGTTGAGCTCATGGCCTTCAATTCATAATATAAAATAATAGTCAGACTTGCACCGATTACAGCTGGAACTGAAAGCGTAAAAAAGTCACCCTTCTTAGACCCCTGCTGAAGTACTAAACATTGACGGGACAAATACATAATTAATCTTACATTTAGCTTGTGTCATGTTAAACAATGTACACCACATAGAAGACACATGAGTGTGTTGAAATAGTTAAAAATAGTATAACATGGAGTTTGGCTATACTTTGGAGTTGTAAGAGCTTCCACTCTTTTGGCCATACTTTTTCCTAAGTTTAACAAATGTACAGGTGGTCTTCAGTTTCATAGTTACAAATGTGCCCAATAACTAATTAGAGCATGCATGGTAGAAAAATGTGCCACGAGTGCACCATGGAAGAATACACTGTGTGCAGCTATACCTGTGCGGCTATAAAATATGAAGAAGGGTGACATTGCTTATTCGTTAATTTGTTGTACTTCATTATGTCTCCAAAGTGGCAGTGCATCAAAGAAAAGGAAAGCTATGTAAGTAAAAATGAGCATTACAAAAAGCTCAGCGAGAGAAGTGCCCACCAATATTAGCTGCTCTTTTGTTCACAACCGCATGGCTGTTTCAGACTGTCTAAGGATAAAGTCAACAAGTTGGTAGATGACGTCATTAACTAATTTGCATATTATATGTAGCGCTTTCCGAACCTTTTTACCAACAGAGAGCGCCTCAGGTTCATCAATGTACTGAACTTATTAACTTCAATTCCAACAGTCTATTTTTATCCCCTTTTTAATTTTTTTTCCTTTGGAATGATAGTGTAATCACAAATATTTTCAGACAATGACCCCCCCCCCCAAAAAAAAAACATTTGGTATAAATGTAGAATATATAATAGGTTAGCTTTTGAACAGATTAAGGAAATTACAAATATTATTGTAATATGAACACCTTCTGTATTAAACTGCCTAGGGCTACATATATGATGTACTGTACCAGATGCTGTAGGTAAAAAACACAATTTCAACTACAAATGCAAATACATCAATTCACTTGATTTTTGGTTTTTTCTTTTAGAACTGGCCATCACTTCATCAAAATAAAATGTAATATTTAATCTCAGTGAGGGCCTCTCAAAGCATTAACAGCGTAATAATTAAAACCAGATTGATTGATTGATTGATTTGCGCATTGGATGCAAAGGGACGTAGACCTCTGCTACGCTCCCGGTGTGCCATGGGACCTGACTCTGTACTGATCACTTGGGAGTGCTTTGTGGAGGGAGGGTGGACCTTTTGGCAGCACCCGTTGATGTTTTCAATAGAGTAGTCAAATTTGTCGCGCGCTGTTTTTGAAAAATGAGTCACCAGATTTAACGCGAGCAAGTTGGCAACACAGCGATTTGTGAATGTAATGCGACCTATTCGCAAACAATGTGGGCAGTGCGTATCAAAGCGTGTCATATACAGTGGAACCCCGGGATACGAAATTAATTTGTTCCAAAAGGATTTTTGTAAGCCGATATTTGTAACCCAAACATTTAACAAGTAAATTGGCTAATTTGTTCCACTGACCCGGGAGACCCCTCATACCAAAGGGGGGAAAAACACTGTTTTGCACATTTAATACTGTATAAATTAAGAGTAGTGTAATAAAAATGTAATGTAATAATAAAACCTGAAATAGAATGTATATTGAGTTAAAATTCTAAAAGTTTCTAACCTTTGATACGCAGCAAAGTGCAGTACAATACAGTACGTAAACTGGCAGCGATAAACCAATCAGAGAACATTACGTCAGACGGACCGAACGTACGCTTACCTCCGCCATGCCTCCAGTAGGTATACTACCGGTATGCTGTAAAACGACTTTTTTGCCAAGCACCGGGCTAGTTGCACCACTATATGTGAATGGATTGCGATGCCTGGGCCTAGGTATGTGCTTTAACTCTTGTCAGAGCTTTTGCAAAAGCTGGCATCATTTCTGAACAGCCGACTGACAACAAGACTGACGGCCGACAATGAGGCCAACCGAAAGTCGTGCTCCATCGCCTCACCAAACTCCTCCCCCACACCCGGGTTTTTGCCTCGACCATCGCTTAAGCCGCGTGCCGCTTGGCCTGCCGGTACCTGTCAGCTGCTTTGGAAGTCCCGCAAGCCACCCATGCTTGATAGGACTCCTTATTCAGCTTCACGACATCCCTAAACCCTGGTGTCCACCATTGGGTTTGGTTCTTGCCGCCACGACTGACATCGACCACCTTGCGGCCTCAACTACGACTGGCTGCCTCAGCAATAAAGGCAAGGAATACGGCCCATTCGGACTCAATATCCCGGTCCTCTCTCAAGATGCAGGTGAAGCTCTGCCGGAGATGAGAGTTGAAGACTCGACGAACGGGAGACTCTGCCAGACGTTCCCAGCACACCCTCACTATGCATTTCGGTCTACCGGGTCGGTCCGGCATTCTTCCCCGCCATCTAATACAACTCATCACCAGGTGGTAATCAGTTGACAGCTCAGCCCCTCTCTTCACCCGCGTGTCCATAACGCAGGTCTGATGATACGACCACAAAGTCTATCATAGACCTGCGACCTAGGATGTCCTGGTTCCAAGTGCACTTATGGACATCCTTATGTTTGAACATGGTGTTTGTTATGGACAAACTGTGGTTTGCACAAACGTCCAGCGACAGCACACCGCACAGGTTCAGATCAGGGAGGCCATTCCTCCAACCACGCTCCTCCTCCTCCTACTCCCATTGCTCACATGGGTGTTGAAGTCTCCCAGTGGAACTATGGAGTCACCAGCTGGGATGCTCTCCAGCACCGGTCTAATAAACTCCAAGAAGGCTGGGTACTCTGAACTGCCGTTTGGCGCGTACACACACACCACAGTCAGGACCCTTTCCCAAACCCTAATGCGTAGGGAAGTAACCCTCTCGTTCACCGAGGATGAGACCAACACAGAGGCACCAAGCAGAGGGGGGCTATTAATAAGCCCACCCCAGCTCGCTGCCTCTCCCCTGCAGCAACTTCAGAGTAGAACAAGGTCCAGCCCCTCTCAAGGAATTTGGTTCCAGAGCCCAAACTGTAGGTTGAGGTGATTCTGACTTTATCTAGTCGGAATGTCTCAGCCTCTTCCACAAGGTCGGGCTCCTTCCCCAGCAGAGAAGTGATATTCCATGTCCCAAGAACCAGATTTGGCTGTCGAAGACCAGGTCGCCCGGTTGCTTCTTCGGGCTGGGCCCCACAGTTGAAGGCCCGGCCACCAGCCGCTCGCCTGCGAGCCCCTCCCCCAGGCCTGGTTGCAGTGTGATGCCCCGGTGTCCCATGTCCGGGCGAGGTGCGGTCACTCCTCTTGAATTGAATCATAAGGGCCTTCTGAAAAACTTTTAGTCTGGCCCGTCGTCTAGAACCTGTTTGCCTTGGGAGACCCTACCAGGGGCAAAATGCCCCCAACAACATAACTCCTAGGATCACTCAGGCATTAAAACCCCTCCACCCCGATAAGGTGGTGATTCCACCTATGGTATTATTTTATAATAATCAACAGATGGTGGTGCTGCTCTATAACTTGCAACTTAAACTCCATATGTCAGACCGACTTGACATTTCCAGAATCACCACAAAAATTGATACACACCTTTAGGAGACTGACAAACTGAATGTTTATTTATTTATTAGTTTATTTTGACAGGGAGAGTGTACATTAATAGCATAACTTTGAATGCACCAGAATTAGCCAAAAGGCTATTTTTCATCTGTTGTCCCTGGACAGATGGCAAACCTGTCCCCCTAAAAACAAGACCAAAAATATTATAAAACAAAAATTACAATATTCCATAATGGACCCACAAACAAACAATCATTTAAAACAGATATTACAAACACTGTCAATAAAAGTATTGAGAAAAGACAAGCAAAACGCGGGCATCATACAAGACAGACAACAGCTATTCCACCACATCCCATTCAAAAGAAAACACAAGTGCTAGTATGGTTAGCCAGGGGGGAAGTCATTAGTATTGTTAATGCAGACATGTTTGATGCGTTATCAACCAATGTTTTAGATGCTTTTTGAACAGTAATATAAGTACTCATCCCCCTGATGTTCTGAGTTCCACCCTTGTGCAGCTGTAACTGAGAAGGCACCCTGACTGAAGACACTTCTCCTTAGAGGAACAATACAGTCTCCACGGGCAGACCCTCGTGTTACCCTCTGTGAGCTGGTTCTTATGTTTACAAACTGACTGAGTGGAGGTGATGACAGACCCTTCATGATTTTATATATTAGACAGAGACTTGCATACTGGATAACATTTTCCCAGCTTAACAATTTATGCTTCTGTAAAACGGTGCAATGATGATGTCTTGAAGGTTTTTTAATCTAGAATCTTAATTGTCTGTTTGTATAGGGATTCAATGGGTTGCAGGGTAGGTTTTATGTTGTAAGACAGTATGTCATGTGGGAAAAGACCATAGCATGCATGAACATTTTAGCTGCCTGCAGAGATAAATGTGACCTAATGAATCTGAAATTGGACAAGGTCAACTTTACACGGCTGCATACTTTATGGATGTTTGATTTAAATGTTAGTTTTGAATCAAGTATTACCCCAAGATATTTAAATTCTGTCACAACTTTTATTTTTTCTCCTACCACAAAAACATCTGACTGATTACTAGTACTTGTAATGTTAGATTTAGAGAAAAACATGGCCACTGTTTTATTTACATTGAGCTTTAAAGAAGACTGATTTAACCATTCTGGGACATGGACCATGGATTGTGTAAGTTTATCAGCTACTTGACTTGTATTTTTACCATGTGCATAAATGACTGTATCATCTGCATACATCTTAATGAAGACATTGGAAGAGACTAAAGGGAGGTCGTTTATGTACAGAGAAAAAAGCAGTGGCCCCAGAATGGAACCCTGCGGGACACCAGTAAACAAAGGGAGGGGATGGGAGTTGTAATTATCCATTCGGACAGACTGTGATCGATTTGATAAATATGATTTTATTAATTTTATTGCATGTGAGGAGAAGTTAAACTTGGTCAGTTTGGTCAAATATATGTTGTGGTTTACAGTGTCAAAAGCCTTTTTCAAGTCAAGAAACACAGCACCAACCACACCACCCTTGTCCAGTAAATCTTTGAGATTTTCAATAAAAAAACAATTTGCCGTCTCTGTTGAGTGCTGAGCTCTAAAACTAAACTGCATGGGATGGAGTGAAAATGATGTGGTGTTGAGATGTACAATAATTTGTTGGACAATGAGTTTCTCTGCGACTTTGGACACTGTAGGTACAATACAGATGGGCCTGTAATTGGAAGGTAAAAATGTATCTCAATTTTTAAAGATTGGGTTACAGCTGATGATTTCCATTTGCTTGGAAATACTGCCTCAGAAATTGATAAATTGAGAATGTTGGTTATTGGAGTTATTAAGTTGGAGCTAAATTATTTTAACATAAATGTATCTATGCCAAATATGTCTTTTGTTCAGGTAGATTTGAGTGAAACTTCTGATTCTGTGACACTGTTTATACTAAAAATGGGCTCTGATGTATTTATAGGCCAAACACTTAATGTATTATATGAAAAACACTGGGCAATATTGAAAACCGAATCAATGAAAAAATTATTGAAGGCATCTGCAACTATCTGTGCATTATTTATAATTTGCCCATTTATCTTCAATTCTAAATATTTTTTGCTTTTTGTGTCCTGTCCTACAATTTTTTTGTCAATTGATTCCAAATTGTTTTAGTATCCCCTTTTGCATTCTCATTTAAAGTCAACAAAAAATTTGCTTTAGCCTTCCGTATATTTTTTTACTACTTTATTCCCTAGTGTTGTAAACATATTTCTAGCACTTTGCAGTTCACTTTTGATTGCCCTTTTTAACGCAAGATCCCTCTCTTTCATTAGTTTCACTGTATCAGAGTTAATCCAGGGTAGTATGTTTTTTTTATTTTTGTGTTTGAGTTTGGAACTAAAGTTTTTAATTGTTCTCTCAAGTGTTTCTACAAAAGATTCACAATCCCTTTCACAATCAGTTCCCTGTAATGCCTGGTCCAAGTCAATTTGCTGAACGGCATTTTTAAATTCTTCCTGTCTATTTTTTGGGATTCCAATCAACTTATGTTTCCTGACAGAAAAAATAAACCTCTTTTTGGAGAGCTTTCTGGCCACAAGAACTTAATTGTGGTCAGGAAGGCCAGCCTACATGGTATAAGATAGAACTATTCTCTCAGGACGGTTAGTAAATATTAAATCAATCAATCTGAGTGCTGCTTGTTGTGGTAATTCTGGTGGGTCCTTTGATCATCTGAACAAAATCAAATTTGTCAGTTATTCTTTGAAGATTTTTTCTACCTGATGTTTCCTCCCAATTTTTATTGAAATCGCCCAAAATACCAGTCTCCTTGTTTAAGTTACAGTTCTTGAGCAACTTTTCAAATCTGTCATAAAATGTACCATCTGATGAGGGGGGGCGATAAATCACAATAATTGCAAATGACATTTGTGGTGATAGAATGATATTTAGCCCCAAACATTCTAATTCATATTCACTGGACCATCGTATTTCCTGACACTGAATATTGTTTTTTAAAAATATCATGACCCCACCACCCTTTGCACCTTCTCTATCTTTTCTAAATAAATTATAGCCAGGGATGGTAAGGGCTGCAGAAGAAAGACAAAGGTAATCCAGATTTGAGTTGAGTAGTAGATGCTTCTTATGTTTAAATGTCCGCCCAGAAGAACTCTGGGCTTTGCTTTTGGGTCCCAAACTTCTTTTGACTGATTGACAGTCTGAAAAAACGCCCATTTCCGGCTATTCACTACCCCCGGTTTGAGCCTTTTCCTGTTTACACGCGTCGCCATGGTGACGCTGAGAAAAGTTCGATGTTGTTGCATGTATGGATCATGCCTCCCGTTCCCATGCCAGGTCGAGGCTGTAGCTCCCAGCTGAGCCGCGGACTGTCGACTGTAGCTTCTATGCGTCACTCCGACACACACACTCGGCCCGGCGCTTTCCCATTCAGCTCGCCGACACACCGCCCCGGTACCGCTTCCTCACCAACACCCTCGGCTCCCCGGACAAACAGCCCGGACGCAGTTGGCGACGGGTACAGAGGATTCGTGTGATGTGCAGAAGAGCATACCTGCAAGGTAGGAGTGACGCGTGTATCCTCGGCTAGTTGGTTAGCCTCTTCCAGTGTCCTGTAGGGGCCTGGGTGCGATGATAAGTCCTGTGGTTAGCGAAGATTGTGTTGCTAGAGTCTGCTTAGAGATCTTATTATATAGTGATGGATAGACGAAAGTCACAGGCAGTGCAGATTCCAAAACTTGTCTTTGCCATTACACGGTCTGTTTGTAGCTCAAATTGTGTTTATTCAGGTTGCCAACCCTCCGAGCGGAATTAACATGACGAGGCTTTAAAAAGTTTAGAAAGCAAACCATAGACTGGAAGTGCAGTGACTGCCCTGTCCCGCCTGCAGCCATCTTGTCTGAGCAAGATTGGTTGACAAACATGGCAGCCATCAAGCTCTGCGCGGGCTTGCGAGGAACTAGAGTAATATTTGACAAGTCATTCACTGTTTGTCTCATGATTATAAAACTTAAAAAGTATTATATGTATATGCATGCCTTCTAACGCTTTTGGATCCAAACTAAACCAAAAATTGTCCAAAATATCTCGGTATGACTAATGAGAAAACTAACAGGTCTCACTCATTTAGTTTTCCATCATTTTATTGAGTAAACTGGTGTTTACATTTGTTATCAACGTCTTTTTATTATCTCCTGTTCTAAAATCATATTTTTCATTCATTCATTCATTTTCTGTACCGCTTATCCTCATTAGGGTCACGGGGATGCTGGAGCCTATCCCAGCTGGCTTTGGGCGAGAGGCGGGGTACACCCTGGACTGGTCGCCAGTCAATCGCAGGGCACATATAGACAAACAAACATTCACACTCACATTCATACCGATGGACAATTTAGAGTGGCCAATTAACCTAACATGCATGTTTTTGGAATGTGGGAGGAAACCGGAGTACCCGGAGAAAACCCACACACGCACGGGGAGAACATGCAAACTCCACACAGAGATGCCCAACGGAGATTTGAACCCAGGTTTTTCAAGATCTCCTGACTGTGTGGCCAATGTGCTAACCACTCAGCCACCGTGCGGCCAAAATCATATTTTATTGTTGGAATTTTGAGTGCATTACACATTCATAAAAATGTACTACAAAGGAACTTAACTCTTTATATGACCAAGAAAGTATGTACAATTACATTCAGTTATTGTAGCAGCCCGTCTGTGAAGGATCAAGTGATAAAAAAGACTGCAGCACACAAAAGGGGTCACATCCCTGGAGACGGTTCATACTCAGTTTCATGCTTACAGATAAATGCAGCCTTTTCATTGCCAGGGTACACGGATGTACACACAGGTGACAACTGATAAGACATTTTCATTTCAGATGTTCTGACAACAAGAGCAAATTAATATAATAGCTGCATTTTAATTGACTGTGCAAAACTAATAGGAAAGTTTGCAAATGATTGGGGATTAAAAGAGAGGAAAATTGCTGAATGCCAACACTATACTGGTAATAACCAAAACCTGATTGTACCTCAACAAGCAAAATACAAGGTCACTTAACGATAATGACAACAAGTTGGAAAATCGTCTGAAAAGTTTGCTAAAGAGATGACTTATTGGCATCTAGAGATGTAAATCTCTTTGTGATAGACAGTTTGATGAGCACTACTGTATATTCCAGCAACCCCCGCGACCCTGATGAAGATGGATGAAAAATTGGATGGATGCAAAGTAAACAGTCCCAAAAATAGTGTTTTCAACACTCGAGGCTCAGTGTTTCAAAGTAATCAAGTTACAAAGCATAAAAGTTAACATACTCACCTCTGTTGGTCAGGCTGCTCAGGTTTTGCACCCTTCTTGACATGAACCAATACACGTTCCAAATTCAGCAACCTCGTCTTCACTTCACCTCGCTTTATTCAAAAGAACACCGATTACATTCTGCGCAAGCGCACAAAACAGCTCTCACAGGGAAAAGCAATCGACCCGTGAATGATCAAACTTTTTTATAAAACTGTAAATTGTGTACATTGTATTTATACTTTTCTTAGTACTCCAATCATGTTATTATATGCAACATTCATTTATCAAAATAGTAAAATATTAATCTTTTTACTCTTTTTTTAAAAACCTGTATATTTTCTTTAATCGGATTTTAACCCTTTTTTTAACCTGCGTAATCTGCTTTTCCAATCTTGTGTACCAAACACTTTTAATATAATATCAGTAATTTCAACCTGTCACATACTCCCCCACAAAATAAATGTTGTCCCCAACATCAGGACATGTAAACGACTGAGTAACGACTGTCACAGTGCAAAATACAACAAGGGAATGGTCAACTGATTCAAAATGATAACGGACTGGAACTCTTTTTATACATTCTGTTTTTATAGTAGAAGGCATTCACAAGTGTCTATTTCACTTAGGGTGCATAACCTGTGCATAATGTGATACACAACAGCAGCCTTTTTCCTTTATATATACATATATATATTTTTAAGTGTAGTCCTTTTTTCTTCATGATCAGTCTAATGTAATATAATTTACTCAGGTTTGGGTAAATCAAATGATCACCATAACATTAACACTGACCATGAATCTCTTGAAAATATTTAGGATGCACACTGTAACATGGCATGGTCTGTTGGGTAAAGTAAGGCAAAGTCTCAATCCTATAACAAGCAGGTGTACCCAGTGTATCATAAGTGAATACTTTTGGTTTCCTAGTTTCACCTATGGTTCTCTGAGTCACTTTAACATGATCATGGTTGGTAGGAGAAGATGATGCAAGTGGTGAATGAATGCTCAATTCCGCAAGTCTTCTACCTGACCCCTGTCATCCTCTGGTGGCTGGTCAATGGCTGCAGCTTCAGGCTCTGTCTCCTGCTGCACCTCTCCAGGTTGGTTGTCCTGCTGAGCTGGTTCCGTGGTCCTCTCAGGGGGCGGCGAATCAGGGAGAGCTCACAGGTGAGTTGGCACTGGATAATGGATGGATCCTCATCATCATCGTCGTCGTCCTCCTCTGAGGCTAATCTCTTGTGTCTCAGGTGATCTGGTAGTGGAATTGTTCTTTGACTAAGGCTGCAAAGAATTCTCCAAGGGCAAATGATCACATGGCAGAAGAAGATTCAAAGTTCTGGATCTTCCCTTTTCTTTCTCAGGTTTAAGTTCGTAAACAGGAATCTCCTTGCTCACCTGACGAACTACTGTATCCACAACATCCTCCCAGTGGTTTCTCAGTTTGCCTGGACCTCCACGTAGAGTCGAGTTCCTGACTAAAACACGATCACCGGGCAACAGAGTAGAATACCTAATTTTAGTGTCATACTGTCTCTTACTCCGAACAGCAGGTTTATTCCTTTTTTCTCTCAAGATCTCATAAGCGTCTTTCATACCCCGTTTCCACTTCTGCATGTAGCTCTGATTGTTACTATACCCTGACCGGTGTCCGGGGAAAAACTGAACAACATGTCCACTGGTAGTCGTGGTGACTGCCCATAAAGTAAGTAAAATGGCAAAAAACCTGTCACTTCACTTTTAGTAGCGTTGTAAGCATACACCAGTTTGTTTAGTGAGTTCTTCCAGTTGCTCTTTTGTTTCTCAGTGAGTGTCTTCAACATCTGAATCAAAGTATGATTAAATCGCTTAACTTGCCCATTGCCTTGTGGCTCAGATGGACTTGGAGTCTACAACTCCACAATACTCCTTGATTTGGGCAAAAAGCTGGTTCTTAAATTCACCACCTTGATCATGATGAGGTCTCAGAGGGAATCCAAACTTTAAAGCATAGTCATTAAAGATTTTTTCTGCCGCTGTCTTTTCGGATGTGTTTGTAGTGGGGTAAACCTGAGCAAACCGTGTAAAATGGTCAACAATCCAAGTGCATACTCATAACCACCCTTACATTTATCTAAGTGTAAAAAGTCAACTGAGGTATCGTCCAGGTAAGGAACACATATCTCATTCCGCAGTCCTTCCAGGGATTGCTCCATAATCGCTGAAAAGCAGCTTGCGCGTTCATAAGGCCGAAAGGGATACTAATCCATTCGTAAAGGCCCCAGGGTGTCACAAAGGCTTGTTAGAGGTCGGCTCTCTTTGGACATGAACCCTTGGTGATATGCCTTTTCCTGGTCCAGTAATGAGAAGATGGTGTGTCCTCCCAAGCTGTCCATAACATCCTGTACCCGGGGTATAGTGCATACTGTGCATTGCCTCTTACTGGTGCTGGGCCTGGTGCTGGATAGTACGGCTGGAGAGCTGCTTGGGGGCGCTGTTGATGCCCTGCCGAGGAGCGCTTACGATAGTAATGCCTAGTAGATGGATCCAGCTGGTGCTGTGGTTACGGTGTGAAGGTCTGCATTGGGTAGTGGTCCTCAAGTCCTCTGCTGGTGGCAGGTTGGGCCACGGCTGTAGATTTCTGCATGGTCTCTCTGATTTGGGACACCTCAGCTCGCAAGTCCTTGAAAAGTACCATCTCAGACAGCATCTCTTTAATAGGTCATGTGATGGAGCGGGTGTGCTTTGCTTTTGGACTGTGCTTTTTTCTGCAGGTGCTGGGGTGTCACTGGACTGGACAGTATTCGTGGTGGCGGCTCAGTGGGGGACAGCATGTTTCTTCTTGTCGTTTCGTTCCTTTTCATTGGCACATGCAATATTCAACTTTTCCAGAAGAACTTCATCAGACGTCGTGTGCTGAAGAAGGTAGGGCTGCATGTCACTCTTAACATTGTCGCTCTGCAAACCTGTTAGGATGGTGTCCATGAACAAGCTTTGAACCAAGGCAGGATCATATTTTAGACCCGAATCATCTTCCTTGGAGGCAAAGAGAATCTTCTGGCAAAGGTCCATGGCTCTCAGAAGGAAGTTTTGAGGAATCTCTTTACTGCTCTGAACTTCTAATGAAAACTGCTTGTACAGTTCAGTAGCCCCTCTCTCCTGATAGTGAGACCTCAGGATCCTCCGCATAGCTGGGAGAGTAAGATCACTTTTACCTTCCAGATAACTTCTCAACTGCAGACCGGGGTGATGGCTCCAATCACTGCATCGCCAATCTCATCTTCATGGTAGCCTTTACTGAGCCTGCTTTCCATCTGCCTGGCCAAACTAGAAAATGTGAGCTTGTCTTTTTTGTCCAGGTTTCCCTATTTGGCCGGATATCTTAAAGTCTTTACGCCAAATGGAGTTATCTGGGGGCGCTGAAACATGTCTTTGCTTTGGTGTGCTTTGTAGACTCAGTTTATTATTCATCAGCTGATGCATAGCTTCCTCTTTTGCTTTAAGTGTAATCTGTAATGCATCCACTTCTTTCTGTAGGTTTTCTTTCTGTTCATCTTCACTTGCTAACTAACTCTGGCATCTTTGCATTTTCAAGCATGTCCTTTATATGGAGCAAAAGAGACATTCACTCATCTTCGAGCTCACCGACGTCAGTTCTTTCGACAAGTTTGTGACCTGTGTAATTAGCTGGCTGCAAGTTGCTCTTTTTTCAGTCCAAATATTCGTAGCCCATTGCATATTTTTAGCAGTTGGTCAACATTCAGTCCGTATAATGTACCTTTAACTTCTAACTGCACTTTCTCCAGTTCCGACTCCATTTTCATGAGAGAAGTAGGCATAAAACAGTTCGGCGTAGGCTTCTACCAACTTTGTGACACGACGCTGCCCTCTAGTGGTGGCTATGCGTACTAGCGCTACAACCTTTGCACGTGTTGCCAGAGCCCCGGTGAATGTCGGCGATGCCTCGTGTCTCCGATGCGAGGGTTCGTGGAGGGATATTCGGCTCGAGTTTCCCCTTCGGCTGGCGAATTTTTCTCTCACCAAACATCCCAGCGGTGCCTCCAAAATGTTGCGGCTTCTGCTCCACAGAGTAGGAGAGGTACTTGGTTACTTTTGAGAGTGAAAATAAAGGAGAGAGTCGCAGCCTTGTCTTCACTTCACCTCGCTTTATTCAAACGAACACCATTAACCTTCTGCGCAAGAGCACTAAACAGCTATCACAGGGAAAAGCAATCAACCCGTGAATGATTGAACTTTTTTATAAAACTGTAAATTGTGTACATTGTATTTATACTTTTCTTACTACTCCAATCACGTAATTAATGCAACAATCATTTATCAAAATAATAAAATCTAAATCTTTTTACTCTTTAAAAAAAAAAAACTGTATCTTTTCTTTAATCGGCTTTTAATCCTTTTTAACCTGTGTAATCTGCTTTTCCAATCTTGTGTACCAAACACTTTTAATAATATCAATAATTTTAACCTGTCACATAAATATTTTTTTCTAGAGTGGCAGACTGTTTTTAAAATAATAAATAATCTATTGCCCCTACAGTGCATCACTCCCATAGTTTTTAAAACTTATAAATGGTAGTAGTTTAAACTGTACATGTATTAAATGGGATAGAGACATTGGAATAGCAGAATATGTATTCTTTAATCTTTACAATTATGGCAGAGGACCTTCACAGCATAGTTTCTGTACATAATTTATTATAACACATGGGTAAAAAAAACAACAACTCTGCTGACAAATGAGCCTTCAAAGCTGTAAAGTATATACCTCTGCGTTTTTATTTATTATCAACTCTTTGTGCATGATCTGTTGTTCTTCAGTTTGTCTTCTGAGTCCATTTACTCCTGGAATTGTCTGGACAGAAAACACAAGATCACATTAAGAACCGTAATGTAAACGTTTAGAAAAGTTAACATTGGCCAATAAAATAAAATGTACAAACAATACTTTAGTAACCCCATTCTGTCCCATTACGTACAAGTGAAGTAAAATAATTACTTCTTTGCTGCCAACAAAAAAAAGCTTCATGAATGAGGCTGTCTATATACCTGCTCTACCCCGGGTATGAGGCTTGCTGTCTGGGTAAAAGGAGAGCGAGTGGGTGGTCATAATCACGGTAGTCGATGTCTCGTAATTTAACACAAATGAACTTTTCAGATGTCACACTAAGCTTTATATATATGGTGTTATATGTTGTAATGAGTAAACAAAGCTGTACTTACGTTACAAGTCGCTCCGCTTTCCCCAGAGTAGTGCCGCCATGTTGGAATATTTTGTCAGACCTGGGCGCGCAAAGGATCTTGGGATGTGAGAGGCCGGCAAGGATGGTCACGATGAACACTTGGAGCTAATGGCAAAGAAGGACACATTCGTTGGCTGCATTTTAAGGACACTTAAAGCTTTTATGAACTGGGCTAGCTGCTGGCTGGAGTCAAGTTACAGAGCATGCGCCCCAGTCCTTTCCGTGTCTCATTGCGATGTATCATTGCTGTAGCAACTTCCTGGATCGATAAGAATCAGCCATAGAGACATGAACCATGTACCGCGGTATGTAAACAAGGTGAGAGCAAAATGGTTGTGGCGCATGCTCTGTAGCTTACCATGACTGCAGACAAAAATGGATGAAATAGTAGCAGCATGGCCGCACGGTGGCTAAGTGAGTAGCATGTTGGCCTCACAGTCAGGAGATCAGGGTTCGAATCTCTGTAGGCCATCTCTGTGTGGATTTTGCATGTTACCCGTGCGTGTTTGGGTTTTCTCCGGGTACTCCGGTTTCCTCCCACATTCCAAAAACATGCATGTTAGGTTAATTGGTGACACTAAATTGTCCTTTAGAGTGTGAATCTGAGTGTGAATGGTTGTATGTCTACTGTGCGATTGACTTGGCGACAAGTCCAGGGTGTACCCTGCTCTTGCCCAAAGTCAACTGGGCTAGGCTCCAGCATACCTGTGAACCTAATGAGAATAAGCGGTATAGAAAATGGATGGATGGATAGTAGCAGCATGGCAACTCTAGCTAGTTACACTATTCACAGCAGCTCAGTGCAGTCCACTGGACAGAGTATGGCACCTGTTTTTCTAAGGCTGCTACTTACTGTTTTGGTTTGCAACTTGTTTACTTTCAAATGTTGCACTTTTCCATAGTTTCACAGCCAAGAACAGGGATTTTGGGCTCAGAAAAGTGGTGACCATTGAAATTCCAAAAGTCAAGTAGGAAGATTCTGCATTGTTCTTGAATAGATTATGAGGTCTCCTAATAACATCCATCTATCTATCCATGTTCTACCGCTTATCCTGTTCAGGGTGGTAGAGTACTGGGCATGTATCCCAGCTGACTTTGACAAAAGGCGGGCTACATCCTGGACTTGTTGCCAGTCAATAGACACAGACAACCATTCACAAAGTCACAGTCAACCACTCGACCTATTATAATCAATATAACTCAAACTCTGCTATTATAATCAAAGCCCTTTCAATAATTTTTTCTCTTCTCTTGCTGGAGACACCATTGTCCCTTTTCTGGTGTCCACACACACACACACACACACACACACGCACACGCACGCACACACGCACACACACACACACACACACACACTCACACACACGCGGTTCCACCTGATTTGACCAATGTTGTGCCATTTCATTGCAATCCATTCACATGACATTCAGTTAACACACTTGCATACTTACAATTTTCATGAGCATTAACAACATGTTGTTTAGGATTTTGCTTTATAAATTATTGATAAAATATATATCCATAAATATTCATTGTATTCATAATTTCATTTTTTTCACTTTCTGTCCAAAAAAGCTGATAGTCTGCAGATTTTATGAAACAAAAGCTGTTTAAAATGAAATAAAATGCAAGGAAGTACAATTTTACTCTTTTGGCCACTTGTTTTTATTTACATTTTGATAGGCCACTAATAAGTGAAAGAATAACAGTGTAAGTGCATGTTATTACATAGGCTATAAAAGAGATAATGGCATTCCCACCCCAGTTCTGTACTGGCAATAAGAGCTAAACAATAACTGAGACAGTCTTTAATTGTCTGAGTTAACGTTTTTGTCCCAATTAATGAGTCTGCCGATTTGGAATGATGCCACTATGTTTGCACAATATAAACAATCCGGAAGATGTAAGATTTAATTGTCAGTTATCCAGGTCATGGAAATCTGCAAAAGTTCAATCGAGGCCACAGGACTCTTCCTGTTTGTTAGAGGCATTTCACCTTTAGTCTAAAAGGCTTCTTCAGTTTTTTCAGTGTGGAGTCTCCCTGTTTATGCCTCTGGTAGGTGTGTCCCCAGGGGGTGGTCACAATAGGGTTGTTGTTGTTGCTGCCAGGCATTTCACCTGCTTGGTGGCAAAACAGCTCAATAATGGCCACTCTCACTCAGGACTTTGTTGTAAGTTTGACGATGGATGATGCTCAAAACCTCCTTCTCTGTTTAAAGAGCGTCTTTCTAGTTTGACGTAACCGGTCTTCTTCACACCTCTTTCAAAACAGCAAAATCTTTGTCCTCAAAGGAATGTTTCTTCTTTTTCAGATACTTTTTCAGTACTGTAAATGAGCTGCTGACTCCAGGCCAGAAGAAAATGCTCTCCTATGTTGTGCGTTTATATGAGGCTTGTTTGGTCCCTCCATTGTAGAGGTCATTGCTCTCCTCACTACACTGCACTGCATAAGCAACACTGCTTTTTATGGTTTTGTCTCTGGGGCGAACCATCTCATCTGACGGTGTTGGTGAGTTTGAAATACATCAGTATATCCAAACAGACAAATCCAAACAAAGTTTCTCTGACAAACCATCCATGTAAGATATTTGAAAGCCGCCACCTGTGGAGTAAAAGTAAGGAAGCATCATACTATATGTGCTTCCTTAAAGATTGCGAGGATAACTGTGAGTAAGTGTGGTCCTACAAACCTAAAACACACCTCTGTTGAGGGCTTCTGCCTTTGCATTCCAGTAATAGGTTTCAGGGTAATATGAAATAAATACTTTTCCTCTTTGACAATCTTACTCTCAATCAATCAAGTTTGAATAGACCTATTTGTGCATTAAAATGTAGTAATGAGGAAAACAACAGACATAAAGGCATAAGATACAAATACCATATGCACAGTTATGGGGTGTTTGTGATTACATATTTATGCAAATGTATGGCAGTAAAGTGAAAACTTCAGAATAGTTTTCAATATACTGATATATCCTAAGGTAGAATAAAAAATAAAACAAAAACAATATGTTTTCCCTGATTCAAAGTCGGTAAGAAGGAAACTATATTTTACAATTCTTTTTTATCTTGTCTGCAGTGAGACCCACACTTAAAAAAAAAATACGACACTGCATGAATACAAAACAAGTGCCTTATAAGGGTGTAAAAAGCATTTTAATGATATGTCTGTCAGCCCTCAGGAATAAAAGACCTGAACTCTGTAAAGTACAAAAGTGAAAAAGAAGTCGAAATTTGACTTTAAAAATGTGGCATTTTATGTGAACAAACACGATCCAAACACATTTTCCTGTAGCCTGGAGGACAGTGTCGTGTTTTGCTCTGCTCAAACCACGCACATTTGTTTTTTCTGGTGAAAGTAAACAGACTGGGACCAATACTAAGGCTCAGGGTGTGCACACTTCAACAGCTCCCAGAGGAAGTTTAGAACTCCCACACACCTTGTTTCTTCTCTGACTCCATTTTATACATTTTTGGAAGACTTGGTCAACAGAAATAGGACAGCAGGAATCTTCACGTCATATATGGAGTTGTTTCCTCTCCAGCTGTAAGCACATTTCAGCGAAGTCCTTGGAGTCACCGATGTATAGATATACTATATGCTATACTAAACACCTTTGCAAGGGTGCTGGAGGGTACACACTCGAACAAATAAATAATATTAATAAATAGAGTACTGTGGCATATCTGTGTGACGTCACACTTACATTCTGCACAAAACTGCACTTTTTTTGGGATTTTGCCCATCTTCCACAATGCTCATGTGAAATAGGAACACACATGGGCAAAATTTAAAAAAAAGGGCAATTTTCCTTTAAAAACATTACACTGACCATAGAAAGTCATGGTGTGCAATAAATGCTTGTGGAAAATTATATTATTGGCAACATGTTAAAACATAAATTGGCACGTGCCATGATGCATGGACAGTATACTCGCTGGACATATCACCTATTGAGCATGTTTGGAATGCTCTGGATTGCAGTGGTCCCCAACCTTTTTATCACCGCGAACCAGTCAACGCTTGACAATTTTGCCGTGGCCTGTTGAGGAGGTGGATGGTTTTTAGGGGAGGGTGCTGAAAGTGCTAAATATTGCTAAAGAAAGAGCCTATAAAGAGAGATTTGAACTCACCATAACGCCACATCAATACAGTTTGCCACCAAGCTTTTTTTCAAAAAGGGGCTTTTCTTTTAATCCATGGTGCTTGGTCTCCTAGTACCAAAGCAGTTTTGAAGGCTTCATTGCCTCATTAGAGAGCCATTCTTCGCATATTATGCAGAGCAAGCTTGGTATGGTAATACGCTTTTCCCGTTTCTTCATTGAGCCTTTTCTCTTTTGCATAAACTTTCCAAAGATGTCTGTTTCTTACTCATTTTGCTATTTTATGGGGACAGGTTACATTTTTGCGCTCAAGTGACCGAGTCGTAAGCAAGTGAATCAGGACATTTTTCAAAATAAAACCTTGTTCAGACACATACAGTATATAAAAAAAGAAATAGTTAATTATCTCTCATGCGGCCCGATATAAAGTGGTCCGCGGCCCGGGACCGGTGGTTGGGCAACACTGGCATAGATTACAGCATAATTCAGTTCCAGAAACTTCGCACAGCCGTTGAAAATAAATGGACCAGCATTCCACAGGTCATTGGAATGACATTCAACACCATGATTAACTCTATGCTGTGAAGTGGATGGATTACATTGACAAAGGAGAAGTGCTGACTGACATAGATTGGGACAGAGTACAATATCTGAGCGAAATAGGCTTTTTAAGTAGGTAGAAAAGGCTTTACATCATTGATATCAGCCCATGAAACGTAGAAGTGTTGCGTTTATTTGTTTTGAATGTAGAATCATGTTCAGTATGACAATGCAGAAAAACAGCAACGTATTCATGCTGTCAACTTATAGGCTGGTTTGGGATGCTTTTCTTCCTTTGTCTCACATGCGGGCTATTAGAATTATTCCATCCATCCATCCATCCATCCATTTTCTTCCGCTTATCCGAGGTCAGGTCGCGAGGGCAGCAACCTAAGCAGGGAAACCCAAACTTCCCTCTCCCCGGCCACTTCGTCTATCTCTTCCTAAAGGATGCTGAGGCGTTCCCAGGCCAGCTGAGAGACATAGTCTTTACAACGTGTCCCGGGTCTTCCTGTAGCCTCTTACCGGTTGGACGTGCCCTGAGAACCTCCCCAAGAAGGCGTTCAGGAGGCATCCTAACCAGATGCCCGAGCCACCTCATCTGGCTCCTCTCAAAGCAGAGGAGCAGCGGTTCTACTCCGAGTCTCTCCCGGATGACAGTGTCAGTCACCCTATCTCTAAGGGAGAGCCCAGCCACCCTGCGGAGAAAACTCATTTTGGCCGCTTTTACTCGCGATCTTGTCCTTTCGGTCACTACCCAAAGCTCATGACCATAGTTGAGGGTAGGAACATAGATTGACCGGTAAATTGAGAGCTTTGCCTTTTGGCTCAGCACCCTCTCTTCACCATGACAGACCGGTGCAGAGGCCTCATCACAGCAGACGCTGCACCAATCCACCTGTCCATCTCGCGTTCCATCCTACCATCACTCGTGAACAAGACCCCGGGGTACTTAAACTCCTCCACTTGGGGCAGGACCTCATCCCTGACCCGGAGATGTCACTCCACCCTTTCAGTGAGCGAGAACCATGGACTCGGACTTGGAGGTGCTGATTCTCATCCCAGCCGCTTCACACTTAGCTGCGAACCGATCCAGTCAGAGTTGATCGTCACTGCTCGATGAAGCCAACCGGACCACATATCTGCAAAAAGCAGAGATCGAATCCTGCAGCCACCAAACCGAAACCCCTCAACGCCCTGGCGGCGCCTAGACAGTCTGTCCATGAAAGTAGTGAACAGAATCGGTGACAAAGGGCAGCATGGCAGAGTCCAACCATCACTGGAAACGGGTCCGACATATTGCCGGCAATGCGAACCAAAGTCTGACACCGGTCATACAGGGAACGAACCGCCTGGATTAGGTGTTCCGATACCCTATATTCCTGGGGCACTCCCTACAGTATTCCTCGAAGAACACGGTCGAATGCCTTCTCCGTGTCCACAAAACACATGTAGACTGGTTGGGCAAACTCCCATGCACACTCAAGGACCCTGCCGAGAGTATAGTTGGTCCACAGTTCCACGACCAGGACGAAAACCACACTGCTCCTCCTTAATCCGAGATTCGGCTATCCGGCGGATCCGCCTCTCAGGATCCCCTGAATAGACCTTACCAGGAAGGCCGAGGAGTGTGTTCCCTTGATAGTTAGAACACACCCTCCGGTCCCCCTTCTTGAAAAGCGGGACCACCACCCCGGTCTGCCAGTCCAGGTGCACCGACCCCGACCGCACGCAATACTGCAGAGTCGTGTCAACCAAGACATGCCCACAGGATCCAGGGCCCTAAGAAACCCTGGGCGGATCTCATCCACCCCCAGGGCCCTGCCACCAAGGAGCTTTTTGACCACCTCAGTGACCTCAGCCCCAGAGGCAAACACACCTCAGAGCTCCCAGGCACTGCTTCCATGTTGGAAGGTGTGTCGGTGGGATTGAGGAGGTCTTCAAAGTATTCCCTCCACCAGTCCACAACATCTCGAGTCGAGTTCAGTTCTTTGAAGCCATCCGGAAGTCGTTTTCCATGGGCTCTTCGAACTCCTCCCATGTCCGGGTTTTTGCCTCAGCAACTGCCAGAGCTGCAAACCACTTGGCATTCCGGTACCTGCCAGCAGCCTCTAGAGTCCCATGGGCCAAAACGGCCTAATAGGACTCTTTCTTTAGCTTGACGGCATCCCTCACCACTGGTGTCCACCAACGGATTCTGGGATTACCGCCACGACAGGCACCGACCACCTTACGGCCACAGCTCCGATCAGCCGCATAGACAATGGATAGACGAAACATCGCCCACTCGGATTCAATATCCACTGCCTCCCTCGGAACATGGTCAAAGCTTTCCCGTAGGTGGGAGTTGGAACTCCTTCTGACAGGTGACTCTGCCAGATATTCCCATCAGACACTAACAATGCGTTTGGGCCTGCTAAGTCTGACCGGCATCCTCCCCCACCATCAGAAACTAACTCACCACCAGGTGGTGGATCAATTGACAGCTCTGCCCCTCTATTCACCCAAGTGTCCAAAACATGTGGCCGCACGTCCAACGACACAACCACAAAGTCAATCATCGAACTGCGACCCAGGGTGTCCTGGCGCCAAGTGCACATGTGGACACCCTTATGCTTGAATAATAACTAGACACCGCTCGGGTTAAGATCACAGGGGCCGTTCCTCCCAATCACGCCTCTCCAGGTCTCACTGTCGTTGCCAACATGAGCGTTGAAGTCACCCAGCAGAACAAGGGAATCCCCCGAAGGGAGCACTCTCTAGTACGTCCTCTAAGGACTCCAAAAAGGGCGGATATTCTGAACTGCTGTCTGGCGCATAAGCGCAAACAACAGTCAGGACCCGTCCCCCCACCCGAAGGCGCAGGGAAACTACCGTCTCGTTTACTAGGTGTCTAAAACCCTTGTTACCCAGGTGGTGCTAGACACTTACCCCGTCCTTGTGCGAGACGAGGCAGGCGCACCTCCCTGACCTGACTACTCCGTGTAAAGGGTTAAATCTCCCCCGTTGAGGGTTGGAGACCTTCTTAGTCAGGGGCGAGGGGAACTCACCCAGGTTCTCACAGCCTTGGCTTTGACAAAGGCGGCCCCGCTACACCCGGATCGCACATGACCAGAGTAACCGGTCCACTAGCTTTGGTCGTGATCGACACCGGACCCTAGGACCTGTTTGTTATGGGTGACCCTACCAGGGGCATGACAGCCCTTGACAACTTAGCTCCTAGGATCATTGGGACACACAAGCTCCTTCACCACGATAAGGCGGTGACTCAGGGAGGAGGGTATTAGAATTAATGTTGAAAAACAGTAAAAGATGAGGGATGCATCTTTTCATGACAAAAACGATGGGCACAGTGAACAAACAAAAACATACTGTCACTCAGACCACCCCCACACACCAAGCCCTCATTGTGGCTTTGACTTGAGTAACCCATTAGTTAACTGAACCACTAATTAACAGCAAAGTATTTCCATTAAACTTGACAGAGCAAAGGAATCATTCACGTCAGCCTGCCGCGTACAATTCCGATATGAGAAAATAACAGTCTGGACATGTCATGTACTTTTAATGCATGACTACTGCATAAACATTCACAGAAAATATTTTTTTCCTCTCAGGGATGTTGTATAAGAATTCTAATAAACAAGGTTCTGCGTGGTAAATACTGATGCGTTTTAATGTCAAAGTAAAGAATCTTTGTTTGTGATTATTGCCATCATTTAAAAAGCCAATCCTGTCTATCCAATTGCTAATGAAGAAATATTTCTATTTTTAATCTTTCAAACAACAACATTTGAAATACTTGCAGTGAACCAAAACAAAGAGAAGTCTATCCATCTATCCATCCATCCATCCATTTTCTATGCCGCCTATCGTCATGCTGGAGTCTATCCCAGCCGAGGAAGTCATAACTAATGCAGTTAAAATGATTTACCATTTAATTCAAGCATAAAAATAAGGTGTTAGATTAGAAAACAGATTAGGAAACTTTCGCTGTTAGCATGAGACACAAATTTCAGCGTTTACTCAGCATGTTTTATTATGCCTACAACAATATATCTTTTGCAAATCTAGTGCAAAAATAACTTTAGAAACTTTTGAATTAAAAAATGACAGAAAAAAAACCTCCAAGGTTTTATGGTTTTATATACATGCTGTAACCATGTAGTAAAAAGCACACTCATGATAACATGTAATATTCGACAGTATTTTTGCAGTATTTTGGTAATTTTTAGCATAGTGCATTTCACATAACAACATAGAAACGAGCGCTACACCTAGAGGTAACTTTTTCAAACTCCATTCCATTCCATTTTCCTCACTTATCCGGGTCCGGGTCGCGGGGCCAGCAATTTCAGTAGCGAAGTCCAGACTTCCCAGTCTCTGGATACCTCTTCCAACTCCACCGGGAGGACACCAAGGCGTTCCCAAGCCAGCTGTTTGACATAGTCCCTCCAGCGTGTCCTAGGTCTTCTCCGGGTTCTGCTCCCGGCTGGGCATGCTCGAAACACTTCACCAGGGAGGCACCAAGGAGGCATCCGGACTAGATGCCTGAGCCACCTCAACTGGCTCCTCTCGATGTGAAGGCTCTACTCAGAGCTCCTCCCGGATGGCCTCCCGAACTCACCCGAAGAGATAGGGTTCAGCCACCCTACGGAGGAAACTTGTTCTTTCGGTCATAACCCATAACTCTTGACCATAGGTGAGGGGGGGGTGGGGAATAGATTGATTGATAAACAGAAAACTTTGACTTCCAGCTCAGCTCTCTCTTCACCACGACATGACCTCACGCTCCAACTGTTCCTCACCAATGAACAAGACCCCGAGATACCTGAACACCTCCACCTAAGGCAAGACCTCACTCCCCACCTGGAAGGTACAATCCAGCCGTTTCCGAATGAACCAGGGCCTCGGATTTGGAGGTCCTGAGTCTCATCCCAGAAGCTTCACACTCATCTGCAAACTTCCCTTAGTAAACGCTGAAGGTCACAGCCTGATGAGGCCATAAGGACCACATCATCTGCAAATAGCAGAGATAAGATCCTTAGGTCACCAAGCTGGACTCCCTCATCGCCTTGACTGGGACTAGAAATTCCGTCCATTAGGTTATGAACAGAATCTGTGACAAAGGGAGCCTTGGCGGAGGCCCGGCAACAAGCTCTACTTACTGCTGGCAATGCGAACCACGCTCCAACTTTGATTGTAAGGACCGAATGGCACGTAGTAGCGCACCATTAATCCTCTACTCCAGGAATACCCCCTACAGGACACCACAATGGACACAATTGAATGCCTTTTCCAAGTCTACAAAGCACATGTAAAGCACATGTAAACTCCCACTTACCCTCCAGTACCCTTGCAAGGGTGTAAAGCTGGTCCAGTGTTCCACGACCGGGACGAAAACCGCATTGCACCTCCTGTTACGGAAGTTGTACCCTTTTCTACAGCACCTGGGATAAACTTTCCCAGGGAGGCTGAGGAGTGTGATCCCCCTATAGTTGGAGCCCACCCTTCATCACCCTTTTTAAAAATGGGGACCACCACCCCGGTCTGCCAGTCCAGAAGTACTGACCATGTGATGTTTAAGAGGCGTGTCAACAGCGACACAGTCCCCAGCCTCCACTCCCGAAGTCTTGCGACATTGAATCTACATTGTTGGCAAGATTTACGATTTTAAAGGGTGTGGTCTTAAACTTTTGATGAACAGCTTGTTTACCAATAACTAAAAATATTTCTGCTTCACTTTCTGCTTCACTTTCATTTTTTCTATTGGTATTTTGAAGTTCTACTTAGAACCCCCTTCAGGTTTAACAGCAATGCAAACCAGGCTCCTGCTTCGATTGTAAGGACTGAATGGCTTGTAGTAGCGGACCACCAATCCCGTACTCCCGGAGCACCCTCCACAGGACACCACGACCACCACGGTCAAATGCCTTTTCCAAGTCTACAAAGCACATGTAAACCGGTCTGGCAAACTCCCACATACACTCCAGTACCCTTGCAAGGGTGCAGAGCTGGTCCAGTGTTCCACGACTGGGACGAAAACCACATTGCAACACATGAAACCGAGGTTCGACTAACGGTCGTAATCTTCTCTCCAGCACCCTGGAACAAACCTTCCCGCGGAGGATGAGGAGTGTGATTACCCTATAGTTGGAACACACCCTCCGGTCACCCTTTTTAAAAATGGGGACCACCACCCCGGTTTGCCAGTCCAGAGGTACTGTTCCTGACTTCCATGCGATGTTGTAGAGGCGTGTCAAACAAAACAGTCCACCAACATCCAGAGCCTTGAGGAATTCAGGGCGAAACTCATCCTCCCCTGGAGCCTTGCCATTGGGGAGTGTTTTAACTAACCCAAATACCTCAGCCACAGTAATAGAACTTTCTGCATACGTGTCCTCAAACTCTGCTACCTCTACGGAAGGTATGTCAGTGGGATTGAGACGGGCCTCAAAGTATTCCTTCAACCGACGTACTATATCCTGAGTCGAGGTCAGCACTGTAAACAGTGTGAACCGGGGACTGTTTTCCCTGTCTAAGGTGCCGGACGGTTTGCCAGAACCTCTTCGAGGCTGACCGAAAGTCGTGCTCTATACCCTCATCGAACTCCTCCCACACCCGGATTTTTGCCTCGACCACCACCGAAGCCACGTGCCGTTTGGCATGCTGGTACCTGTCAGCTGCTTTGGGAGTCCCGCAAACCACCATCAGTGCTTGATAGGACTCCTATTTCAGCTTGACGGCGGCCCGAACCCCTGGTGTCCACCATCGTGTTCGGGTCTTGCCGCTACGACTGGCACCGACCACCTTGCGGCCGCAATTACGACTGGCTCCCTCAGCAATGGAGGCATGGAATACGACCCATTCTGACTCAATATCCCGGTCCTCCCTCAAGATGCAGGCAAAGCTTTGTCGGAGATGAGAGTTCCCAGCACACCTTTACTACGTGTTTGGGTCTACCAGGTCTGTCGGGCATCCTCCCCCACCAACTCATCACCAGGTGGTGATCAGTTGACAGCTCAGCCCCCCTCTTCACCCGCATGTCCAGAACATTCGGACGCAGGTTTGATGATACGTCTACAACGTCAATCATAGACCTGCGACCTACGGTGTCCTGGTATTAGGTGCACTTAAGGACATCCTTATGTTCGAACATGGTGTTTGTTATGGACAAACTGTGGTTTCACAAAAGTCCAGCAACAGCACACCACACGGGTTCAGATCAGGGAGCCTGTTCCTCCCAACCACGCCCCTCCAAGTCATACTGTTATTGCCCATATGGGTGTTGAAGTCTCCCAGTAGAACTATGGAGTCACCAGCTGGGGTGCTCTCCAGAATCCCTCTGATAAACTCCAAGAAGGCTGGGTACTCTGAACTGCTGTTCGGCGCGTATGCACAAACAACAGTCAGGACCCTTGCCCTGGACTGAAGGCGTAGGGAAATAACCCTCTCGTTCATCGTAGATGACTCCAACACATAGGCACCAAGCAGGGGGGCTATTAATAAGCCCACACCAGCTCTCTGCCTCTCCCCTGCAGCATCTCCAGAGTAGAACAAGGTCCAGTCCCTGTCAAGAAATTTGGTTCCAGAGTCCAAACTGTGGGTTGAGGTGAGTCCGACTCTATCTAGTCGGAATGTCTCAACCTCTTCCCTGAGCTCGGGCTCCTTCCCCACCAGAGAAGTAACCTTTTCCAAACTCAAAAACAAAAACACAGCAGCAGTAGCAGCAGCTCCAATATGTAACTACCTTTCGGTAGTGGCTTGAGGCATTCTGAGCGTGGCATGATTGCGCTGTGGGTGAGTGTATGGTGCAGCTAGTCGCTAGCTGGCTAGCGGTTGTGGTGAAGTAGTTCTTTAGCTTAACATTGTTAATAATAATAACTTTGTTGCTGTAGCTTAGTTAATATGCACAGCACATTCAGTGGCAGCTGATGGTTATTTCAAGGAGGGGAAGCTCTTTTTTTTAATCATAAATTGGTTTTCCTATTTATATGTTCATTTTAACCTTATACTTCTAGATCACTGATTCGCTCACTTCACTGTCAATCAACAAGAGATTCTGCCTCATCCATTCATGCAGAAGCCAAGCGTCCAGACCAGCCCACTCCCCCACAGAACCCCAGAGACGCTAAGCTTCCGATGGGCAGGACAAAGCCAAGCATTTATCCAATGACCGTCCAATTTCGTACAGCGGACCAACCCACTCTACGCTTCCCCATCAAAATAATAAATTAAAAAAAGTGCCATGGGGTGTGGGGGATATAAGAGAAGGAAGTTGTTTCAGTGATCTGTAATAATTAGCTGATTCTGAACAAAAGATAAAGGTATATTTAGTCAATGAAATGTATACAGCAGTACATATTTCACCACTTTTATTAAGGGGGGCATTGTAGGGGAAGCTGAGCTTCCATTGCAGTCTTAGAGCAATTGCCAATGGCCACATTATATACAAAATATATAAATGGTGCATTGTTGGTGCTTTATGGAGATTTTTTCAGACGGCTTTTCAGCTGAATAGGTGACTTCCATTACCTGCATTCTTACCTGCGTCTTTTTATATCTATGTTTTCATATCTTTAAAACAAAAGAAAGACATATGTGGTCAAGTCTCACATAGGGATCGTGGATGATGGGAAAAATTCCCCAAAAAGTGCAATTGTCATTTTAGGACAATGAAGAAATACAAATGTGAACAATAAATACTTACTGTATAAAAACAAAATATAAATTATATAAAAGTGATAAAATAGGAATAAAGACCATCCATCTATTTTTTTCCACTTAGGGAAGTCCAGTTTTTCCCAAATTCTGGCCACCTCTTCCATTTCCACTGGGAGGACACCAAGGCAACTGGTTTCTGGTGACGGTGAAGGAGCAGCGTCTCTAGGCTCTACTCTGAGCTCCTCTTGGATGACTGAGCTCCTCATCATATCTGTTAGGGTAAGTCCCACCACGCTACGGTGGGAACTCATTTTGGCTGTTCGTTCTTTCTTCATTCATTCATACATTCATTTTCTATACCGCCTATCCTCATTAGGGTCGCGGGTATGCTGGATGTATAAATAAATACACCCAGCTGACTTCGGGCGGGAGGGCAGACAAGCAACCATTCACACTCACATTCACACTTTATGGGACAATTTAGAGTCACCATTTAACCTAACATGCATGTTTTTTAAATGTGGGAGGAAACCTGAGTACCCGGAGAAAACAAACGCACGCACGGGGAGAACATGCAAACTCCACACAGAGATGCCCAACGGAGATTTGAACCCTGAACCTATTTGCAATGTCATGTTCTTTTATTTCTAATTTTAACTCCTGCATATTTTTTTGTTTGTTGTTGTTGTTGTCGTCGTTTTTCCTGCATTTTTCTCATTGTGACGTACAGAGGCATAGAAAATGGATGAATGGATGGATATGCAGGTTTCAACTGTGGCTGTCGTTAAAGGGTTTTACAAATAAAGTTAGCATGGTATAGTAGGTATGATTGTTGTTGACTTCCAGCTATATACCCAGGAGTATCTGTCCATACGTAGGTGGGTATCTCATAAAATTATTGGTCTGACAGTTGGTATGACAGTTATTGTTCAGCAATTTGGCCTATCATCCACATGAGCCTGCAGATGTACGGCACTAAAAACAACAATCACCAAATCGCAAATAACCAGAGTTTTTAAATTTCTAAATGTCACTGCCTGCGACAAAGTATGCTGTAATGTCACACACGCGACATGTATTGTATTTACATCAGAAACAACATGGATGCCCTCAGAACTGTCTTGGTTGTAGCTATTGTTCAAGCGCTTTTTGCTTTGCTTGGAAGCCCAAATACTGCTTTGACGTTGAAAAGCAAAGGCGAAGAAGCACTTTAAGGTGGGCCTGGTGCCATATTTTATGTTTCACAGAAGTGACAGGATGACTGATGATGATTCTGATTGGATCGAATTTTAGTAATTATTGCTGCCTACAGGTTTGGCGTGCTTATGACTGTGGTTCCCAATGCATTTATGCGGTTACGTGAGGATTAATTTTTTTAAATACAAGGTACTGTGGACACCGTTTTTTAAATAAACAAAGAAGGGGAAATGTACGGTTTTACAAATACCCTGTACATGTGGACAAGGCCTAAATGTCCTTTCAGTCAAGATGATGTAACATTCATCCACTTCCCTGTCTTTTACACCAAGCATTTTGGCTTCCATCAGTCCTCCTGTTAAAGTGTTCCAAGCTGTTTACTTACAAAGCCCAGAAAATCCCAACTTGTAGAGCTTAAGTGATTTCCCACCTGTGCTCTGTGCTCCAGTCAGAAGAATATCGCCTTTGTAGAGCAACCGCTCAGCAAACCATCATGTCAAACCAGAAACTGAGTCAACCTGTGTAGGCAGCTAAATCTCAAATGAACCACACCATCCCATAACTTCAACTTTACTGAGACCAGATGTGATGCTTTCCTCAACAGTTTACTGGGAGGATGAAATCAAAGAGGTTTACCTGCAAAAGTAGATGATTCCTCCCTTCAAAAAAACCTCCCAACCCAATGCAATCAAAAATAGACTGCACTGAAAAGATTTAACAATTGCAGTGCTGAGTGGAGCAGTGTGACAAAAAAGGGAAATAATTAGCCCCTATTATCAGGGAGGTAATGTAAACATTGTTACTTGAATGAAAGAAAATAAAAATAAATAAATAAACACATCCAGCAGTTTATCCAAAAACCATAAAAATAAATATGCACATGGCAAACAATTGCTAATCAAATAGCTTTTCTTTTATAAGCCCGGTGTCTGTTCTTTTATAGAAAAGATGATGAATAAAATTAACAGGCTGCTGTTATTACTGTCACTTTCATAGGAGCAGATCATTTAACATGCTAAGATTTTGCTGCCAACTGGCAATTATTTGTTGTGTATTTGTCCAGTTTTGTGATTTCCGACTGTGTGGGTGTGGGAGGAGGAGTACAGATCATTCTCTTCATCCATCCATCCATCCATCCATCCTTCCATTCATTTTTTATGCCGCTTATTTTCATTAGAGTTGAGGGTGGCTATCCACCTTATTCCTGAGGTCGCTGATGGGTTTTGGGTGGAACTTCCGATATAGCAACCGGACATTTCACTGTGCTATTGTTTTCAACTTAAGAGTTGGCAGTTTTATTAGCTTTGGCGGTGCATACAAACATTAGAAGCGTGTTTTACTTAATACTCCGAAATTTACAAAAATGGCCTTGTGCAGCTCAGGGACATGTTGTGCGGCTCGTGGTTGTACTAAGATCCTACATTATGGTTGGGATACTCCAACCCACCAGAGAAAAATGCCGCGTATTGTGGAGACCTGACAGCAATGTCACAAAAGCTGGTAAGATATTTCGTGTGTACATCTCCCTGGGATCAGTTATTCCAAAAGTACCACTTTTTAAACCACAGCTGACTTTGTCAAAACATGAAATAGAAACACAAGCTTCACACTGCGCACTCCTCATCTGCTCTCGCAGCATGTAAACACAAGCACGTGACGCTATACCGTTACAATAGATCAGCACTGTGTGCCACCACGGCAGGAATAAGCATAAATAAAGTTAATGTTGTGAACTTACCTACCTGCTCAGTTACCTTTAAATTATCTGTCGCTCGGATTATTGGCATTATTGGCATTAATGGCTCAACATCTGCTTTTAGATACATAGGATTGTGCCCAAAATATTTCAACAAAACCCGACCAACCTTATTGCTATGAAGGTATTGATATGCCTCGGAGCTTTTAAGATTGTTTATAGCCTCGCCATCTTCCGCTAAAAAGTTGAGAAACTAGCTAAAAATGCCACTATAGGTGATGTTTTGCCACTTTTTCAGGTCATCCTCTCATCTCTCAATTTTAGTAGGCAATGTAATTGTTACATCCCCTCATTTAAGACATGACAGCTGGTGTTCCCACATTTTTGTGTAGTCCATCCATCCATCCATCCATTTTCCTCCTCTTATCTGAGGTCGGGTCGCGGGGGCAGCAACCTAAGCAGGGAAGCCCAGAGGTCCCTCTCCCCGGCCACTTCGTCTATCTCTTCCCAGCGGATGCCGAGGTGTTCCCAGGCCAGCTGAGAGACATATTCTCTCCAAGGTGTCCTGGGTCTCCCCCGAGGCCTCCTACCGGTTGGACGTGCCCTGAACACCTCCCCAGAAAGGCAATCTGGGTGGATCCTAACCAGATGCCCGAGCCACCTCATCTGGCTCCTCTCAAAGCGGAGGAGCAGCGGTTCTACTCAGAGTCTCTCCCGGATGACAGTGTCAGTCACCCTATCTCTAAGGGAGAGCCCAGCCACCCTGCGGAGAAAAATCATTTTGGCCCCTTTTACTCGCGATCTTGTCCTTTTGGTCACTACCCAAAGCTCATGACCATAGTTGAGGGTAGGAACATAGATCGACCGGTAAATTGAGAGCTTTGCCTTTTGGCGCAGCACCCTCTCTTCACCACGACAGACCGGTGCAGAGTCCGCATCACTGCACACGCTGCACCAATCCGCCTGTCCGTCTCGCGTTCCATCCTTTCATCACCGAGGTACTTAAACTCCTTCACGTGAGGCAGGGCCTCATCCTCGACCCGGAGATGGCACTCCACCCTTTTCCGGGCGATAATCATGGACTTGGATTTCGAGCTGCTGATTCTCACCCCAGCCGCTTCACACTCCGCTGCGAACTAATCCAGTGAGAGATGAAGGTCACTGCTCGATGAAGCCAACAGGACCACATCATCTGCAAAAAGGAAAGATCAAATCCTGCGGCCACCAAACTGAAACCCCTCAACGCCCTGGCTGCGCCTAGAAATTCTGTCCATGAAAGTAGTGAACAGAATTGGTGACAAAGGGCAGCCGCCACCCAGCTCTCTTTGCACCCGACCCCTTTGGCCCCTCCCACCAGTGGTGAACTCATGGGAGCGGGGACCCACGTTACCTTTTCAGGCTGTGCCCGACCGGGCCCCATGGGTGCAAGCCCGGCCACCAGACGCTCGCCATCGTGCCCCGCCTCCGGGCTGGCTCCAGAGGGAGGCCTCAGTGACCCGCGTCCGGGCGAGGGAAAACTAAGTCCATTGTTATTGTGCATCATTGGGGTCTATTGAGCCACTCTCTTTTTTTTTGTGTAGTTCTCAATCCAAAAAAAGAGAAACTGGGCGATCGGTTCTACAGTTGTAATGTAAATAAAAAAATAAAAAATTGTACGAATCAAATGAGGATAAGCGGAATTGTAAATGTATAAATGAATGGATAAAAAATTTGCTTGTTTACTGTTGAACATGTAGGGGGTTCTAAGTAGAGCTTCAAAATACAAAAAGAAGAAATGGAAGTCAAGGAAAAATATTTTGAGTTATTGTAAACAAGCTGTTCATCAAAAGTTTAAGAAAAGTTAAAATCCAAATCTTGTCAAAAATGTGGATTGATGAGTTTCTCCCTGAATTCCTCAAGGCTCTGGATGTTGGGGGACTGTCTTGGTTTACACGCCTCTTCAACATTATATGGGAGTACAGGATTGGTGGTTCGCTACTACGTGCCATTCGGTCCTTACAATCAAAGCAGGAGCCATGGTTCGCATTGCCAGCAGTAAGTCGAGCTTGTTTCCAGTGAACGTTGGCCTCCACCAAGGCTGCCCTTTGTCACCGATTCTGTTCATAACCTTCATGGACAGAATTTCTAGGTGCAGTCAAGGCGTCAAGGGAGTCCAGCTTGGTGACCTTCGGATCTCGTCTCTGCTATTTCCAGTCGATGTGGTCCTATTGGCCTCATCAGGCTGTGACCTTCAGGATTTACTGGGGCAGTTTGCAGCTGAATGTGGATGGTTGGAGCATGAAGTCGACAGACGGATCGGTGCAGCGTCTGCAGTAATCCGATCGCTGTACTGAACCATCATGGTGAAGAGAGAGCTGAGCCGTAAGGCAAAACTCTCTGTTTACTCATCAATCTATGTTCCCCCCTCACCTATGGTCATGAGTTAAAGGTCATGACCGAAAGAATAAGATTGCGGATACAAGCGGTGGAAATAAGTTTCCTCCTTAGGGTGGCTAGACTCACCCTAAAAGATAGGGTGAGGAGCTCAGCCATCCGGGAAGAGCTCAGAGTAGAGCGCCGCTCCTTCACATCGAGAGGCACCAGTTGGGGTGGCTCGGGCATCTAGTCCGGATGCCTCTCGGGCGCCTCTCTGTTGAGGTATTCTGGCTATGCGCAGCTGGGAGAAGGCCCTGGGGAAGACCTAGGACACGCTGGAGTAACTATGTCTCACAGTTGGCCTGAGAACACTTTTGATGTCCTCCGGGTGGAGCTGGATGAGGTCGCCGCAGACCGGGAAGTCTGGACATCCCTTCTGAAACTCTCTACTGAACCCCGCGACCCGGACCCGAACAAGCGGAGGAAAATGGAATGGAGTGGAATGATCTTGATGGCACAGGCAAAAACGTGGCCGGATTGTTGAGCTGCGTAAGCAAGGCCCCTCGCAGTGCACCATTGCTGCTGAGGTTGGATGCAGGAAGGCAGTCATTTTAAACTTCTCAAAAGATCCTGTGGGTTATGGAACAAAAAAGTCAAATGGTAGACCCAAACAAATGTCACCAGCCCTGAGCCAGAGGATTCCATTGGCTGTCCATCAAAAGACAGGATGATCCTTGGCCTAAATGAATGTCGTTACTGGTGCCGAGTGCAGTCCCGTCAGATGGCATGTCTCCTTCAACTAAACAAAATTGCCCCTTTTGAATTTGCATGAGAACACCAAACATGGAACATTGAAATGTGGAACAAAGTTTTTTCATCTGAAGAGAAAAAAAAGTACATTTAATAGTCCCAATGGCTTTCAACATTACTGGCATGCCAGGGATGCCACTTGAGATGTTTTTCACACGGTACAGTGGAGGGGGCACCATCATAATCTGGGCTGCTTTTTCCTTTAATGGAACAATGAAGCTTCGGGTTGTGTAGGGGTGTCAAATGGCACCTCACTACTGAAGGCCCTCATCTGTGTTGTAATGCCTGTTTTTTTCACCAGTATTGCAGTTAACAATGCCCGCGTGAGAAAGGAATAATTTTTTGACCCTGATCTAAAATCCAATTGAATACATTTGGGATGAAAGGAAGTTTCCAAAAAATTTTACAAAAAAGTTTACATAAAATCAGTTCCATAAAGTGGATGCCCTTCAGGAAGCCATTTTCATCACCTTGAGCAACAACATAAAAACATTATTTTAACATTTTATTTTTGTTTTAGGGGCTTTTGTTTTTTTTAGCTGTGATCTTAAACTTTTAATCAGCTGATGAATAGGCAATTACAGTTTAATGGTTGTTTGCAATAAATTGCTTCCTTGCTTCCTTTTTCTCACTCACATTTCTTCTTTTTGCATTTTGAAGCTCTACTTAGAACCTCCTTAAGTTCCAACCGTGCAAAATATAAATTTTTGAAATTGTTCAACTGGTCTGAAGATTTTGATCAGATGTATGCTTCAATCTGTCAATGTATAAAAATGTCCAAGTAAATTGAGGTATCTTGAATGTCTACCAGTTTACATAACAGTGATGCCTATATGAGTATGTATATTGGCCTATTTGCTCTGCATTAGTGTTGAGCCTGCACATTTTTCCTACATATCATCCTTACATTCAGATTTAACATTTTGTGCATATTACTTAGAGTGAAGGGCAAGCAAAAAGAAAACAAAAATGTTGATACAGCCCCATCTAACACGTAGAGTCACGCATACCATCAGCTATGAAGAGGCACTCAATCTGACAGTAAAATATCCTGTTTCCTTTATTGCACTGCTTAGTCATATTCCTTGAAATAAATATATTAAGGTGCCCTTTGGGTTTGTACCACAAAGCTTAATGTTCCCGTTTCAGTTTCAGGTCATCAACAGCAGGAAGATCACCGAGAGGACCTCCGATGGAATGGGAAAATTAGTATGATGCCTTGCCAGAGGCTTGACTGTGTTGTGCCATGAGTTGCTTTGTGATCTCATGGAGGATTCTAATTAGTTTTTATAGCAGCAAACTCAACCTCAACTGTTATGTGACTGGATCCTTTCTAAAAGATGGACTGTTATGATGCTGTACATCATGTGGGATGTCATCACATCATGCATAATCTCAGGTTATGAGCTGACAAGAGTTCAGTTCAGCAGGCAAATGATTTTTTTTGCTTCTTTTGTGGCTAACAGAGAACTGTGGAACAGATTATGCTCAACCTAAGAGGTTCTACTGCATGTCAAATCAATTGATTTAGAGATGTTTGGAAAGGCATTCACGTTTGTTTAACTGGCATTGTTTTTTTCTCAGTGTTTTTCATGAAATGTAGAATAGCAGACACCCACTAACAGCAAATGATCTTGGCTTCAATTTACAATTCATTGCTTGATTATGGTAATGGATTTTCTGGAAGGCAGTGAGTGTGTTGTTGGAAATGGAAGAAATAGTTGAGTCAGGAAGGTAATTCCCCAAATACAAACATTAAAGAGACATAGAAGCTTTCAAGTCCATGTTGGTGTATATTCTGCCAACATGTGAGTGTTGTTTTTGATGGTGCTTGACAGAAACAAACAAGGGATCAGATTTATTCCGAATGAGCGATCGAGAGCATCGATTTACCACAACATCGCGAAGAAACAACAAGACAATGCACTCAAGGTTCATTACTTTTTGAGCAGCTTGGAGATTTGTGGACAAACATGTTACAGTTAATCGTTTCTTTGCCAAACTTCAGTGTTGACTTAAAAGAATAGATTGGGATTCATTAACATGCTGTTCTACTAACACCTTTTTTTAAGAAGATTGTGGCATTCTCCATTGGAAGAACTGCAGTTCTTACACACATTTTAATATGTTATGATATACAGTAAAATATCGGTTTTTGAACACCACAGTTTTTGTATGATTTGGCTTTTAAAAACAACAAAAAAATCCAATATTTTGCACCGTATCTTACTACACTATATTGGGTATCGTACAAAACTTTGCATAAAAAATAGTCTGTTTGCTCTGCACTGCACTATATGCGCAGGCTATGGGGTCTCTGCAGCGACAAAAGAGACGGCCACCCCTTTAAGCTTAGTAGGCTATTGAGCCACTTCATCTGTCAGAACTTACTGATTGATTTAGCTATAATTCACAAATTTCGTTGATTCACATGCTAAATTGTTACCCCCTTTGTTTTTTCGTCCATTTTGTCATAAATTGCAAATGTGGACAAACTGGTGATGACTCTGGAACACATTCTGCCAAATATAAATCATCTCAATGGAAGAATTTGTTTTAAAATCTGAAGGTTAACCATCATTATGGAAGTAATTGTCTTTAATGTCAGTGTGACATATTTCAAAATCTATCCACACATGTTGTTAATGTTGTGTATTTTCAAGATACAGTGGCACATGTAAAGTAAAAAATAAACCAGATATCTAAAAGCAATGCAGTTAAACCCTTTAGCTGAAAGTAATGGACTAATGTAACAGGTTTATAATTACCCTATAAAAATTTTCATCACACTCGTTAATTAAGAATTTCCTTTGAACACAATCATGCCTGAAACAGATCAATTACTCAGAAAACTGCGTGTTTGTAAACTTCAGGTCATGATTTGGCGACGACCAAAGTGTAACGTGAAGGTGATTTTTGTCACAGACAGGCCTTATGCATATCGCTTTTGGCAATTTTATTAGTCACACAATTGGAAAAAAAAATTAAGTGGTGTAAAAAGCTCAACAAAGAGTATGATAACATCAAAGGCCGTCGGTCAAAGAAAAGGCAGCCAGAAAAGAAAGCAAAACAATCAACCAGACATAATGCTGTGACGCCTAGTGAGATTATATGCAGATTTTTACCGTGATGTTGACAGATGCCGAGGGGTTTAGTTCGGCTCAAAGGCATATGTTGAATTGTACAACCTCAGGGCCATTCATTAAATTGCACTGTAAAAACTTTATGCATGTGTTTTCTAAAATATCTGAATATCTGAAGTTAATGAAGCCGCATAAGACAGGCCAATTTCAGGTTAGGAATGTTTTTAACTGTTTAAAACATCTTTTGTGGCATCCTGTATGGCTTATCTTTATCTTATCTTATCTACCTAAAAAAATAAAATATAATTTTACTTGACAAGAAATAAGGAGGAAAATGCAAGGCTGTTTGGTAACTTTTTTTACCTGTAGGTGTTTTTGAGAACTGGCTTTCCACAACATGCTTCAAAAAAACAGAGGCCTAGAGTTAAAAGGGTTGATAACGGTGATGAGTTCTGACATCTGGTGGACCGTTTTGGGGCTTTGCCACAGTCAGTATTTTTCAACAGAACTGTAAGGTATCATTAGCATATCACTACCTTGCAGGTGAATAGCATATAATTTAATTCAATACTAAACAGAGCAGGAAAGCAAGTCAAACATGACTATAACATAAAAGCATCATTGCCTTGCCTCAATGGAGATCAAGAGCTCTAAAAATGTATCTGAAGCGTATGTGTTATAATATCTTCAATGCACATTCACACAGTCATGAAGGAGGAAAAACAGAAGACCAAAGAAGACAGAAGACCAAGCCAAAACAATTTGTCCTCTATTATTCTGACAACGAGAGTAAACTTTGCAAAATTATTTAGATCAGGTGTCTCAAACTGAAGGTGAAGCGGTTGGGATGAGTATCAGCACCTCCACGTCCGAATCCATGGTTCTCGCCTGGATAAACGTAAAGTGCCATCTCTGGGTCAAGGATGAGATCCTGCCCCAAGTGGATGAGTTTAAATACCTCGGGGTTTTGTTCACGAGTGAGGGAATGATGAAATGTGAGGTGGATAGGCGGACTGGTGTATCGTCTGCAGTCATGCGGACTCTGCATGGAGCCCTTGTGGTGAAGAGTGACCTCCGCTAAAAGGTAATGCTCTCAGTTTACAAGTCAAATTACGTTCCTAGACTCACTTTAACTTTGGGTAGTGACTAAAAAGACAAGATTGCGGTTTACAAGTGACCAAAAATAGTTTTTGCTGCAGGGTGATTGGAATCTCCTTTATAAATATGTACAATGAGAAGCACTGTCAGAACTGCTGTTCCTCCACATTGAGAGGACCCAGATGAGGTGGCTCGGGCATCTGGATAGGATGCCTCCCAGACGCCTTCGCTCATCCGGGTCGCGGGGGCAGCAGTTTCAGTAAGGAAGTCCAGACTTCCTGGTTTCTGCCGACCTCTTTCAACTCCACCGGGAGGACATCAAGGTGTTCCCAGACCAGCTGTGACACATAGTCCCTCCAGCATGTTCTAAGTCTTCCCCGGGGCCTTCCCCCGGTTGGGCATGCCCAGAACACCCCACTAGGGGGGCGCCCGGGGGGCATCCAGACTAGATGCCTGAGCCACCTCAACTGGCTCCTCTCGATGTGAAGGAGCAGCGGCTCTACTCTGAGCTCTTCCCGGATGGCTTGATAGATAGATCTATCATTAAACAGTTTTGCCTTCCGGCTCAGCTCTCTCTTCACCACGACGGTCCGGTAAAGTGACCGCATTACTGCTGACGCTGCACCGATCCGTCTGTCTACCTCGCGTTCCAAGGAACTCAGAGTAGAGCCGTTGCTCCTTCACATCAAGAGGAGCCAGTTGAGGTGGCTTGGGCATCTCGTCAAGGTGGCTCCCAGGCGCCTCCCTGGTGAGGTGTTTCGGGCATGCCCAGCCGGGAGAAGGCTTTGGGGAAGACCTAGCACACGCTGGAGGGACTATGTCTCACAGCTGGCCGGGGAACGACTTGGTGTCCTTCCTGTGGAGCTGAAAGAGGTTGCCGGAGACCGGGAAGTCTGGACTTTCCTACTGAAACTGCTGCCCCCGCTCCAGTATACCCGCAACCCTAATGAGGATAAGCGGTATAGAAAATGGATGGATGGGTTACACTGACAATGTGCCAATTTTAAACATTTACAGTGGACAGTATATCCATTTAAACCTCACCAGGAAAACAATTCTCCAAGAATCATTTTTAAATTAACAAACAATGCTGGATTTTTAAAGCACAAAAGCACCCTATATCATATTGAATTTTTAATTTCCATAAGGACAAACTGTGTAGAAAATGATTAAATTAAATCCGTTGACCATGACTTACACTTTTGATGTTCTTTGTATAAAAATGTAAATTAACATTGACTGCTCTTTCGTTTCCATGGAAACATTACAAGGACTGTGTCTCACTAGTCTCCTTGACAACAACACTATACACCAGGGTGTCCAAAGTGCGCCCTGCAGCTCGTTTTTTAGTGTTTTTAATTGAACAAGAAAAGACCAGCAAAAATGGGAAAGAAGGTGGGAAGTAATGAGTAAAAGGTTTAATTGTTTATGATCATACACTAGGCATGAGTTGGTTACTCATTTTTGGTTTACCACGCTCACTTCCAGTGTATGCCCTGTTCTTTCCAAGTACAGATACGGATAAAGATAATTAAGATGAGTTAACAGATACGGATACATATAGTGGTGTACTCACTCGTCCTTCTCATACACTGTGCCAATTATATGACATGTTCCTCGAACCTGTAGGATCTACTGTTCTAGGCATATTTTGAAATTGTTTGGGTGAAATGGATGGTTTTAAGTGATACATTATTGAGGTATATTGATGATAAAAAATAATTCAATCTCTTCTTGATTGACAATTTAATTATGGACATGGGATATGATACAAACATCATGGTTTTATTGAGAAGCTCTGATATTAACTGTAATTATATCCTGTAAAATCATTTGCAGTGGAAGTTATTATTGAGTGCTGTTTGCAAAATTTCCGCTACACACATAATATTGATGACTTACAGAACCTTTGGAAAACAATGGTTACCATTTGCGTCCAGCACCTTCATGATTGTTAATTTGTGTGGGAAGGTCCTTGAACACCTTCTGTTTTGCTTCTAACACACACCGGCTGCAAAGCAAATAGCTAGGCTATAATTCCATTCCATTTCATTTTGTTCCGCTTATCCGGATCCCGGTCGCTGGGGCAGCAGTCTCGGTAGGAAAGTCCAGACTTACCGGTCTCCGGAGACCTCTTCCAGCTCCACCGGGAGGACACCAAGGACACCCAGGCCAGCTGTGAGACATAGTCCTTCCAGCGTGTCCCAGGTCTTCCCCGGGGCCTTATCCCGGCTGGGCATGCCCAAAACACCTCACCAGGGAGGCGCCCAGGAGGCATCCGGACTAGATGCCCGAGCTACCTCAACTGGCTCGACTCGATGTGAAGAAGCAGCGGCTCCTGACGCTGAACCGATCCGTCTGTCGATGTCGCGCCAACAGTCCCTCACTTGTAAGCAAGACCCCGAGATACTTGAACACCTCCACCTGAGGCAAGACCACACTCCCAACCCGAATGGTACAGTGCACCCGTTTCCAACTGAGAACCATGGCCTCGGATTTGGAGGTGCTGAGTCTCATCCCAAAAGCTTCACACTAAGCTGCACATTGCTCCAGTAAACGCTGAGGGTCACAGCCTAATGAGGCCATAAGGATCACATTGTCTGCAAATAGCAGAGACGAGATCCTAAGGTCACCAAGCCAGACTCCCTCAATGCCTTGACTGCGCCTAGAAATTCTGACCGTGAAGATTATGAACAGAATAGGTGACAAAGGGCAGCCTTGGTGGAGGCCAACATTCACCGGAAACAAGCTTGACTTACTGCTGCCAATACGAACCAGGCTGCTGCTTCAATTTTTCAAGAACCGAATGGCACGTAGTAGCGGACCACCAATCCCGTACTCTTGGAGCACCCCCCCCCACAGGACACCACGAGGGACACGGTCAAATACCTTTTGCAAATCTACAAAGCACATTTAGACTGGTTGGGCTAACTCCCACATACCCTCCAGTACCTTTGCAAGGGTGTAGAGCTAGTCCAGTGTTCTACGACCGGGACAAAAACCACATTGCAACTCCAGTAACCAAGGTTCAACTAACGGTCGTACCCTTCACTCCACCACACTGGAGTATACTTTCCCAGGAAGGCTGAGGAGTGTGAACCCCCGTAAGTTGGAACACACCCTCCGGTCACCCCTTTTAAAAATGGGCGTCATCACCCTGGTCTGCCAGTCCAGAGGTACTGTTCCCGACTTCCATGCAATGTTGAAGAGGCGTTTCAACCAAAACAGTCCTCCCACATCCAGAGCCTTGAGAAATTCAGGGCAAAACTCGTCCACCCCCGATGCCTTGCCATTGGGGAGGGTTTTAACTACCCCAAATACCTCAGCCACGATGATAGAACTGTCCACGTACATGTCCTCAGACTCTGCGTCGTCTACGAAAGGAATGTCAGTGCGATTGAGAAGGGCCTCAAAGTATTCCTTCCACTGACCAACTATATCCTCAGTCGAGGTCAGCAATCCCCCGTCAGCACTGTAAACAGTGTAAACTGTGGACCGCTTCCCCTTTCCCAGGTGTCGGACGGTTTGCCAGAACCTCTTCGAGGCCGACCGAATGTCGTGTTCCATGGCTTCACCAACCTCCTCCCACAAAGGGGTTTTTGCCTCGACCGCCACCGAAGCCGCACGCCGCTTGACCTGCCGGTACCTGTCAGCTGCTTTGGGAGTCCCGCAAGCCATCCATGCTCGATAGGACTCCTTCTTCAGATTGACAGCAGCCCTAACCCCCAGTGTCCACCATCGGGTTCGGGTCTTGCCGCCACGACTGGCACCGACCACCTTGCGGCCTCAACTACGACTGGCTGCCTCAGCAATAGAGGCACGGAATACGGCCCATTCGAACTTAATGTCCCGGTCCTCCCTCCAGATGCTGGCGAAGCTCTGCCGGACAAGAGAGTCGAAGACTCGACGAACGGGGGACTCAGCCAGACGATCCCAGCACACCCTCACTACGCGTTTGGGTCTACCAGGTCTGTCCAGCATCCTTCCCCGCCATCTAATCCAACCCATCATCAGGTGGTGGTCAGTTGACAGCTCAGCCCCTCTTCTCACCTGCATGTCCAGAACATGATGATACGACCACAAAGTTGATCATAGACCTGCTAGGGTGTCCTGGTGTCAAGTGCACTTGTGGACATCCTTATGTTCGAACATAGTGTTTGTTATGGACAAACTGTGGTTCGCACAGAAGTCCAGCAACAAAACACCACACGGGTTCAGATCTGGGAGGCCGTTCCTTCCAACCACGCCTCTCCAAGTCACACTGTCATTGCCCACATGGGTGTTGAAGTCTCCCAGTACAACTATGGAGTCACCAGCTGGGGTGCTCTCTAGAACCCAACCCCTCTGATAGACTCCAAGAAGGCTGGGTAGTCTGAACTGCCATTCGGCGCGTACGCACAAGCCACAGTCAGGACCCTTTCCCCAGCCCGAAGGCGTAGGGAAATAACCCTCTCATTTGTAAAGGGAAGAATAAAGACACATGGTGAGATGATCATGATGCTAAGAGATGATTGCCATTACGTCTTTAATCATTCTAGTGGAGACACCATTTAAATATTAAACTTTCAACGGATCAACCTTTTTGGTCTGATTACTTACACAAAATAAACTGTTAGGACACTGATCAATTGTTACCACCAAGTAATGTTGTAAAAAGGGTAAGTAAATATGCGTTGGACTCCAGCAACAGTTTGACGTATAGTCCAGCTTCATATTGCTAATAAGAATTAGTATTCCCTCACAGGGCGAACAAACATTTCCTGGGAGTCATTGCTCAACATTGCCAATATATGGAGGTCTGCGTTTTGTTTTGTAAGTGGAACTTGGTGTTATAAAAAAAACTTTGTGAAACACAGCGTGGGGAGCCATCCAAAACTGCTTTCAGGGCTCATTTCCAAATGTGAAAACCTTATAATCTGACATGTTGGCATCGTTTCACAGAACAATACAACATTTATAGGTCAGAAAAGAAGAACAGCATAATAGGTCCTCCTTGATGTTATCTTTTGATCTGATGATGTAATGTTTTCACGTCTAATATAAATCTAGACAGGTAAAACCTATCCTTACACATTCTTATGCTGAGTGTAGACATTCAGGCTATTTATTGGTTGGTAAGAAATGCAATACAACACACCTGTCAGTCAGATGTTCCAATACCTTTGAGGACTGATGCCACCTAGCTGGAGATTAGTGTATACTTTAAGAATGAATGCCATGCATGTAGGCCATGCATGAAGACACTGATACCCCCCACCCGCCCGCTTTGAGAAGCGCTGCCTTAAGCTTCTTTTTAGGAAGCTGTTGTACCGAAAGGATATTGCTCGAAAGTCTCCTTCCATCCATCCATTTTCTTCCGCTTATCCGAGGTCAGGTTGCGGGGGCAGCAACCTAAGCAGGGAAGCCCAGATTTCCAGTTCTTCCCAGCGGATGCCAAGGCGTTCCCAGGCCAGCTGAGAGACATAGTCTCTACAACGTGTCCTGGGTCTTCCCTGAGGCCTCCTACCGGTTGGACGTGCCCTGAACACCTCCCCAGGAAGGCGTTCGGGAGGCATCCTAACCAGATGCCCGAGCCACCTCATCTGACTCCTCTCAATGCGGAGGAGCAGCGGTTCTACTCCGAGTCTCTCCCGGATGACAGTGCTTCTCACCCTATCTCTAAGGGAGAGCCCAGCCACCCTGCGGAGAAAACTCATTTCGGCCGCTTGTACCCGCGATCTTGTCCTTTCGGTCACTACCCAAAGCTCATGACCATAGGTGAGGGTAGGAACGTAGATCGACCGGTAAATCGAGAGCTTTGCCTTTTGGCTCAGCTCTCTTTTCACCACGACAGATCGGTGCAGAGTCCGCATCACTGCAGACGCCGCACCAATCCGCCTGTCCATCTCGCGTTCCATCCTTCCATCACTCGTGAACAAGACCCCGAGGTACTTAAACTCCTCCACTTGAGGCAGGACCTCATCCCCGACCCGGAGATGGCACTCCACCCTTTCCCGGGCGAGAACCATGGACTCGGACTTGGAGGTGCTGATTCTCATTCCAGCCGCTTCACACTCAGCTGCGAACCGATCCAGTGAGAGTTGAAGGTCACTGCTCGATGAAGCCAACAGGACCACATCATCTGCAAAAAGCAGAGATCGAATCCTGCGGCCACCAAACTGAAACCCCTCAACGCCCTGGCTGCGCCTAGAAATTCTGTCCATGAAAGTAGTGAACAGAATCGGTGACAAAGGGCAGCCCTGGCGGAGTCCAACCCTCACTGGAAACGGGTCCGACTTATTGCCGGCAATGCGAACCAAACTCTGACACCGGTCATACAGGGAACGAACCGCCTGGATTAGGTGGTCCGATACCCCATATTCCCGGAGCACTCCCCACAGTATTCCCCGAGGAACACGGTCGAATGCCTTCTCCAAGTCCACAAAACACATGTAGACTGGTTGGGCAAACTCCCATGCACCCTCAAGGACCCTGCCGAGAGTATAGAGTTGGTCCACAGTTCCACGACCAGGACGAAAACCACACTGCTCCTCCTGAATCCGAGATTCGACTATCCGGCGGATCCTCCTCTCCAGAACCCCTGAATAGACCTTACCAGGAAGGCTGAGGAGTGTGATCCCACGATAGTTAGAACACACCCTCCGGTCCCCCTTCTTGAAAAGCGGGACCACCACCCCGGTCTGCCAGTCCAGGGGCACCGACCCCGACGTCCACGCAATGCTGCAGAGTCGTGTCAACCAAGACACGCCCACAGCATCCAGGGCCTTAAGGAACTCCGGGCGGATCTCATCCACCCCCGGGGCCTTGCCACCAAGGAGCTTTTTGACCACCTCGGTGACCTCAGCCCCAGAGATAGGCGAACCCGACTCAGAGTCCCCAGGCACTGCTTCCATGTTGGAAGGCGTGTCGGTGGGATTGAGGAGGTCTTCAAAGTATTCCCTCCACCGGTCCACAACATCTCGAGTCGAGTTCAGCAGCACACCGTCCCCACCATACACGGTGTTGACTGTGCACTGCTTCCCCCGCCGGAGACGGCGGATGGTGGTCCAGAATCTCTTTGAAGCCATCCGGAAGTCGTTTTCCATGGCCTCTCCGAACTCCTCCCATGTCCGGGTTTTTGCCTCAGCGACCGCCAGAGCTGCAGACCGCTTGGCCTTCCGGTACCTGTCAGCTGCCTCCAGAGTCCCATGGGCCAAGACGGCCTGATAGGACTCTTTCTTCAGCTTGACGGCATCCCTCACCACTGGTGTCCACCAACGGGTTCTGGGATTACCGCCACGACAGGCACCGACCACCTTACGGCCACAGCTCCGATCGGCCGCATCGACAATGGAGGCACGAAACATCGCCCACTCGGATTCAATGTCCGCTGCCTCCCTCGGAACATGGTCAAAGCTCTCCCGTAGGTGGGAGTTGAAACTCCTTCTGACAGGGGACTCTGCCAGACGTTCCCAGCAGACCCTCACAATGCGTTTGGGTCTGCCAGGTCTGACCGGCATCCTCCCCCACCATCGGAACCAACTCACCACCAGGTGGTGATCAGTTGACAGCTCCGCCCCTCTCCTCACCCGAGTGTCCAAAACATGTGGCCGCAAGTCCGACGACACAACCACAAAGTCAATCATCGAACTGCGGCCCAGGGTGTCCTGGTGCCAAGTGCACATGTGGACACCCTTATGCTTGAACATGGTGTTCGTTATAGACAATCCGTGACGAGCACAGAAGTCCAATAACAAGACACCGCTCGGGTTAAGATCAGGGGGGCCGTTCCTCCCAATCACACCTCTCCAGGTCTCACTGTCGTTGCCAACATGAGCGTTGAAGTCCCCCAGCAGAACAAGGGAATCCCCCGAGGGAGCACTCTCTAGTACTTCCTCTAAGAACTCCAAAAAGGGCGGGTATTCTGAACTGCTGTTTGGCGCATAAGCGCAAACAACAGTCAGGACCCGTCCCCCCACCCGAAGGCGTAGGGAAACTACCCTCTCATTTACCGGGTTAAACTCCAACGTGCAGGCTTGGAGCCGGGGGGCAACAAGAATTGCCACCCCTGCTCGTCGCCTCTCATTGCTGGCAACACCAGAGTGGAATGAAGTCCAGCCCCTCTCGAGAGGACTGGTTCCAGAGCCCTTGCTGTGCGTTGAGGTGAGTCCGACTATATCTAGCCGGAATTTCTCCACCTCACGCACCAGCTCAGGCTCCTTTCCCGCCAGAGAGGTGACATTCCACGTACCGACAACTAGCTTCTGTAGCCGAGGATCGGACCGCCAAGGCCTCTGCCTCCGGCCGCCACCCAGCTCTCTTTGCACCCGACCCCTTTGGCCCCTCCCACGAGTGGTGAACTCATGGGAGGGGGGACCCACGTTACCTTTTCAGGCTGTGCCCGACCGGGCCCCATGGGTGCAGGCCCGGCCACCAGACGCTCGCCATCGTGCCCCGCCTCCGGGCCTGGCTCCAGAGGGGGGCCCTGGTGACCCACGTCTGGGCGAGGGAAAACGAAGTTCAATTGTATCATTCATCATTAGGGTCTTTTGAGCCACTCTTTGTCTGACAAAGAGTGAATCGAAAGTCTCAACATTTTAAAACATTTAACATGATCGTACTATAAAACATATACTGTAGATTTAGATTTCTGGAGCTAAATGTTGTTTCAAAAGGAAATGTGAACAAGTGTCATTCAAAGTCCTTGATTCAAGACCCCATAGCGAGTGGCTCCATGACAGGAACATGCTGGTGGAGATACACAGATGTACAAAATAAAATAGACTCTCTTAAAATCACTCTTAAAAAGAAAACAAAACACATTTATCATTTATGATGTCTTAGTTCACCCCCATTTCACCCCCCGGCGGTCCTGCTGTCAACGGTTTTACATTTCTTGTTCCCCTTCCCTGTAACATCTCTTTGGAAGTCTTTTAAAAGTCACATGCCAACAATGTTGATTAGCTTCAGCAAGAGCGCAGCTAAAAACACCAGAGGCAGATGTACCCCTGTTTGCTGCATTAACATGCATGCAGCAATCCAATATAGGCCTCTGGGATACACTGTACATCTGTCCCTGCAGGAGGACTGAACAGAGTATCATCATCAAAGATAACACTGTTCAGGCAGACGACCTATTGTCATCATCTAAAAATATCTCAACCGACCTGCTTTAGGAATTGGTGTTTCCAAAGTAAGGCTCACAATGCCAGAGACAGCAAGAGCACTTACTGAAATGCTATGTTGATTCTCTACTAATTAACTAAGACAAAAGCAAATAGAAGCTTATCCTGTGTACGTCCTGTTCTCGTCCTGACTGTTCCAGAAATACATTTCTTTGGGGTCTATTGAAATTGTTTTTTTCAGTTTTTCTGAAGCAGTTTTGTTTTTGATTTATAGAGCTCTTTTTCAAACATTAGAATTCCCCTGCAAGTGTAGCATATGAGTACAGCATTATGCTTTCACATTGACTTTACCTCTAATTTTAATGCATATTGCAGTGATGCAAGTGTGCAAACAAGCTCATGGGCTTTGGTTATGCACATTGGATTTGAAGATGAAGTAATACAGACTAATTATTTGTGACTACATTCTATGTCATAATTACTTATGGTGAATTGGGGTTAAAGCATGGAAAAAAGTACAAAGTAAATAAATAAAATACTATATGCATCTCCCTAAAAGGAACATTCTGGCTCTTCTGATTGCAGTACATGAAAAGTGGAATTAGTATTCAGTGTCTCTATTTTATATAGTTTTGTAGGTAAAAACCTGATATCGATATTTACCAATATAACCGATATTAATGAACTTGCACATGAATTAGTAGAACTTTTATATCAAAAATATATTTAAAAAATGTTGTCAATACAGCGTCCTCACACCTCTACACAAGGCAAGAAAACACACAGACTGATCCTGGCCGTTGCATAAACAGTGCATCCAGAAAATATTCATAGGGCTTCATTTTACTCTTTCGATGAAGTTGTGAAACAGCTCAGGGATGATCTGTTGAAACAGGATCCACCTGTGCACAATTTTCTTTCTTTCATTTAGAAAATGATAATTTGCAGACATTTTTTGAGGGAAAAAAATTTGGTAAAAATGAAAGTATTCAAATTTAGGATAAGGCTGTAAAGTATTCATTCATTCATTTTCTATGCCGCTTATCCTCATTAGAGTGGCGGGTATGCTGGAGCCTATCCTAGCTGACTTTGGGTGGGAGGCGGGGTACACCCTGGACTGGTTGCCAGTCAATCGCAGGGCACATATAGACAAACAAACACTCACATTCATACCTATGGACATTTTAGAGTGGCCAATGAAGCTAACATGCATGTTTTTGGAATGTGGGAAGAAAACGGAGTACCCAGAGAAAACCCCCACACGCACGGGAGAACATGCAAACTCCACACAAAGATGCCCAACGGAGATTCGAACCCTGAACCTCCTGACTGTGAGGCCAACGTGCCACCCACTCAACCACCGTGCGGCCCTGGCTGTGACATGACATGTTGAAAAAGTGAAGTGCTGTGAATACCTTGTAGATGCATTGTAAACCTCAATGTCTTTACAAAGTGGGTAATTTCACCTGGCAGCCAAAACAGATGTGTTTTCTCTGTGTTGTATCCTGTATAACAACTTAAGATTAGAACTATCAACAAATAACTAGCTTTCATTATCATGACAATATCTCGAATCAAAAAATCCAGGTTGATTAATTGTGCATTTTATTATGTTTTGCATGAGGGCATCGGTTAATTTCTGAGAAGCACTCTGAACAAGTAGCTTGGCACGATTTAGTTGTTCTTCAAGTCAAAACTTCTTTCTTTTGAAAAATCCACCAAATTCAAAGGTTCTAATGTAAAAAAGATTGTCCTCGTAAAACAGCAAAAACTGAAATCAAACAAGCAAGATTAAATGAAATCAAAACCAAAAATATTTATTTTGGACTTCTTTAATATTTAATCAAAATAGTTTTCTGGCTATTATAAATATAATTGCTTACCTAAAGCACACAAATCTAAGAGATGCTTCTGTAAATAAGTACCCAAGTAAAATAACATTTGACTAGAAATTTCTTTACTTGTTTTGCTATTATTAAAAGATTTTCATCATACATTATTTAACAACTTTAAATATGTCTCAAAAGTCCTGCAGAGAATTCGCTTCTTTTATGTCTGTAGCTTTCATGCTAATAAGATGTGTTTGTTCATACCTGTCTCTGGTGTGTAGCTCTAAGAAACGCTACTGTTGCCTTTCTCCACTTTTTACTAATAAACTGTTATTATGCTCTTGCGCAGTGTAATAGATGCTCTATTACTAATATGCTCCAATAGATGCCTGGCCAACCCGCGGCTCGCGAGCCTCATGCGGCTCTTTAACTGGTTTCATGCGGCTTCAGGAGCTGTCACATGACATGCATCAAAATGCTTGGCTGGCGCTGCCATTCACTCCCCCTACAGCTAGATGGCACACTGAGCATGTAAGCCTGTTTGAGTGACGTCAAACGAGCGACGAGACAATCTTTGCTGTGACATCATTTGTGTTGTAAACAATTTCCGTCAAGTTAGCTCCTGAAAGGGCAGAGAAAAATTGCACAGCCAAACGAAAACATGAAGAAGAACACCAGAGCTGCCAGAGTGGGAGAGTTTATATTTTTTTGTTAAACGTAATGGCAAGCCAATCTGCCTTATATGTCACGCAGCATTAGCGCATTTCAAAGCTTCATGTCTTCAGTGTCATTTCAGCTCACTAACAGGAATTTAGAAAAGCAGGTGCAGTTTTTCCAAAAATGTACGAAACACTCGGAGACCGTAACGCTTGCATCATATCAGCTGGCTTGGAATAGCACGGGCTAAAAAGCCATACAACGAAGGGGACTTCATTAAAAAATGCCTTATGGACGCCTATGAAATCTTGGCTCCTGGAGACGTCAAACTAAAACGGAGCGTATCGGACGTTCAACTGTCCCGCCACAGAGTTAAAGGCTGAATATAATGATTAAAAGATGATGTTCATGTGTACCCATGTGTATGTTGTGCCTCTTTGCAGTAACACAGAAAAAAAAGTGGCTCTTAATCTCTGACTAGTTGGCCACCCCTGCTTGTCAATGATGGTTCTCAAATGGTTTGGCTGCAGGACCCACCAGCACCCTTTAATGGCATTTTTTAACGTAAACTTCTCAAATATGACTCTTGCAACAGTTATGCAGCTACTTAGATGGCAAGTAACATTACATACCGCCCTCTTCCTGTATCGAGCATGCCTCAGGTAACACGCACATTCGCAGGTGGTGGTGTAATTTTGATTATTATTTAATTATTATTATACTTTCACTGCATTGTGTTGTACTGCATTAATGTAAGGAGCGTTTTACAATGCCCAATGTCGATGTGCAGGTTCTGAATGAAAAAACAAAAACAAAACAAGAAGCACTTTTTTTTTTCATCTTAGCTGTAAATAGGCTTTTCAGCCTTCAAAGTAAGTGCCGTTTGCTACATGCCATCTAACAGTATAAACAAAATAACAATGTTTAAACAAATCCACCAAATTCCAAACTGCTTGGAATTAAACAAATTCCAAGCAGTCGGAATTGCATTAATCACAAGCACTTTGTTACAGTTTGTGGATGATTTTGTGCAGAGGCTGACATCCAATTTGAAAAGTTAGCTAAACTACATCCATTTCTCAAATACTGGGAAAAATTGTCCATTGATGAACTTCATCAATAAATGTATGGATTTTTGGCATTTAATTAATGGACATTATAAACACAAACCCAAAAAGCATACACACTATTCTGGTAAAAAAGAAAAAAAACAAAGTGTAATTTATAAAAAACAAAAATATTTGAATTTGGAAAAAAAAACACTAACTTTGGGAATTCATAGTAACCCATGCAATTACAATCACTTTATTAACAAGTGGTAAAACACAAAACAGCGTAAACACATACTGTGCTAAACTAGGTGAACCTAGCCAGCTTCCACTCATGCTCGACGAGGTTCTTTAGCTGACTTAAAAAAATACAATGTCCATCAAAGCAAATATTTATGACATTGATTTTACAGATTTACGGTAATGTAGCTTCATTTGAGTTTTTGCAATGGATAGTGTGATTTAGCGTATTTTAGCAGCACTTATTGCCATTGTTATTCCAAAACGTGGAATGTGATTCTTATGTTAATAACTTAAGTTATGGAACCTAACTTGTGACCCGATATTTTTGTCCAGCTTCAAAATGCCATATCCAGTGTTAACCCTCGTGATGTTTTCACATTCTGTGTCCTAAGGGTGAAAATGACCTTTCGTTTTAAACATTCAATCCATTTGTATGAAGAAACAATTGATGACAAATTGTGTGAATGTCTGTGTTTTCCTTTTCACATGGTAGAAAAAAATTAATCTATTCCCACCTTGATAGCCTTTGAGTGGCCACACAGTTGAAATTATGGTCACATCTTCATACTGTACTAGTACAGGCACAGACACATTATGAACTTCCAATCCAAGAGCATTTTTTGTTAGCACCATCGTTACTTTGTGTGAGCATGACGCACTGTCTGGTCCCACAGTCCCAGAAGTGATTGTGTTTGTGTTCCATGTATAGGTCCCACTGCACCTGGAATATCATTTTCCTGTACAGTATCAATTGTGTTGCCATGACATATTGCTACGTGAGTTCCTTGCAATGACTCGCACCTACAATAGACTCCCTGCAAGGCTTATGCTTGCATCTCCAGTAGTAGCAGAATAGTAGTAGTAGGGCTGAATGATGTTTGGCAAAGCAATATTTTTGCTATTTGTTTTTTCAATATTTGAACTTTTCTCCAACAGCCTACAAGGAATGATTTTAGTATGACCAACACAATATTTGTTACATTTAAAAAATGATTGTGTCCTTTTCGACATGCCGAGCCATAGAGGCACTAAAAACTTGGTTTTAATTGGCCTTAAAATTTGTACCAAATCACCATTTTGAAAGTTTTGCATATTGACAATTATTATTATCATTAAATCAATATAAAGCATGAGTGTCTACAGCTAATGTGAAATGTGATAAAGGGGATTAGCGCAGTTAGGAGTGTGGTTACTTGCCATGACAATACAATACATTTTGGTGGTGATGTTTAATTAATAGGAATTATGTGTTCACGTATCCTGCCCCTCCACATAAAGCCAACTTTTCATAGGTGTCTCAGGCAAGGAAGGAAACTTTCTCTGGCATTTTTTTTATTTATAACGGGACAGCACAACCAGCTTAACATGGGCTAGCGTCGTCTCACCGCTACACTAAATACCCTGTCACTCCACGAACGGCTCCCCGATTCATAGCGGTCTCAGGCAATGCCTATAAAATAAATGTACAACTTTTATTCACATACAGTTAACTTTTTACTCTCGTAACATGACCATCTTTTCTCGTAACTATACAACATTATTGTCATAAATTTATAACGTAATTCTTGAAATGTTGATAATTTTAATGCTTCATTTAACAGGCATTGCCCCGAGACAGCTATTATGACTTTTAATCTCATAAATTTATGACTTTAAATCTTGTAATATTTTGACTTTTAACCTCGTAAATTTACGACTTTAAGTCTCAAAATTTTAAAAATGTGGCCCTAACATGCTGTTGTATGTTTGAAAAAAGCAAATGAAAATAAATGTTACAAAAATGAGTAGCTCTTGGCCATTTTCATTTTGCAATGTGTTGAATAACCAAAACGTTAAAGTAAGTTAACATTTGGAGAGTGTATTATTCAATATTTTGTTGCCAATATTTTCTGACTTCGGGCTGGAGGTGTGGTACACCCTGGACTGGTCACCAGTCAAATACGAGGCAGACTAACAAACATTCACACTCACATTCATACCGATGGCCAATTTAGAGTCGCCAAATAACCTAACATGCATGTTTTTGGAATGTGGGAGGAAACCACAGGAAACACTACAAATGAATATCGGCCCCAAATATTGGTTAGTGGCCTCCTTGAGTACTTAAATCGGTATTGGCCCAGAAAAAAAAAACATCGATCGAGCTCTACTAATGAGGGTTGTTTGTGACAAACGTCAAAAACGAGTGTAATGTAGCGGAGAAAAGTTCAACCCAAGTATTTAGTTATTGAATTTTTAAATTGGATTAACCACCAGCGAAAGGGGATACAATTTATCCCCATCAATCCCTCTTTAAACAGCATGATTTAGCTGGACGTTTGTTATCTGTTTACCTCTCGGCTGTTTGGTATGCATTCGACTCAGTATTAACCTATGCCTTGTACTAATTGGTTCTTGGATTGCATTTATCCCTCTGAGTTCTTTATTCACTGGTTTTAGAAAGCCAGCAGCTCCTTGCCTGCACCTGAGCGAGACAGAGAAACAGTGGGTGCTTTCTCCAGGGAAGAGACAGCTGTATTCATGAGGATGTGCACGGTGCAACAGGAGGGCTAATTTAGGAAAATTAAAGCAGAAAGGTTAAAGATTGAAGAGATATTGAGGGCTAATCACCTTATTAAATATATTTTCCCCATAACCCTTGTCTTCATTGTCTCACATCTTTGCAGTACATTTTCTTTATTTCTATCCTTCCTTACCTAAGGCAGTCACTTTTGCTGTATTGTTCCAAACACCACTTACCACTCTGAATATGTAGGGTGAGAAGAGAGAGGCTGGTTTGGTTGAATATGTATGGAACATGCATACGTTGTACAAAGAACTATTCATGTTACATTCCTCGGTTCTACATGTCCGAAAAGGAGTAGGAAGAAGCAGAGCTTATTTAATCCTACCCCCTTCTCACATGATTTGCTAATAACTCATACATACTGCATATGCATGCATACACACAAACATTCATATGTATACATACATACATTCATATGTATACATACATACTCATACATACTGCATATGCATGCATACACACAAACATTCATATGTATACATACATACATTCATATGTATACATACATACTCATACATACTGCATATGCATGCATACACACAAACATTCATATGTATACACACAAACATTCATATGTATACATACACACATTCATATGTATACATACATACACATACATGCATGTATCATATTTTCTTTGAAAATAAACTTTTTTTCCCCTCCTTTTTCCTTCCTTCTTCCCTTGTTGATTTCCGGATCAACATCCTGCTGTCTTGCTGTTGTACTGTGAGTGTCATTAAATGTAAGTACATGAGTTCCTGATTTTGATACTTTGTTGAGCGTGCTCTTTCAATGTTGATATCAGTGTTCGTATTATTGAATGTAATACCTCTTGTATCCTCTTTTATCCTTATTGTCATGATTATATGATGTTTAGTATGTATCGTTGATATCTTTGACAACCAGCACTCCTGCTTCTCCTGGACCTCCATGTAGCTTGATGTATATTTTTCTGTTGGTTCTCCAAGTACTTGTATCTTTCCCTGCTTCCTCAAGTCTCGTGCTTTCTTGGCGATGTCAGCGTTGCGTTTTGTGAGATGCTCATTTAAGTAGACATTTGCGCCTTTCAAGTTCTTCCTCTGTTTCAGCAGTGCAGTTTTGAATTCCCTGTTGGTGAACTTGATGACGACAGGTGTGGTGTTGTTTGCCATACAGTGGGATGCAAGTATCAATGGTGTTGATATCTACATCCACCTCCTTTGATTGTAGGACGCTGACAATCTGTTGCTTTGCTGAAGGAACATTCATTCCATCTGGTTCTCCTCTGTTATGAGTTTCCCTATCTTTTGACCCGAGTGTAACTCTGACCCCTGTGAGGATCACATCATTTATTTGTGAATTTTGATCCATCTCCTCAATTATCGTTTTCATTTGCTCAGTGATGTTATCCTTTGCTTCTTTCTCTTCCTCCAGAGCGGTGTGCCAGGCGGCATTATCCTTCAATAGTGTCCTGATATCATCCTGTAGAGCATTGATGTCATTGGATAAAACATGATTTACTTCCTTTGGGTTTTTAACCTCCTTGAGGGCAGCACGCAAGGCAGCATTGTCTTCCAATAATGTCTTGATATCACTCTGGAGAACCCTAACATCCTTGCATAATGCTCTATTTCCTTCCATAGTGTTTTTAGCTTCTTTGAGAGCAACGTGCAAGGCAGCATTTTCTTTCAATAGTGGCTTTATATTATATTGCAAAGCCTTGATATACAGTAAATGCATAGTACTTTATTATCTGTCACAGAGTTTTTAACCTCTATAAGAGCAGCAGACAATGCAACATTTTTATCTTTCAACTTCTCGATTTTTCTTCTTTTAGAGCTTTAGTTTCTTTGCTCAGTGCTCTATTTTCCTCTGTAAGGTTTATGACATCACCATGGACCCCTTGGATCTTTTCAATTAGACTGACATACTGCAATTGTACATATTGAATCTGTGAGTGCAAATGCTTCAGGTGTAATTGTGGTGCAATATGGAGGAGGTCCTGCACCTCCATCTTCATCTGTTTTAACTTCTTAAAGTCTTGCATCCAGGTTGCACATGAAAAGATGCTGTAACGACATGCTGCCTTTTTGGAAAAATTCACAACCTCTAGCCTGCCTACATGTACCAGTGGCTTTTCTGGATGAATGTAGAGATTATAGATGTCCTTGGTCTTCAAAAACACAGGTACATTTATTCATGTAAAACATGATTAGCTACAGTATGAAAATGAATTGATGTGGTGAGCATTGTACACTTTTATTAAGCAGCCATCAGGGAGAGAAGTGCTGATAGTGTGTGTGCAGAAAGAAAGGGGGTGCCATCATTCACCAAGTCATCAGAGAAGGAGGCAGGAAATATCACCAGACCAAAACTAGTATGGAACAGGTTCTTACATAAACTGTACACATGTATTGTGTGTGTGTACCAGTCGCGGCTGCTTGTCATTCACAGAGGGAAACTCTTTTTTTTTTCATTTTAGGCCCACATCATCAATGTGTTTATTTATATATAGGTTTTATATATAGGTATTTTCGACCCTCCATTTCTAGTCGTTTTTAACAAAGACAAAGTGGCTGGGGATCAGTAAGGTCTCCGGATCAGTTCAAAACAACGTAATGAAAAAGTTGGAAAATTATCAAGTGGGGTTTATACTTCAAGATTGCTGAGTCACTCATTTCACTGTCAATCAAAACAGGATTTCGTCTCAGACAGACAATCCAGTCATCATACAGAAGTCAAGCATCCGGGCCAGCCCACTGCCTCATTGAGCCGCAAAGACGCTGATGGGTGGGACGAAACCCGGCATTTATCCAATGACCGTCCACTTTCGCACATTGGAACAACCCACTCTACACTTTCCCATCAAAGTCAGCAGACGCTGAGTGTCAGACTGTGTAAAGAGGCCGTGGTTCAGTTACCTATGTTCCATCCATCCATCCATTTTCCTCCGCATATCCGGGTCCGGGTCGCGAGGCAGCAGCTTCACTGGCAAAGTCCAAACTTTCCGGTCCCCAGCGACCTCTTCCAGCTCCATCAGGAGGACAACAAGGCGTTCCCAGGCCAGCTGTGAGACATAGTCCCTCCAGCGTCTCCTAGGTCTTCCCGGGGGTTTTCTCCCGACTGGGCATGCCCGTAACACCTCACCAGGGAGGCGCCCGGGAGGCATCCGGACTAGATGCCCGAGCCACCTCAACTGGCTCCTCTCGATGTGAAGGAGCAGCGGCTCTACTCTGAGCTCCTCCCGGATGCCCGAGCTCCTCACCCTATCTCTTAGGGTGAGTCCAGCCACCCTACGGAGGAAACTCATTTCCGCCGCTTGTATCCGCGTTCTCATTCTTTCGGTCATTATCCATAACTCATGACCATTGGTGAGGGTGGGAACGTAGATTGATCGGTAAACAGAGAGCTTTGACTTCCGGCTCAGCTCTCTCTTCACCACGACGGTCCGGTACAGCGACCGCACTACTGCAGATGCTGCAGCGATCCGTCTGCCGAGCTCACGCTCCAACCTTCCCTCACTCGTGAACAAGAACCCGAGATACTTGAACTCCTCCACCTGAGGCAAGACCTCACTCCCAACCCGGAGGGTACAGTCCACCCGTTTCCGACTGAGAACCATGGCCTCGGATTTGGAGGTGCTGAGTCTCATCCCAGAAGCTTCACACTCAGCTGCAAACCGCTCCAGTAAACGCTGAAGGTCACAGCCTGATGAGGCCATAAGGACCACATCGTCTGCAAATAGCAGAGACGAGATCCTAAGGTCACCAAGCTGGACTCCCTCAACACCTTGACTGCGCCTAGAAATTCTGTCCATGAAGATTATGAACAGAATCGGTGACAAAGGGCAGCCTTGGCGGAGGCCAACGTTCACCGGAAACAAGCTCGACTTACTGCTGGCAATGCGAACCAGGCTCCTGCTTCGATTGTACAAGGACCGAATGGCACGTAGAAGCGGACCATCAATCCCGTACTCCCGGAGCACCCCCCACAGGACACCACGAGGGACACGGTCGAATGCCTTTTCCAGGTCTACAAAGCACATGTAGACTGGTTGGGCAAACTCCCACATACCCTCGAGTACCCTTGCAAGGGTGTAGAGCTGGTCCAGTGTTCCGCGACCGGGACGAAAACCACATTGCAGCTCCTCTAACCGAGGTTCGACTAACGGTCGTACCCTTCTCTCCAGCACCCTGGAGTAGACTTTCCCAGGAAGGCTGAGGAGTGTGATCCCCCTATAGTTGGAACACACCCTCCGGTCACCCTTTTTAAAAATGGGGACCACCACCCCGGTCTGCCAGTCCAGAGGTACTGTTCCTGACTTCCATGCAATGTTGTAGAGGCGTGTCAACCAACACAGTCCTCCAACATCCAGAGCCTTGAGAAATTCTGAGCGGAACTCGTCTACCCCCGGAGCCTTGCCACTGGGGAGTGATTTGACTACCCCAATTACCTCAGCCACGGTGATAGAACTGTCCACGTACGTATCCTCAGACTCTGCTTCCTCTATGGAAGGCATGTCAGTGGGATTGAGAAGGGCCTCGAAGTATTCCTTCCACCGACCAACTATATCCACAGTCGTGGTCAGCAAGCCCCCGTCCGCACTGTAAACAGTGTGAACTGGGGGCTGCTTCCCCTTTCTGAGGTGTCGGACGGTTTGCCAGAACCTCTTCGAGGCCGACCGAAAGTCGTGCTCCATAGCCTCACCGAACTCCTCCCACACCCGAGTTTTTGCCTCGACCACCGCCGAAGCCGCGTGCCGCTTGGCCTGCCGGTACCTGTCAGCTGCTTCGGGAGTCCCGCAAGCCATCCATGCTCGATAGGACTCCTTTTTCAGCTTGACGGCAGCCCTAACCCCCGGTGTCCACCATCGGGTTCGGGGCTTGCCACCACGACTGGCACCGACCACCTTGCGGCCGCAACCACAACTGGCTGCCTCAGCAATAGAGGCACGGAATACGGCCCATTCGGACTCAATATCCCGGTCCTCCCTCGAAATGCAGGCGAAGCTCTGCCGGAGATGAGAGTTGAAGACTCGACGAACGGGAGATTCTGCCAGACGTTCCCAGCACACCCTCACTACGCGTTTGGGTCTGCCAGGTCTGTCCGGCATCCTTCCCCGCCATCTAATCCAACTCATCACCAGGTGGTGGTCAGTTGACAGCTCAGCCCCTCTCTTCACCCGCGTGTCCAGAACATACGGACGCAGGTCTGATGATACGACCACAAAGTCGATCATAGACCTGCGACCTAGGGTGTCCTGGTGCCAAGTGCACTTATGGACATCTTTATGTTCGAACAAGGTGTTTGTTATGGACAAACTGTAATTCGCACAGAAGTCCAGCAACAACACACCGCACGGGTTCAGGTCAGGGAGGCCGTTCCTCCCAACCACGCACCTCCAAGTCACACTGTCATTGCCCACATGGGCGTTGAAGTCTCCCAGCAGAACTATGGAGTCACCAGCTGGGTTGCTCTCCAGGACCCCTCTAATAGACTCCAAGAAGGCTGGGTACTCTGAACTGCCGTTTGGCGCATACGCACAAACCACAGTCAGGACCCTTTCCCCAGCCTTAAGGCATAGGGAAATAACCCTCTCGTTTGCTGGGGATGACTCCAACACAGAGGCACCAAGCCGGGGGGCTAACGCCTCTCCCCTGCGGCAACTCCAGTGAAGAACAAGGTCCAGCCCCTCTCAGGGAATTTGGTTCCAGAGCCCGAACTGTGGGTTGAAGTGAGTCCGACTATATCTAGTCAGAATCTCTTCGCCTCTTCCACAAGCTCGGGCTCCTTCCCCACCAGAGAAGTGACATTCCATGTCCCAAGAACCAGATTTGGCCGCCGAAGACCAGGTCGCCCGGACACCCGCACCCCCTTGACCACTGCCCAAATCACACAGCACCGGACAATTATGCTTGCCCCTGCAGGTGGTGGGTCTGCGGGGGAGAGTTCCCGTGTGGCTTCTCCGGGTTAGGCCCGGCCAGGTCCCACGGTGAAGACCTGACCACCAGTCGCTCAGTATCCCACGTCCGGGCGAGGTGCGGTCACTCCTCTCGGTTTTTTTCATAGGGGTCTTCTGAATCACTCTTACTCTGGCTCGTCACCTAGAACCTGTTTGCCTTGGGAGATCTTACCAGGGGCATAAAGCCCCCGACAACATAGCTCCTAGGATCACTCGGGCATTCAAACCCCTCCACCGCGGTAAGGTGGTGATTCACGGAGGGGCTTATTATGAATAAAAGATAAAGGTATTCTAGTGCATATTAGTCAATAAAATGTACACACAGCAGTTTATATATCAACTTTTTAAAAACATTTTAGGGAAAGATGAGCTTCCCTTGCAATAGTAGTTCAAATGTCACTGGTATGTACAGTACAGTATATAATTTGACAAGCTGTACTGTTCACCTCCAATTCTGTATGTGGCTGTAGTGCACATTGCAAAGTTCTTGCACACCAATGTGATACGCTGTTTCTTTTCTCACCAGAGTGCCATCTGGTCACTGACAGGCTTGGCCCCAGTGCAAGTGCACTGTAGCAAGAAAAAGAGAAAACGATTCCCTGTGCAGGATCTCTACTGGAAATAGCTCAAATGTGCACTGGATTACATACAGCATGATATGGCTTAGGGTGAGGAGCTCGGCCATCCGGGAGGAGGTCAGAGTAGAGCCGCTGCTCCTTCACATTGAGAGGAGCCAGTTGAGGTGGCTCGGGCATCTAGTCCGGATGCCTCCCGGGCGCCTCCCTGGTGAGGTGTTTCGGGCATGCTCGGTAGGGAGAAGGCCCCCGGGAAGACCTAGGACACGCTGGAGGTACTATGTCTCACAGCTGGCCTGGGAACGCCTTGGTGTCCTCCCGATGGAGCTGGAAGAGGTCGCCGGGGACCGAGAAGTCTGGACTTCCTTACTGAAGCTGCTGCCCCCGCGACCCGGACCCGGATAAGCGGTGGAAAATGGATGGATGGATGGATGGATGATATGGCTCTACAAAGTTTTGTGTCAATCAATCATTTTTTGCATAATTCCACTCTCATCCCTGAGCCACCACCTTATTGTGGTGGAGGAGTTTGCATGTCCCAATGATTCTAGAAGCTAAGTTATATGGGGCTTTCATACCCCTGGTAGGGTCACCCATGACAAACAGGTCCTAGGGGAGGGACTAGACAAGTGTGGCTCAAGAATAATAAAAATGGACTTCGTTTTCCCTTGCCCAGACGTGGGTAACCGGGGCCCCCATCTGAAGCCAGGCCTGAAGGTGGGGCACGATGGCGAGCACCTGGTGGCCAGGCCTGCACCCATGGGTCCTGGTCGGACACAGTCCGAAGAGGTAACGTGGGTCCCCCTTCCCATGAGCTCACCACTCGTGGGAGGGGTCAAAGGAGTCGGGTCCAGAGCAAGCAGGGTGGCAGACGAAAGCAAGATCCTTGGCGGTCCGATCCTCGGCTACAGAAGCTAGCTTTTGGTACGTGGAATGTCATCTCTCTGGTGGGGAATGCGCCTGAATTGGTGCGTGAGGTGGAGAAGTTCCGGCCAGATATAGTCGGACTCACCTCGACACACAACAAGGGCTCGGGAACTAGTCCTCTCGAGAGGGGATGGACTTTATTCCGCTCTGGCGTTGTCGGGAATGAGAGGCGACGGGCAGGGGTGGCAATTCTTGTTTCCCCCCGGTTCCAAGCCTGTACGTTCGAGTTTAACCCGGTGAATAAAAGGGTACTTTCCCTCCGCCTTCGGGTGGCGGGATAAATTCTGATTGTTGTATGCGCTTATGTGCCAAACGGCAGTTCAGAATAACCGCCCTTTTTGGATTCCCTAGAGGGAGTACTGGAAAGTGCTCCCTCGGGGATCCCCTTATTCTCCTTCAATGCTTATGTTGGCTGCGACTGTGTCTGCTAGGAACGTCTGGCAGAGTCTCCTGTCAGAAAGAGTTTCAAATCCCACCTCCGGGAGAGCTTTGACCATGTTCCGAGGGAGGCAGCAGACATGGAGTCCGAATGAGCCATGTTCCGTGCCTCCATTGTTGAGGTGGCTGATTGGAGCTGTGGCCGTAAGGTGGTTGATTCCAGTCGTTGCGTTAATCCCAGAACCCTTTGGTGGACACCAGTGGTGAGGGATGACGTCAAGCTGAAGACGGTTTCCTATCAGGCCTTTTTGGCCAATCGGACTCTGACAGGTAATGACAGGCCAAGCGGCCTGCGGCTCTGGCGGTTACTGAGGCAAAACCTCAAACATGGGAGGAGTTCAGAGAGGCCATGACTTTCGAATGGAAAGGAAAGACCCAGGAAACTTTGGAGAGACTATGTCTCTCAGCTGGCCTGGGAACGCCTCGGGATCCGCCGGGAAGAGCTGGACGAGGTGGCCGGGGAGAGGGAAGCACGGGGTTCCCTGCTTAGGCTGCTGACCCGCGACCTGATTTCGGATGAGCAGAAGAAAATGGATGGATAGATGGATGCATAATTTCACTTTCTAATCAGAATTTCACTGCACTTTTAAAACCCAACTGTCAAACAGGACAATGTCTTGGTGCCAAATTAGGGCCATGGAATAATAATAAGTACACCCCTGATTTCCATGAGAGTTACTTTCCAGGACCCCCAGCGAATAGCACCCATAAAAATGTCTGTTTTTGACAAAACGAAGTTGTAATGGCCAGACCACACAGTCTGCAGGCCAAATACTATCAAAGGTAATAATTAAGTCTTATACGTAAAAGGTTATTCCCTGGGATTTGGGTTGGGCAGTAAAACAACGCCTGCACTTTCATATAGCAGCTTGAATGGCATCTTCTCCACTCAAACTCTTGCTACAACCTATATAGTAATGATGTTGGCTCAGCAATGGATGCAACGTCTATGTATTTATGTCATCGTCAGAGGTGTTTTGACAATCCTGTTATGGTGAGCTAACCTGCTCCCACACAAACACGGGGGGTTCGAATTCTAAAAATTTCTAAATTTTACATAGCAACACGCCCACAAATGTGCTCAGATTGAAGTTACAAGTCACTGCCATCTCCTGGTGTAAAGTATTAACTACACGAGGCATCATATTAGCAGCAACCTCCTGTAATGTTGGGACTTTGATGCTTAAACAACTATACCAGTTTTCATTATAGCAAAAAATAACCCCAATACCAATATTGGATGATATTACATTTTCATGCCAATATTGGGCCGATAATATTGGTGGGCTGATATTATCAGACATCCCTAGTGTAGGTATTTACTAGAGATGCTCCTATCGATTGGCGGACAAATTCCACACTTAAGTACGGCATATGATGATCAATGCCAACGACAATCACAAAAAATGATGCCCTGAGGCACAAGATTTGCAGGATGCAATCTCTGAGCAGTTTTGTGTCCCCTCTCCTTTCCTCCACACTGTGCAGGTGTACAGCTACAAACCCCAAACAAACATGTCTGCAGTGTGGAAATTCCATGCGATTTGTGAGAGTTACGTATAGTTGCATTCTGCAACACATGCCACAAAAATATCTTGCAGGAGGCACATGCAACAAATTTAATAAAACATTTGAGAATGCCCGTGACCCTAATGAGGATAAGCGGTATGGAAAATGAATAAATGAATTAATTTGAAGAATGAACACTGTCGTAGTGCGATGTCCGAGGACCGGAAAATTCAAGGGCATTACCTAACGCATGTGTTGTTAGAAGTCTTGCTTCAAAACTTTAGCCCTACATCAAACCAGAGTCTCCCGAGCTAACCCCAGCTGCACTTTTAAAGGACTCTCAATGCTACCCAGAACGATCCACTATAGCCCAGAGCTTAGTCTACAAACCACAGCTACCATTATAAACTCTCCATTGAATGGATTTCCATAGTGCTGCTTTACATGACTCCCAATAATGCTACAAATATAATATACTAATCCATATCGTTATTTCCCCTCCCTACCACAAGAAAAAATACCAGAAAACCAACAACCCCCCTTCTGTACATGGTATGGTTTGATGCTGTCAGTGACCACATCATCCACCCTATAAAGCCAGGTAATACTTGGTGGCTCCTCCCCAAACCTTTCTGCAGGTGAACTGCACCCCACTGGTAAGTTTCCACAGGTTAGTCAATGAACTCTTTTCAACTATTACCTAAAAATGGTTGCACTAAACTAAACATCTTTAAGTTTGCTTTAAAGAAAACCCAGCCTGATATAAATTAGGTACATTTTAACACACAATGAAATAACTAAATAATGTGAATTTCGATTTTTAAAGGGATTTTTAAAGTTCAACTCATTTACACTTATGCCTGTTGATTTTTTAAGGGAGTGAGAGGAAGCTCTGGAAGGAGGCATGAGTGCCTTTGCCTGTTGGACACCAAACATGAGAATGAATCATTGCAGTGCCTCAGCAGCCATGGCCAATGAACTGCCTGTGAAGCGATGCATGACGGGAAGGAGCTTGATTGATTTTGATTGATTGATTGACTTTATTTCAAACACACCCAGAGTCAACTTGAAGTGCCTCACATCACAATTCAACACGTTCGAAAAGGAGCAGGAAGAAGCAGAGCTTATTCAATCCTACCCCCACTACATCTCACATCAATTACTAGTACACATATTAACTTCCTGTATTCAAGATGCACCAATTCAATGTTAACTTATTCTCTTCAGTCAAACAATAAATTATTATTAACATTGGAGAGAAATAGACTAAAAAAGTAATAAAAATACCAGAAACAGAAAACCAAGTACTATGAAGCAGTACCCATCCATCAACGTAAACATAGTTAAGCCTCCACATCTCTGTATTGTAACAAGACGTTTTGTTTATATAAACATTTAAAACAACAAAGGCTCTGAGATAGCTTTTGTTCATGTCCTAGACTATTCCACAGTTTGACTCCACAAACAGACAAAGAAAAACATCTCCTGGTGGTATTAGCCAGTGGGGTATAAAAGTTCCTTAAACCTCTCAAGTCATACGGCTGAACTCTGTGGGAAACAATGTTCTGAATATTAATCGGTAATAGACTGTGAAATGCTTTAAACATAAACATTGCTGTGTACAGTTTTACAAGATCATGTCATTTTAGAATTTTTGAATTAAAAAATAGCGGATTTGTGTGATCAAGATACCCCACTTTATGAATTATTCGTAATGCCTTCTTTTGTAAATAAAATAACGACTCTATTGCGGTCTTATAATTATTGCCCCACACTTCCACACAATAAGTTAAGTATGGAAAAATTAGGGAACAATATAAAGTATGGAGTGCACTGTAATCAAGGACATATTTAACTCTATTAATAACTGCAAGGCTTTTGGACATTTTATTTGATATATACTTAATATGTGCTTTCCAATTTAATTTATGGTCAATAATTAATCCCAAAAATTTTATTTCTGCAACATACTGAATTTTAACACCACTAACCTCTACCCATTTTTGCAACCTCAATGAATGTTTTCCAAATAACATTACTTTGGTTTTATTTAAATTTAAAGATAATTTATTACTTTCCATCCATTTTTTGATTTTACTCAATTCATTATTTACATTCTGGATAAGATCATCAAAACTGTTATTGCTGTATAATATATTTGTGTCATCTGCAAACAATATACATTTTACCAACTGGGAAACAATAAAAATGTCATTGATATACAAATTAAATAATTTGGGGCCCAATACTGA
>QODF01000123.1:1784987-1846792 GCA_024372805.1 Oostethus manadensis | reverse complement strand
CAACATTTACAAATAAATTGTTGAAATGATTAACTATTTTGTTATTAACATGAATTCCACCGCACGCATCAATAAAATAATCTGGATAAGTATCTTTTTTTAATCCTTTCTTAATTATACTATTTAGTATTTCCCATGTTCCTTATATGAGTTAAAATAGTTGTTGTTTTTTTATTCTTAACTCATTTTGGTAATTGTCTTTCCGATGGGTTGAAAATGTTGTCGTGAGTTCCCTTATAGCCTGTGATGGGCTCATGTCAAAGAAAGACCTAAAGTTTGCTCACTGACTCACTAGCTGCACAGTATTGAAATGATTATTATTAGTTTTGAAGTAAAAGAGATATCGCAAGATTACAACATGGCCATAAATTAGCTGCACCTCTGTACACAGTAAGTCGCAGGGTACAATGTTTAAGAAAAAAGGAATGGCTAATACACCGGAAATTACAGGATATATATTCGCTATATTCAGTAGATAACATTCATCCATTTCATCAAAGCGTACTCACAGCGTATAACTTTATTTTATGCTCAGCTCAGAGCTAGAGAATACATTGTACAAAGTTGTCCAACATGTACGGAAACAAAGCATCCCTTTTACAATCCCACATTACATTAAGATCCAGGGGTACGCACTTACTGGATCTACCTGCCATCAAGGGAAGCAACCCAAGGCAGGTCATCAAACACTTTAAATCAGGGGTGCTCACACTTTTTCAACCTGCGAGCTACTTAAAATATAATCAACTCAAAAAGATGTACTGTGTCTACAATCCCACAGCACATATATTTAATTATAAAGAAATGGCAATATATTGATATGTACAATAAAAGTTGTGAGACCATATTTCCAAACACAACACAACTATGTTCATTTTCTGTCATGACCTGGGTTTTAGTCGGTGTGGTATTTGCCATGAAATGTCCCAAAATGCTCCACATTTCCCTTGTTTGGTGTTGCGATTGCAGAGTAGCAGATGAGGTGAAAGCACTTGGAAAAGCATCCATCCATCTTCCATGCCGCTTATCTCAAGTCCTCCCAAAGGTAAAGCTAAACCAAAGGGATACGTTTTTGTTCTTCTTACTTGGTTCAGCTCCTCCATCATTGTTATACCTTTCTTAAGTTTAAGAGAAAAACCGGGGAGACCAGCAGAGGTGGGGACGGGGCGTGCAGCCGTGTTTTGGTTCAGCGCATGGACGCCGTGAATGTCACGCCATCTACCCACAATGTCTTTGCTATCGACTGGTAGATTTCCATCGACGTATTGAGCACCCCTGCTTTAAAAAGATAGAAAAAGCAAGGCTATAGCAGATTTAAAAGAATTAGAGGACTATGGCCAGGCGGAAGTTTGACTCACTGTACTTTCAGTGGAAAATACATTGTCCCACAGAAACACTTTTCCCACAAAATAATTAAGGCATTTCAATCATTTTATTTTGCAGAAAATACACTGATCAAAATTAGAGAACACTTTTAGATACCTCCCAGTTATTGGTGTTAATCTGGTACCTGGTGCTTTTGTCCTTGATTATCTGTCAACCCCTATTTAACTGGCAGCCTAACTTCCAGTTTTACTGACTCTGCAAGATGGTGGTCCGCTGTAAAGTGACTGAAAGCCTCCGCAGCGGGTTGTCCAGATGAAGGCCAAAGGGATGACCGTTGCTATCAGCCATAACAAAACAAGTTGCTCATTCCAAATCTGTGATTTCAAGAATATTACATTTTTACAACCTCACAAACTCATTCAAGTCCCCCAAAAAGGTTGGTCACCCACGGAAGACGAATACAAGACAGGACAGGATACTGAGGACACTGTAGCTGGAATTTCTTGCCAGTTCAGCGCTGAAAAGGGGAAGGATCTGTCTCATCATACAGTGTCTCGACATTTAGGAGCATTTGGACAAAAATCTGACTCTGTCGCCACAGAGTGACACACAGATAAGTCAGACATGAAACAGCATTCATTCATTTTCTATACAGCTTATCCTCATTAGGGTCGCGGGTATGCTGGAGCCTATCCCAGCTGACTTTGGGCGGAAAGGCGGGTGTGATTTGTCATTAATATACTTTTCAAAAACTGTGGTGGAGTGACTCTGGAAAATTTGAATCGTGATGGGCCGTTTTTTTTACCAGCTCGGGACACCCCTAAAACCTGACAAAGGGATGTCCTATGAGAGCATGTGACACTGGAGACATCACGCTCAAGTCAATCATCATTTGCCAAAATCTAATTGTCACCATTGAAAAATAAATGCAGTGAATTATTTAGTTTGTCTGTAAAATCCATAAAAAGTCATTAAAATTCCAGGAAATGTGGGATCCTTTTTCAATGCATATATTTACCATTACCATTCAGTTAGCTTTCAAAACATACGCACATTATACCCCCTGACAAAAGTAAATATTCAAAAAGACAAACTAATTTGGGAAAAAGTAAAAAAAAGCTTGATTTTCTACTTACTATACTGTTTCTGTGCTATTCAGCTACTTAATACTACTGTGTTGTTTAAAGATTCTATCTGAAAAAGGAAAATGTACATTTTTTGGACTTTTTAAAATTCATGTTTCATCTGGTTTACAGATGAAAATTTTGAACATGTTAAAAATTACCGTAGTCTAGCTTTGAATGTGATTGCTGCTTCTCATATGTTACTCTGGCATTGTTGTGCACTCATCACCATTACTCGAGTGGAATATTACCACTTTTTAGATTTTTTTTGGCTGCTGGACAGACATCACATCTTCCTCCAGACACAGAACTCAAATATGCAGCATGACATTTTGACAATAGGAAAAAAATACTGCATATCGTTTTCACTGCCGGTGACGGATATACTTACATATTTCATGTCGTCATGCTCCATCTCCTACATTACAGTGAGTTGCTCATGGGGCTCAGCAAGTTCCTCAAGCAGGACTTCCAAGTGAGATCGTACTCCAAAATAAGAGTATTCCAAGGTAACAGTATTCAAATAATAGTATTCCAAGATAATAGTGACGATGACGAGCGATGTGGACCATCCAGGAACTACATCTCTTATGATGAGGCGATGAACAGAGCTTGGCCTTTTATAACATGCATTACTCATAACTTACTCATAACTCACATGTTGCACAGGTGTTCCAAAATTGGGCTGTATGAAGACAGGATTGATACTTAAGCAGACATACAGTATATGAGCTGACGTTACTCATTCTGTTCTTTCTACTGTCCACGCCAAATAAAATTGAATTTGACATCGTCTGCCGTAAATAGTTAGAGACAAAGGCATATGGAATGTTAAACTGATAACAGATTTTTTCTTACATACTATGTTTTTAAGCTAAATTGCTGCTTTCTGAATTTCAAACTCCTAAAATGGCTGGTTAGTCACTTTTTGTATTCACATAGTGGTTCCCAACCTCTACGCCGCGGCCCAGTACCGGGCCTTGTGGGTAGAGTCGAATCCTCAGACTCAATAGAAAAAAACCCAATAACCAAATACTGGAGCGGTTTGCAGCTGAGTGTAAAGCTTCTGGGATGAGACTCAGCACTTCCAAATCCGAGGCCATGGTTCTCAGTCGGAAACGGGTGGACTGTACCTTCCGGGTTGGGAGTGAGGTCTTGCCTCAGGTGGAGCAGTGCAAGTATCTCGGGGTCTTGTTCACGAGTAAGGGAAGGTTGGAGCGTGAGATCGACAGACGGAATGGTGCAGCATCTGCAGTAATTTCGGTCGTGGTGAAGAGACAGCTGAGCCGGAAGGCAAAGCTCTCTGTTTACCTATCGATCTACGTCCCCACCCTCACCTATGGTCATGAGTTATGGGTCATGACCGAAAGAATGAGATCGCGGATACAAGCGGCGGAAATGAGTTTCCTTCGTAGGGTGGCTGGACTCACCCTAAGAGATAGGGTGAGGAGCTCGGCCATCCGGGAGGAGCTCAGAGTAGAGCCGCTGCTCCTTCACATCGAGAGGAGCCAGTTGAGGTGGCTCGGGCATCTAGTCCGGATGCCTCCCGGGCGCCTCCCTGGTGAGGTGTTTCAGGCATGGCCAGCCGGGAGAAGGCCCCGGGGAAGACCTAGGACACTTTGGAGGGACTATGTCTCACAACCAACACACTCAAAGCATTGCAAGTCATTAATGTGTGATGATATGTTACGTGTGTTGTTGAGCCCGTCATTTCGTCTCTTACTGTATTTATGTACACCAGGCAGAGAGAGAGTGTAGGGGTGGTAATGGCATTGACGTTGTTTCTGTGGTTGGTACACATTTTGCGAGCAGAAATAACAACATGTATAAAACAGTTCCTGCTAAGGTGCATTTGCAATTTTCACACCTAGTTGATGTTCACACTACAGGTCAATTGTTTTTTGGGGGGTGTCTTGCCCAGCATCAGCTGAATGGGAGTCAAGCTGCCTTTAAGTGCTGAGCAAAACTGCTTTGCCAAGGGAAACTTCATAATCTACATGAAGCTCCCTTGACATTTTACCCTTGTTTATTATAAATTGTGTTGAACCACATATCGATGCCGGACCTGACATGAAAGAACGGCGTGGATGGTGGGGGTGGGAGACCAAAAGAAAGGGTGCAGAAGAACCTCACAAATATATGTTAACAATATTATAAACAATAACAACCGTGATAACCACAATATCAACAACAACCAGAACATTGAGCAGAAAATGGGCAAAAAGACAGGAAAAGATAAAAAACAAACCAAACAAAAACATAATAAAAAATATATACAGTATATAAATATATATACACAGGAGATAAAAATTACAGAACGATTTACAAACAAGTGATTTTTCTGAAATAATGTCATTTGCACTGCTCAACAGCTGAAGGACTTTTTGTCATGTCTATACTAGAACACTTGCATTTCAACAAAAAACTATTTTGCAGAAAACACTGATCAAAATTAGAGAACATCAGTGACTGTAGAATGTGTAAAGATTACAACTAAATTTTCTGAAGGTTACAACAGTCAGCAATTAGTAGGAAGTGTACAGGCCTCTGCTCTAAATGACTTCAGCACATCTCGGGGCACATCTTGTGGCCAAACCTAGCTATCAAATCCTGATCCCGTCACATCTCAGAAGCTAAGCAGGGCAGGACCTGGTCAGTACTTGGATGGGAGACCTCAGAGGAACAGCAGGTGCCACAGTGGGAGGAAATAAACTCTCCTTGTGTCCTTAGGCAAGGCACCTCACATTGCCTAGTATGAAAGTGGTGTGTGTGGGGTGGTCGGACAGCCTCGCTTCCGTCAGTATCCCCAGGGCGGCTGTGGCTACATAATGGCTTACCACACACCAAGTGCGGAGTGCATGAATAATGACCTCAGTGTAAGCGCTTTGAGAGTCTTTGTAAGCGCATAACAAGTGTAAGGCATTATTATTATTATTATCTATTGCCAGAGGACAACACTAGTCTCTCACACTGCTCTGGTGTGATTTTGGTCCACTCTTCTTCCAGTCTCCTCCATAGTTCAGTGACTGCAGTGGGTTTCTTAGCCATAACTTTGTCGCCAAGGATTTTCCAGAGTTCTCTATTGGATTGAGATCAGGACTCTGAGCAGGCCATGTTATTATTTTAATGTTTTCAGTTTCAAGGAACCGCTTTACCCGTTTTGCTGTGTGACATGGCGCAGTCCTGCATGAACACTGCAAACTGATTGGGTGATGAACGCAGGGTAGAAACCATATGTTGTTGAAGAAGGTTCTGATAAACATTTGCATTCACTCTGCCATGTAGCTGTATAAGAGGCCCAACTCCTGCTGCAGAAAACACCCCCCAAACCATGACACTTCCTCCTCCACCTCTTACTGACATCTTTACACACTTTGGGTTCAGTCTTTCTCTAGTTTGTCGCCGAATATAATGTTTCCCATCGGATCCAAATAAATTAAATTTGCTTTCATCACTGAAGTGAACTTTGGACCAGTTCTCCTCTGTCCACACAACATTCTCTTCAGCAAAGCTTAGTCTATCCTTTTGATTCATTCTGCTAATAAGAGGTTTGGACAAAGCATATTTAACTACATTTTATGTATTTTTCAAGCACAGAAATGGCTAAATGAACTAAAATACAAATGTAAGGCATTTAGAAGACATGTTGGAATATGTAAGGTTCTACACTGGTCACTACGTGTCATGTTACTGTAATGTTTGATGAGGCACACAAGCATCTTGAATAATTGATATTCTTATTGATATATATTCACAGGACAAGAACAATAACAATTTTGCATTTTCTTAAGGAAAATAAACGACACTGTTAAAAAAAATTATAGGAACACTTTTTAATCAGAGTATGGTAACCTATCAGTCAAACTTCTGGGATATTGATCTGGTCAGTTAAGTAGCCAAGGGGGTTGTAAATCAGTTTCAGCTGCTTTGTTGTTAATGAAATCAACATCAGGTGCATCAGAAGGGCAACAATGAGACAGACCCAAAAACAGGAATGGTTTTCCAGGTTGAGGCCACTGACTCCTTGGCGGATTTTGTACTGACTGACTTTCTACTGCTTTAGTTTTTCATTCCCTGTGAAAAAACACATGAGGAGTGACCACACCTCACCCGGAGGTGGGATACCGGGGCCTCACCCAGGAGCCAGGCCTGGTGGAGGGGCTCCCAGGTGAGCGCCTGGTGGCCAGGTATTCACCCGTAGGACCTGGCTGGGCCTAGCCCAAAGAAGCCACATGGGAACTCCACCCCGCAGACCCACCACCTGCAGGGGCAAGCATAAGGGTCCGGTGCTTTGTGATTTGGGCAGTGGTCAAAGGCGGGTGTCCGGGCGACTTGGTCTTCGGCGGCCAAATCTGGTTCTTGGGACTTGGAATATCACTTCTCTGGTGGGGAAGGAGCACGAGCTTGTGGAAGAGATTCCGATTAGATATAGTCGGACTCACCTCAACCCACAGTTTGGGCTCTGGAACCAAATTCCTTGAGAGGGGCTGGACCTTGTTCTTCTCTGGAGTTGCCGCAGGGGAGAGGCGGCGAGATGGTGTGGGCTTATTGTTCCCCCGGCTTGGTGCCTCTGTGTTGGAGTCATTCCCAGTACACGGGAGGGTTATTTCCCTACGCCTTAGGGCTGGGGAAAGGGTCCTGACTGTGGTTTGTGCGTATGCGCCAAACGGCAGTTCAGAGTACCCAGCCTTCTTGGAGTCTATCAGAGTGGTTCTGGAGAGCACCCCAGCTGGTGACTCCATAGTTCTGCTGGGAGACTTCAACGCCCATGTGGCAATGACAGTGTGACTTGGAGGTGCGTGGTTGGGAGGAACGGCCTCTCTGACCTGAACCCGTGTGGTGTGTTGTTGCTGGACTTCTGTGCAAATTACAGTTTGTCCATAACAAACACCATGTTCAAAGATAAGGATGTCCAAAAGTGCACTTGGCACAAGGACACCCTAGGTCGCAGGTCTATAATCGACATTGTGGTATCATCAGACCTGCGTCCGCATGTTCTGGACACGCGAGTGAAGAGAGGGGCTGAGCTGTCAACTGACCACCACCTGGTGATGAGTTGGATTAGATGGCGGGGAAGGATGCCGGACAGACCTGGCAGACCCAAACGCGTAGTGAGGGTGTGCTGGGAACGTCTGGCAGAATCTCCCGTTCGTCGAGTCTTCAACTCTCATCTCNGACCTGGAAAAGGCATTCGACCGTGTCCCTCGTGGTGTCCTGTGGGGGGTGCTCCGGGAGTACGGGATTGATGGTCCGCTTCTACGTGCCATTCGGTCCTTGTACAATCGAAGCAGGAGCCTGGTTCGCATTGCCAGCAGTAAGTCGAGCTTGTTTCCGGTGAACGTTGGCCTCCGCCAAGGCTGCCCTTTGTCACCGATTCTGTTCATAATCTTCATGGACAGAATTTCTAGGCGCAGTCAAGGTGTTGAGGGAGTCCAGCTTGGTGACCTTAGGATCTCGTCTCTGCTATTTGCAGACGATGTGGTCCTTATGGCCTCATCAGGCTGTGACCTTCAGCGTTTACTGGAGCGGTTTGCAGCTGAGTGTGAAGCTTCTGGGATGAGACTCAGCACCTCCAAATCCGAGGCCATGGTTCTCAGTCGGAAACGGGTGGACTGTACCCTCCGGGTTGGGAGTGAGGTCTTGCCTCAGGTGGAGGAGTTCAAGTATCTCGGGTTCTTGTTCACGAGTGAGGGAAGGTTGGAGCGTGAGATCGACAGACGGATCGGTGCAGCATCTGCAGTAATGCGGTCGCTGTACCGGACCGTCGTGGTGAAGAGAGAGCTGAGCCGGAAGGCAAAGCTCTCTGTTTACCGATCGATCTACGTTCCCACCCTCACCTATGGTCATGAGTTATGGGTCATGACCGAAAGAATGAGATCGCGGATACAAGCGGCGGAAATGAGTTTCCTTCGTAGGGTGGCTGGACTCACCCTAAGAGATAGGGTGAGGAGCTCGGACATCCGGGAGGAGCTCAGAGTAGAGCCGCTGCTCCTTCACATCGAGAGGAGCCAGTTGAGGTGGCTCGGGCATCTAGTCCGGATGCCTCCCGGGCGCCTCCCTGGTGAGGTGTTTCGGGCATGGCCAGTCGGGAGAAGGCCCCCGGGAAGACCTAGGACACGCTGGAGAGACTATGTCTCACAGCTGGCCTGGGAACGCCTTGGTGTCCTCCCGATGGAGCTGGAAGAGGTCGCTGTGGACCGGGAAGTCTGGACTTCCCTACTGAAGCTGCTGCCCCCGCGACCCGGATCCGGATAAGCGGAGGAAAATGGATGGATGGATGGATAGTTTTTCATTTGGCTTGTATCAACATCTCTGTGATAACATGGTGCGGTACCTGGACGCTACAGAAGTGGCACAAGTAGTCCTGCAGGATGGCAAATCAATACGTACCGTCGCAAGAAGGTTTTCTGTGTCTCCCAGCACAGTCTCAAGAGCATGGAGGAGATTCCAGGAGAGCTGTACAGGGCAGTAGAAGGTGCTTAAACCCTCAGCAGGATCGGTTTCTGCTCCTTTGTGCATGGAGGAACAGGATGAGCACAGCAAGAGCCCACAAATGACCTCCAGCAGGCCACTGGTGTGAATGTTTCTGACCAAACAATCAGAAACAGGCTCCATGAGGGTGGCCTGACGTCCTTTAGTGGGCCCTGTGGTCACAGCCCAGCACCGTAGAGCTCGATTGGCATTTGCTATAGACCACCAGAATTGGCAAGTACACCACTGCCACCCTGTTCTCTTCACTGATGAGAGCAAGTTCAACCTGAGCACATGTGACAGACGTGAAAGGGTCTGGAGATGTCTTTGGGAACGTCATTTAGCATGACTGGTTTGGTGGTGTGTCAGTGATGGTCTGGGGAGGCATATCCCTGAAAGGAGGCACGGACCTCTACAGGTTAGCTAATGGCACCCTGACTGCTACTAGGTATCGGGATGAAATCCTTGAACCCATTGTCAGAACCTCCGCTGGTCCGGTGGGACCTGGGTTCCTTCTGGTCCACGACAATGCCCAGTTGGGCATTGTCATGTGGCTAGAGTATGCAGGTAGTTCCTGGAGGATGAAGGAATTGATACCATTGACTGGCCCCCACATTCACCTGACCTAACCCAATAGAACACCTCTGGAACATTATGTTTAGGTCCATCCGGCGCCACCAGGTTGCGCCTCAGACTGTCCAGGAGCACAGTAATGCCCAGGTCCAGATTTGGGAGGAGATCCACCCGGACACCATCCGTCGTTTCATTAGGAGCATGACCCGACGTTTTCAGGCATGCGTACAAGCACGAAGGGGGCCACACAAACTACTGAAAATCATTTGGAGTTGCTACAATGACATTTTGGCAAAATGGACCAGTCTGCTGCATCATTTTTTCACTTTTATTTTTGGGGTGTCCTTGATTTCCCCCCTCTGTAGGGTGATCATTTTCATTTCTATCAAATTCCGTGGCATCATTTTGATACTAATACATCACCTACTTATTATCAGGAAATATATTTAAGATCCCTCCCCCCCTTTTGTGATGTGTTTTCAAAGTGTTCCTCTAATTATTTTGAGCAGTGTATAAATGGGGAACAGGCACTCTATTTTGAAATTCATAAACATGCTTCTTATTTCTTGTCACAAAGACACAGAGAAATAATTGTCCACAAATAGGACACTGTGTCACACTGAGCCTGGTGGGAGATCTTCTTTTAATTATGTGTTCTGCAAGTCTGTGGAGGAATATGGTGACATCAATCATAGAGGTGACATTAATATGCAGCATGTGTCAGAGAAGATCGATAGTAACCATCATACCTGAGAAACCTAAAACATTTATGCAGCACTTACCACTCTTGATGAGTATACATCAAGAAGTAAGTACTTCTTGATGTCTGTTTGAACTGCTCTGATCTCATATTAAGAGATTAAAATAAGTGGGTTGCTTTTTCATAGCTGTAGAAATAGATGCATTTTATCTATGGAATATTTGATATCAAACTCATTGCATTTTCTCAGAGGAATTAAGTTGGATTTTGTGTGGAAAGTAATTCAATGTAATTGGGAGAAAACTGCTTTTGGGGGAGGAAAAGCTAATTCATTCAAGAATTTATTTTATGAAAATATTAGGCTGCAACTCTTTGCTGCTTTTCATTTTAGCATTTCTACTGTGTAAGAAGTGTACTATAGCAGGATTTCTTTCTGGCTTGCATATAGGGACTAAGCGAAAAAACCGCCCAGTTTAAATGTAACATAGTACTTACTGAACTTGTGTTTTTCAATCCTCCATAGTCAACACTTCATCCAATCACTAATACACACTGCTTGTCCTGTATCCTATCAGAGGTGACATTGGGTGAAAGGCAGACTACACACTTGGCAGGATACCTAAAGAGACAGACAACCATTAACACTCACATTCACACCGAGTGGGACCTAGATCCAAGGCAGTTGACTGAACCACTACCAATTGGAGATGCTGATCAAGACCCAGGCAGCCTTATTATTTTCTCTCCAATACCGCGTCTCCCTTTTCAGAGACGGTAGAAGAGTAACTCATAGGGCAACCAAACCAGTTTCATGCAACAGTACAATCTAAGTAATAAGTCTAGCTCAAAGCAATACGGGGTTAAATATGTTTAGTTGTCTACACTGAGTGTTAACATTAATAAGGTTGTTAATATTTAAATTACTTTTGGAAACATCCTTTATTAAAACATGTGTTAACTACTGTATTAACATTTTTACGCTAGCAGTTCCTCCCAGTGGAACTGAAAAAGGTGGCCAGGGACCTGGAAGTCTGGATTCCTTACTGAAACTGCTGCCCCTGCAACCTGACCCGGACCCAGAAAAGCGGGAGAAAACGTAATGGAATCAAACATTCATACTATATACTGTATTAGGTATTAGATAAAAGTTCATTTTTCTGACACTTTTGGATGCTGTGTTCTAAGTACTTTTAAGCACAAACTTTATATTACCATAATTCTGTGACCCTTAAAGTGGGTATACTGGGAAAATGGAACAAAATGGAAAATGGAAGTTTCCTAAACAAAGTTAAATGGTATTGCAACGGTGGTTGTCAGCTTACTTTGTCAAGTCCGGTTCTCAGCTTTGTGCTCAGTGCGCGTTCACATAAAAGGAGGACATTTGACCTGATATTACTCCACTTTTGCTTAAAAGCAAAGCAATCCCAGCCAGTGGATTTTACACAAGATGAGCAAGTAATTATCTTAGAGCGACCACTAGCAGAATAATGCTGAGCATGTAATAATTCAAACTTGCAATAAAAGCCTGTTGTTCTGGCGATCAACTCTGGTGCTTCTGTGTCTCACCGAACATTAAAGTAACTCATGACACCCGGTGACCAGTGTAAAGGACTACATATTATCATGTCAAATTGTGACATCTTAATGTGATTTATTTGTATTCCATTTACCAATTTTTATGCATGCAAATATTTGATTAAGGCAAAAAAAAGTACAATTTGCTTCCACATGCAGGTTTATTTACTAATAATAGGTTGCACTCATCCACGAAACAACATGATTTATTAATGAATATAATTTTGAAAAACTGTGATAGCGGGAGGCCACAAAATTTTAACCACAATGTAGCGAGTGTATATATATTTAAATTGCTAAACAATGCCATATGCTTTACTGTGCATAGGCAAGTCTTTGAAAATCATTTCATGCGGTGTGGAGAGTGACAGCTGGAGTACGCATGCATTATAATAGTTATCAAGGGAGTTATCAGCCACAGTTGAATAAACATGTTTTCTCTCTAGGAGCCAGTTTGACACTTGTCATTTTGGTTCAAATGCAGCACAGCTCCATTGACTGACTTTTCACTGATTTGGTCTTAATTGCATTTCTGGTTGAAATAAATTAGCATAATGGCAAATAAAACAAATGATCAACAACTCCAGGTGCTATGAAGTATTTCAGTTCATTTCATTTCATATGACCCAAAAATGTATTATATTATTAAAAAATTCTTTTTAAGTGCATTAAAAAATTTTCCACAGTTTGTGTTAACATTTTTATTTTTTTTTACCTAGGAGGATAAGTGCATTATGTAATTATACTAAAGTGACAGTCTTTTAGAGATTATGTACGATACTTAACACAGTGTCCCAAATCTTGGATTCACGCTAAAAATGATGATGATTTCATGTTTGTGTGGTATGCATCAACCATGGGGGAAATCATGATTTTATTCCCTGCTGATGTGTAAGCTTATCCTCTTATAAACATTTGCAAGTGTCCTAAGGTCTACTTAGACATGACGCTAGGGGTGGTAACTATATGATGTTGATGAATAAGAGCATAGCCAGAGAGAAGTAAATGGCTTAAGGGAGTGATTCTCCATCGCAACCATGTCAAAAGTGACTCATGAATAAATATCCTCTAGGGTATAATGACTAAAAGTCCTTAGTCCTAGTATCATAATATTAATATAAAAGCTACAATTTGTTCTTCTCACATCACCCCCACTTACTCAATCACACTTGGTTTATTGTCATGTTTCATGACTACATAGCCTCCACTTGCCTACGGGTGCAGCAGAATTCCATGCACGCACACACGTACACACGCACGCAACCTAGCCAAGTCATAAAATGACTGGAATGTGGTTGTAGTTGTGGTTGTTACTTGCAAGTTCTTAATGATAACCAACACAATTCATAATGACTACATTCTCGTGCGTAAAAAAGATTTGTCATCTACTAAATGCGAACGCTCTTCTCGCAAGAAATTAATGACACCTTCACAGTATATAACCACAATGACTTGAAATACGACTGGAAATAATTCATTGAGTAACGTTAGTTTCAGTAAAATAGCAAATAAGTGATGGGACAAGTAAACAGGCTTGAATGCCCAGTGTTACTGGAAGGGCATCTGGCATAAAACAAATTTGCAAATTGCGATAAAGCTTTCCATACCAGCTCGGTGCCGGCCCGGGTTAACAACGACCACTGCTGCTACTGTTGGTCGACAGCAACAGGGAGAAATGGGCAAGATGTGTGAGAAAGGACAGATGTGGATACGCAACAGCATGTCAGTGAGAGTAGAGATTCTAAATGTTGGCTCAATGAAAGGAAATAGTAGAGATAGTTGATGGAGAAAAAAAGTGTATAAAATGTATACACTGTGTGTCCCAGAAACCAGATGAAAAGGCAGCAATCATTGAAGGAGGGTATTAGACCTTTGACTATGGCATTAATGGGAAAGGAACAGTAACCATTGCTCTAAGACTGTAAAGGAGGCTCAGCTTCCCCTAAAATGTCAAAAAAGTGGTGAAATATGTACTCTTGTGTGTACATTTCGTTGACTAAATATGCACTAGAATACCCTCGTCTTTTGTTCAGAATCAGCTACTCATCACAGGTAACTGATACGACTTCCTTCTCATTCAACCCCGCAGAGTCAATGCGTTTTAATGAAAGCCTTACACAGTCAGATGCTCAGGGTCTATTGACTTTGATAGGCAAGAATGGAGTGGGTTGTGCGTTAAACTGGATGGTCATGGGATAAATGCTGGGCTTTGACCCGCCCATCAAACGCTCAGCAACACTGGGAGTATATGGGGCAGTGGGCTGGCCAGGACACTGGGCTTCTGCATGATGATTGGATGATTTGTCTGCAGAATCCCTTTTTGATTGACAGTGAAATTAACGAATCGGCGAACGTGAACTATAAACCTCCACCGTAGCATTTTCATTTTTATTATTAGGAACAAAGGGTAGAATACATGTAAATAAATAAATTAATTTATGATGTAATGGTAATGGTTTAATTTTATTTGAACACACATGTAAATGACATTGGAATACATCGCTTAATACATTTGACAGTTCCACATGTCCAGATGGAGTAGCAAGAAGCATTCCTTCATTCATTTTCTATACCTGGAGGCTGGAGCCTATCCCAGCTGACTTTGGGCGAGAGGCGGGGTACACCCTGGACTGGTCGCCAGTCAATCGCAGGGCAGACAAACAAACATTCATACATATGGACAATTTAGAGTCACCAATTATCCTAACATGCATGTATTTGGAATGTGGGAGAAAACCGGAGTACCCGGAGAAAACACACGCATGCCCGGGGAGAACATGCAAACTCCACACACAGATGCCCCACAGAGATTCCAACCCTGAGCCTCCTGACTGTGAGGCCAATGTGCTACCCACTCAGCCACCGTGCCCCCCTAGGAAGAAGCACAGCTTATTAAATCCTACCACCGTAGGTTTTCCCCTATTTCAGTACATTTGTACACTTCCTGCACTTACTAAGTTTGAATACATAAGTAAGGTCATGTGACAGTGTGTTAGATAGTAGTCCTTGTCATGGTAAATAAATGATATTGCCGTCCTGATGAATAATACTCATAATAAATAATAATGATAGTTATAATAGTGATGACTGTACTACATTGTTGTAGTACAGACAATGTTGTCACTAGGATGAAAAGTTCCTAGTACAAGTATAAGGTGATAGTAACAAACATAGCATTAAACATGTACTCTCCAAAGAATGAAGTAATATGACCTTGGATGTACACAATATTTTACGACTTTTCTTCCTTGTATTTTGTAAACATCAACTGTTTGTAATGTTTCATTGTAGAGCATTCTTTTACTTTTTAATTAATAAAGGATTTTAGTGTTGTTCTTGCATTTTGTGTTTTAAGTTTAGTTTATTCCCAAGATCGTATTTCTCCTCTCTTGTTGAGAAAAATTGTATGACATTCTTTGTAACTGCTTGTTCTTTGCTTTATGCATCATTTTAGCGCTTTGAAGGTTTACATGATAAACTAATTTTAATAATTGTGATTTTTAAAACAGTGGATTTGTATGTTCTCCATCCGCCGTGTTATGGATTTTCCTAATTGATCTTTTTTGCAGTACATCAAGCGAGTAAAGAGTACTTTTGGAGTTATTTTCCCATATCTCCACACAATAAGTTAGATATGGTAACACCAGAGAACAATAGAGAGATTTTTGATCCAGGACAAATTTTAGTTTATTCAGTTTTGAAGTATTTTTTGCTACTTTATGTTTATGTTTTTGATGTGAGGTTTCCAACTCATTCTGCCATCAATTATGACGCCCAAAAATGTATGTTCATTTACCCTTTTAATTTCCTCCCCATCAATTTGTATTTTCTCACAAGTATCTCTTCTGCTTTACCAAATAGCATCATTTTCCTTTTACTTACATTCAAGGATAATCTGTTTTTTATCAAGCATTTTTTTTAGAGTAATCATTTCATCTGAAACTTTTCTTATTAGCTCTTGTGTGTTTTCTCCAGAGCAAAAAGCCGTGGTATCATCTGCAAATAGTACTAGCTTTAGGTGTTTTGTCACTTTGCAGATGTCGTTAATGTATAGGTTCAATCATTTTGGTCCCAAAATTGACCCTTGTGGTACGCCATATAATATTTTATTTATTATATTTATTATATTTTAAAGATGCAAATTCTCCTAGCTTCACATATTGTTTCCTGTTTGCAAGGTAGCTTTTAACCCAGTTCAAAACGAACCCTCTGATTCCATACCTTTCCAATTTTGTAGTTAGGATGTTGTGATTGATTGTATCAAAAGCTTTTGTTAAATCGATAAATACTGAGGCTGCACACTTTCTATGATCTACAGCATTCCTAATTTCCTCTGTGATTTCCATCATTGCCATGGAAGAGGAAATATTAGCTCTGTATCCGTATTGGCTGTCCGCCAGGATGTCATTATAATTGAGGAATTTTTCCAACCTATGCTTGAATAACTTTTTGAAGATTTTGGAACCGCTTCTCAGTAGGAAACGAGTGGACTGTACCCTCCGGGTTGGGAGTGAGGTCTTGTCTCAGGTGGAGGAGTTCAAGTATCTCGGGGTCTTGTTCCCGGATCGGTGCAGCATCTGTAGTAATGCGGTCACTGTACCGGACCGTTGTGGTGAAGAGAGAGCTGAGCCGGAAAGCAAAGTTCTCTGTTCACGAATTGATCTACGTTCCCACCCTCACCTATGGTCATGAGTTATGGGTCATGACCGAAAGAACGAGATTGCGGATACAAGCGGCGGAAATGAGTTTCCTCCGTAGGGTGGCTGGACTCACCATAAGAGATAGGGATCTCGTTATCGTTATCTCGATTATCATTTCCATTCCAATTCCATTACATCACTTGATGTTTTTGCTTTACATTTATGTACAATGTCAATGATTTCCTCTTTGGTCACATCAGTGAGAAACATGGAGTTAGGGTTCCTGTCTATAGTCTCCTTCTCTTTCTCCACTGACCGGAATGATATTGTTTATGCATGCAGTATGCATATGCCCCACAAGTTGGTTGTGTTAGAAGAGAATGGGAATTTCAAAACATGGCTGAACAAGTTGATGGAGATTTTTTCCAATGGTGTGATAGTGGTAGCCATGTTGGTCAAATAAAAGAGATGAGCAGGTATGGTGTTAAGGACAGGAACTTGGAAGGACACATGATGGTAGATTTCGTAAAATGATTGGAAATGAGTATTCTAATAGTCATTCAATAGACTATTCTAATCTATTTCCAGAAGAGCAAGGAACTTAAAAGAGTGGAGGCAGGAGCATGCAGGTATTTTTTTGGAGAAAATGTAACCTGAGAGAAATAGGTGCTTGTAAAGCATTGACAGGGGAGAGTATCGCCACACAGCAGTGAGTGATAGAATGTAGGGTGACACTTGTGCAAAAAATGAAATAACAAAGACAGAACACAAGATGTTGGAAGTTGATGAACAAGAGCTGCAGTGAGGACAGCAAAAGCGATCGTGTTGTCACAGCAAGCGAATAGCACATATGTGAAGACCATTTACGAATATCCTAACTTCGACTTGACTCATGGAAAACAGCTCCCCCACCCATTTATGTGATCCGGCACAATGTGAGATTTTGGTGCGCATGTTGTATTTTTTCTATGCATGTATTGGACTGATTTTGATTTTTGTATTTGCTTGTGTGTGTATATATTCTGCATGTTTAAGTGTTCCCGGCACCCCAAACACGTGACTTTCCCCACCAATTACAACTTCAGGTGCTTGCAATCAGCGTACCTGCCAGGTAGCCGGAAATTGGCTGGGAGAATATAAAGAGGACGGATGCAGCCGACAGGGATAGAGGAGAGGAACCATCGCTAGCCTTTGGCAGTTGGTGGGGTGTTGCGCGGCCGGCGGATGTCAGGAGAGAAGGACGCTCTTGGAACAGAGGGAGCACCAATGAGCAGAAACATTGCAGGGGCAGAGGAAACTCTGCCTCCGACGTGAGTACCTTTGAGTAGTGGTGCTCAAATTATGTCGCTAGCCTTTGGCATTTGGTGCGGTGTTGTGCGCTCGGTGCTGCCTGGTGTTGTGTGTTGTGGGTCCAGGAACGCAGGTCGCGAGCAGTACCGTTTGGACAGATCGGACGGCGTAGAGACGAGTGGCCCGACGGGAGGGGGCTGCATGGGACGAGAAGCGGATGGACCCGGTCAAGAAGGGAAGGCCATCCCGACGTGGTGGAGAACCAGCGGGGGAGTGGGAAACTCGGCCCGCGCTGAGCACCGGACCGCCTATTTTCCTCTTTATATATGTTCCATTTAAAAACCCTTTTTTTTATAGTTTGTTGATCGCTGGTACCATTTCAAGTGTTGTAATAAAATATTGTACTATATAATTTAATAGGCTTTGAAAAGTTGCTCTCTTCCATCATTTTAATCCAGTCTGTTTTAAGTAAACCATTAGATATTCTTTCATTTACAAATTCCAACACTTACCGTACCTCGAGCCCACGTGACATCTAGACAGAGGAAAGATGATAAGGAAACTTGGTGGTGAAACAAAGACGTCCAAGAGAAATAAAAAAGGCTTGCACTAAATAATTGGGATAGCAAGAGGGATGAGGAAAGTAGATAGGAGTACAAAGATACAGTATGAGATGTACAGCGGAGATTGAAAATGATATACAAAAGGCATTTCATGGTTTGTACGAAAGACTTGACGGTGAAGAAGGAGAAAATGACCTGTGCAGAATGGCAAGGCAAAGAGATTGTAATGGGAAGGACGTGCAGAGGGTTAGGGTGATCAAGGACAGAGATGGAAATGTGCTCATCAGTGAGGATAATGCAAGGGCAAGATGAAAAGATCCTTTAAAGAACTGATATGTAGAAAATGAGAGCAAGAGGAGGGTGGAAGTCTGATGACCTGTGGAGGTGTGGAAGTGTTTAGATGAGGCAGGAGTGAAGAAAAAAGACTTTTAAATAATGTCTTAGAAAATGAAAGGTAGCCTGAGGAATGTAGGGAATTGAATCTTCAAAAAATGGAATGCATCCATCCATCCATTTTCTTCCACTTATCCAAGGTCGGGTCGCAGGGGCAGCAGCCTTATTAGGGAAGCCCAGATTTGCCTCTACTCCGTCCAACTCCCTCTGACGGATTCCAAGGCGTTCCCAGGCCAGTTGAGAGACTTTGTCTTTCCAGCGTGTCCTGGGTTTTCCCCGAGGTCTCCTCCACAGGGAGGCATCCAGGAGGCATCCTAACCAGAAGCTAAACCCCAAGCCTCATCTGGCTCCTCTCAATGTTGAGGAGCAGCAGTTCTACAAGGCTTCTCACCCTATCTCTAAAGGAGAGCCCAGCCATCCTGCGGAGAAAACTCATTTCGGCCACTTGTACCCGCAATCTTGTCCTTTCGGTCACTACCCAAAGTTCATGACCAAAGGTGAGGGTAGGAACGTAGGTCAACTGGTAAATTAGGAGCTTTGCCATTCGACTTAGCTCTCTCTTCACCCCGACAGACCGATTCAGAAATGGAATCTTTAAGAACAACGTCAATGTAGAGTACAGTGTACAGTGTTGACGACTACAGAACTACAGAAGCATAAAGCTGATAAATCACACAACGAAGCTCTGGGAAAGAGTAGTGGAAACACGGCTACGAAATGTAGTAGAAATGAATGAGAAGCAGTATGGTTTCATCCCAAGAAAGGGCACCAAGTCTGAAAGGACAAGTGCAAAAGACAGAAGGAGGTATTTTGTGAATTTGGAAACAGTGTAAGATGTAGTACCCAGAAAAGACCTGCACAAGCATGAGGGAATTTGGGGTTAGAGAGAAGTATTTTACAGTTATACATACAGTCATGTATGAGGGCACCAGGACAGCAGTGAAGTGTGCTAAAAGTGTCAAAAATGGGTTCCAGGTGGAGTTTGGACTGCATCAAGGATCGGCCCTGACCCCCTTCTTGTGCACTATGCTGATGGACAGATGAGGTCAGACAGGATGCTCCACGGACAATGATGTTTGCAGACGACATTGTGATCTGTAGTGACAGCTGGTAGAAGAAACCCCGTTGAGTTGGAGGATTTAGCTCAAGAGGGGACCGATTCCAGCAAAGATGAACACATGAGCGTCGCAGGTGTATCAGGTAGAACTGTTAGGATGCAATGAGTAGAGATGATTAAAATGAAGCATATTAAGTATCAGGCTGGGTTGAGTCCATGGAGAAGAATATCAGGAGTAATTTATGACAAAATAATATTGTCAAAAGTAAAGAGATATATTAACAAGCTGACCAGCCCTGATGGTGGTCTGGAGTTGGCAGCTCTGACCAACAAACACGAGGTAAAGCTGAAGATGCTTAGATTTTCACCTGGCGTGGGGAGCGAGGAGAAGAGAAACAATCAGTTCAGAGCTTGTTCAGAGCTTGTTCAGAGCAGATCAGCCCAAGTGAGATGAAGGTCACAGAGGACAGACTAAGATGGTTTGGCCATGTGAGAAGGCGGGGTTGTGACTATATTTGTAAAAGTATGCCGGAGATGGAGCGACCATGGAGGGAAAGACTAAAGAGGAAGTTTCTAGATGGTTAGAAAAGAAATGCAGGCATTAGGGCTGAGAAAGGACAGGACTTTGACGACCCTCTAACAGGACTAGCCGAAAGCAGAAGTAGAAAAAGAAAAATAAGAAATATCTTTGCAAGCTGTCTTCCATCTGGTAATAATCAGAAACCCACTGAGGCTTTTCTCCCACACAGTGTGAGTGCAATCTTGGAACAGTATTGACTCACACAGTGTCTCAAAGTCGTTGCTATCTGGGACACTGAATACATTGCTTCACCTCTGAGTGGCACAATGCCTACAGACAACGGCCTGCACGCACTTTTACACATATTTTAATTAAACATATCTCAACGGGCGACCAGTCCATGGTGTACCTCGCCTCCCGCCCAAAGTCAGCTGGGATAGGCTCCAGCACACAAGCGACCCTAATGAGGATAAGCGGCATGGAAAATGAAAGGCTGGATATCTCAACGAAAGACTGGATGGCACTTCTGAAGGCAGTTTGATAGGATACTGGTGGATGGCCAACAAAAATCCAGAGTCAACATAAAGCATAGTGAAATTGGCACTGGCTAATAGTTATTGCCATTGTGTGAAAGAGTTCTTGACACAAACAACTAATTTTCACGCAGATAAAAGGCAGAAATGACCCAATAACCTCAAGGTTTGTGTAGCGATTACATTAAACAGAGCTTAAGGTTTTTTCTAAGTAAAAATCTGTAAAACTGCAGATTTGCTGCGGTCCAACAAAACGTGTCTCAACTTTGAGCCAATCAAATGGAGCCAGAGGGATTACTGATTTCCACTGAAATGTAACCTTACTGCAATTTTTCAATTCTGGTTTACACATTTTTATTGACTAACTTCTCACAACCTTGTGGCTTCCCACGTAAATGCTTTAAGGAAAAGTTCATGCTGGGAAATGATTTTAGGCACCACAGTCGAGCACAAAAGACACAGCGTGTGCCATACCTTTTATTTTTTGTCCACAAAGTGTGTTTAATATTACAATAGTTCTATGGATTATTATTGTGTGAATGCAAATAAGCATTCATTGTGTGGGGCATATTAAAATAATCATCATTCTTAATCGACTTATTCCTGTTCTTTCTCTCATTCTTTGGTCTCATTTTTGGTCCGCTAATTCCTAAACTAATTAGAGGCGATGGTAGAACTAAGGAGAGAATCAATTCTGATTGATTGAGCTGGCGTGCCACTCTCCATTGGTTTATACATTTGAACAATCGGTCTAGGCAGCGAGCTAGGCAGTCAGATCCCAACTCTCCTTCTTGGGTAATTTGATTATAGACCCGTCTACAGAGAGCTCATTGGGAACACCCGTGGTCCTAGGTGTGCCCTCCTTTGAAGAATTCTTTTAAAACTTTTTGGATCCAGAGGGTGATCCGGATCACTCCCAAAATGTAATCAGTTCTTTCATATCCCATTTCTGAACAATTCCTGAAACTGTCATCCAAATCCGTTCATGTTATTTTGAACACAAACAAACAGATAAACGCCAGCCAAAACATAACTTCCTTGGAGGGAGGTAAAAAATGAACTAAATGTGCTCAACTTGCTCAACAATATGCAAAATTTTTATTGCCATAGATTAAAAAAACTCATAAGGACAGTTGCTCATAAATAGGGATGAGCAAGTCCACCACTATCTGTTGTATCTGTACTGTATCTGTTCACCATTCTAAATGATCTGTATCCTTATCTGTACTCAGAATGAGCGGGGCATCAACCAAAAGTAAGTGTGCCTTAACCTGTAAAGGGAGGCCTTAAATTTGTACATTATTTTAAAGGATGTTTCATGAAATTGACATGAATTAATCAGAAGTTGCTACTGTATATTTATTGTTTATTTATATACAGAACAGTCTCAAAATTGAGATGCATGCAAATTCTGTGTGTCCAAGTGCTTTGTAAGACTTATTGTAATTTTTTAATGGTCTGTGTTAGGTGATTCATGCAAACATTCAGGGATGGCAAACAGGGAAATAATCTGTCAGCCTTGTTCATTGTATTTTTCTAAAAGGCAGCCCTCAGTACTACGAGCAAAGTTTTCCAACTGACTTTATGCCTTCTTTTAGATGTCTTTTCGTCATTTATTTGAATTCTTCCAATTTAACATATTTATCAAATTGCTTGGCCAATGATTGCATGAACCTGCATACTGAGGTTATCCTGTACAACCATTCTTTAAAATCCGCAGACTGTTTCTTTTGTTTCCAAAAAGCAGACATGTCTAGAAAAAATATATATAATCTCTAGAACTTTACACCTAAAGGGTGCAAACCACACTTTTCTCCAAAAATCCTTTGCCTTACAATTTAAGGATCTCGGTAGCTTCACGCTCTGCTGCAAACTCATTTGCTAATGCTGAGCCCGATGAAGCAACATCATCTGCATATTAAGATGTGATCTTCAGGCCAGCAAAATTGATGCCTTCCACGCAAGTTATTCCCCTGTAATTTTGCAAACAAATACATTCACAGTGAACATAATCAAAGCAGACCAAACACCTGCTTGATTGTCTATCCCTTCACAGGTCACTTAATTAACAGGTTCATTCATTATCAGAAAAGGTCAGGTGGGTGTGCAGTAATTGCTAGGTCAAGTTCACAAAAAAAAATCCAACAACAATCTTTTTCTGCCAGTGTGTAAAGCGCATCCTTCCTGGGTGATGCAGAAAACAGACTTCTTAGTCAAAGTTCTTCTGAAATAAACAGTAGGAGACAGGTAAGCATTCAAATGAGTGAGTTTGCAGTTTTGTGGTTTTCAATGTAAACAGAGGATTATATACACTCTTACCGATGAATAGTGAAAATGTAGGTATTACAGACCTTTGCCTAGGACATGGGGTCTCAAACTCGCGGCCCACTGGGTCATATTTTGTGGCCCGCGACTAAGAATGGAACAGTAATATAAATGTAAAAAAAAAATACAAAACACTAATTTTTGATTTGTTTCAACGTAATAGAGTTGAACTACTTGAGAGACACGAGATGGTGTGTTTTCTGAAAGAGTTTAAAATAGCTTTACTGTTTGTCAAACACATAAAATTAAATCCTTACGTTGCACTGATTGTTTTGTCATTGTCGCTGCACGATGGCTGAGTGGAATGGCTGAGTATGTTCATATCAGTATGATGGCTGAGTATGTTGGCCTCATAGTCAGGAGAATCTCTGTTGGGCATCTCTGTGTGGAGTTTGCATGTTCTCGCTGTGAGTGCGTGAGTTTTCCCCAGGTACTCCGGTTTCCTCCCACATTCCAAAAACATGCATGTTAGGTTAATTGGCGACTCAAAATTGTCCATAGTTATGAATGTGAGTGTGAATGCCCTGCAACCAGTGACTGGCAACCAGTCCAGGGTGTACCCTGTCTCCCGCCCAAGTCAGTTGGGATAGGCTCCAGCATACCAGCGACCCTAATGAGGATAAGTGAAAATGGATGGATGGGTTGTCATTGTCATGGACTCATTGTTTTTGCACCATTACTGCTTGTATTCTAGTTAAAATATGCTGCAAAAATTCCACCCGTTTTCTACAATGTTTCCGGTACTGGCAGTAATGCACACTGCAGTGCCACACACTGCATCGCATCTCCATCTGCTGGTTTTGGTGGCCCCATTGGACCCCAGTGAAAGTGAACAATTAGAGGTTTTGTGGAAAACTGTTCTGTAGTTTCTGCATTATCCTGATAACTAATTATTACAAATAACCCAAGAAACAAATCAATATTAAACATAGTGGCAAAGACACCACTTAAGGGCACATTTTATTTTGAAAAATTTGTTGAGACAAGGTTAAAATGAAACAGGAAAGTTGTTGTCCAATTGTCAGAGGGTGCCTGCTTTCATTTCTCTCCTTGAACGCAGAGGTGCTAAAGCTGACCAACCAATCACAAGCCAATTCCTCTCATTGACGGCCTACGCCACTGCTTCAACATAGTCACTAAGCTGAAAGGGGGAGCTGACAAGAGTCTACGACTGACATGAGGGGACAGATCACAACGTTGAAGGTCGCAGGCTCAGTGGAGGCGACAGGCATCTCTTTCAATCAGAAACTTTACAGAAATTACCTTATCGTAGGATAGTAGACATATAAATCTAGAAACCAACAAATATTTACCACCTTGATGGTCTAAATCTAAGATGGGCTGACTAAAAAAGATGCGGTGCTTTTTTTTTTTTTACCCAGGAGTCAGATCAAGGCCATGCTTTCTGAAGCTGTTATTCACACAATGACAAGTGAGCTGTCACGACCGAAAATGGTTGCTTTTAGAAAAAAAAAACTTCACACAAGCTTATGGCATCTAACTGCGTGTCACTGGACTCTGAAGATATTGATTTTTTTTTTTAACCCTCAATACTTGACTTTTATTGCAAACCATTTATACCCTTTTGGCCCGGAGAAGAGTACAATTACCTTGGAATCCACTAATAAATCCTGTTGGGTAATGGTAGTATGAATGGAGACTCCATAATAGTTGGGACAGTGTTGTCTGGGCTACGGCCAACAAAAGATTCGCTGGCTTTCTTCCCAATAAATAATCTGTATTGCGGGTACAGATTGAAAGAACATAATCACCATCATGTATCATGAAAAATGCCAACAGCGGATCCTCGCACCTTCACGATTCTGGATTCTACAAAAATGGGATGTTTTTTCTGCTGAAAACAAGTTGGAAATTTGAAATATTACTGAAAATGTATCATATATATTTATTTATCTGTACTGTACAGACTGAACTCCAAAGTGAAACCATTGAAATACAACAAAATAAAGAGCAGTGAAGTATACAAGTATAACAAAACAGTCAAATTACATGCCGAGAACAACAAATGCATATATGTTGGCAGGTCTGCACTAATAGTGAAAGTCCTCACAGCCTCTTGCGCCTTCCCTGACAGTTCCCCGCTTCCTTCTAGGGGGACCCGCCCCACTATTTCAGAAGCACTGACCTAAAGTAAACATAAATTACAGAGCAGGCTTTTTACCCTCTCCATTGTAGAGTCCTAATAAAACATTTGATATAAAATCATTTTCTGTCATTGTTGTTGTTGCTTCTGGCTTACTGGTTTCAGTCTATGTTCAGCACTTTATGTATGCGTTGCAAACTAGCAACTGTATCAGTAGCTTACGCCTTGACATCATGCATGTCAAACTTGAGACCTATGGGCCGGTACTGTCATGTTATGTGGTCCAAAAATACCTGGAAAGAATGTTAATCAGTACCCGGTCTGTGGTAATTTTATGCTATATTTTATATATATATATATTGTAAAGAATTTTAAAATTCTAGTAGGATTATTTGTCATTTCCCATCTGGCAATACTGACACACCATAACAATAAAGTTGCCTCCGGTTCCTTTTAGCAGGGCAAAGTCCAGCCAAATTTCTTTATTCTACCAGACAGCTGGGGTTTGTTATGTTCCGCAGGACAGGAGGCGTCACTTCCTGTCCTTCACTCTTATTTTGGCAGGCGGCACTCCCTGCTGGTGCGGTGTGCCAGCCGCTTCATTGGTGGATTGGGCACAGCTGGGCCCATTCTCAATTAGTGGGATTTATAAGCCCTGCACCGTCACAACGATGGTGTTGGTTCATTACCTACGCTACCTTCCTCTACCTGGTGAGTTCTGAAACCTAGATCCTTGGCTACTTAGATTTCCATGTTGTGTCAGGAGCAGGAGAAGGTCAGGAGCAGCTTGACCACATATAGCACTGGAAACGTTCTGTTCTGATGATTAGCAAATGATCCTTCACACTGTTAGATGAAAAGACTGTGACTCATTGCAGCTTGAATGGAACCCCCCTTTTAGTGCTGCAACGTGTTTTATGTGACTAGGGAACACCCGAAGAAAATAAAAGTAGAATGTCTTCAATGTCTGGAGAATGTAACTGAGTACATTTGTGTCCGTTCTCCTCGTGAGTAAAAAGCAGTACTTGTTGTCTTTCCTGTTCATTCACTGTGTTCTGATTGTTTTCGGTTGTTTGAGCCTGACATTTTATTTAAAGTGACAATTCTCCTCACTTTTTTTAGTAGCTGTGGTGGCTGCTGGTCATTCAAGTAGGGAAAGCTATTTTTCGGTCTACATAAATGTTTTAATTTATATGTAATTCTACCGTACGCTCTTAGTTGTTTCTAACAAAGCCAAAATCGCTGGGGATCAGCGAAGTCTCTGAATCAGTTCAGAGCAACGGAATGAAGAACTTGGAGAATGCGCATGTGGGGATTTATATTTCAAGATCACTGACTCACTCATTTCACTGTCATTCAAAAAGGGACAGGTCATCCAATCATCATGCAGAAGCAGAGTGTCCGGGTGCGCCCACTTCCCCAAAGCCAAAACATTTAGCCAATAATGTCCAGTTTTGCGTAGAGCAACATTACTCTTTCCATAATAGTATATAGTGTATACAGTGTTACATTGCAGTGTGTTATGATTGAACACAAAATCCCACACATAAATTTAACATTTAAACTTTTGTTAAGAAATTCCAACTTTTTAACATTTACACATTTTTTTTTAAATTCGTCCCATGAACTGAAATGAGATCACGTTTAAAGTAAAAATACTAGCAAATTGCGATGACATGTTATTTCACAGGCTGATGTTGGGTTTGCAGCATGTAAACTGTTCCATTTTATTTTCATTTTGTTTACCTGCAATGATTTTAGAACTACAGCAGAGGTCACTATTGAGTGACCAACACAGTTTGTGTAATGTGCCAATACACTCCCTCAGGTATATTCATCCCATCACTACTTGAGTGCACACATAAATTCCTTCCATGACCAGAAAGTGAATTGGTTCATGGTTAAAATTAACTCCAGCAGTTTGGTATACAATACCAAACCCAAAGGCATCGGGCCTAAGTCTGTTGGAAAGATAAGGAAAAGCTTCTTCTCTCATCTTTTCCCCCTTGAGATGCTCTTTGTTTTGGCAGTTCAAACACATACGAACATATTTGCTCTGTCACACATGGCCACATACTGCAGATTCTAATATTAACCTGTATGAAATTGTACAAATTAAAAAACAGATGTCCTCAGCTCCAAATAAAGTACACTAAGCTGGAGATTTACCTTTTATCGGTTTGTTGAAAGAAAGTCATTGGTTCTCTAGCCTTAACACAAGCTTACATGCAAAAAAAAACACACACAAGCACTTAAGCCTTATAACCTTTCGCATATTGCAAAAAGTTTATAGTTCATGATACTGTATATAGCAATTGAGACTTGTCAGAACTGGACTTAGGCCCCAGATGTAGAGCAAGTTGTATTTTATCTTACAATTAAACCTCCAGTCATACAAGTTGGAGTTCAACCTAAATGGTTAATAACATGCCTTAAAAATTAAACAAAACATGGATAATTTAAAGGTCATTCTCCTGAAAGGGGTACCAAACGCGTGACAATGCAAGCAAACTAAGTGATTTTCTAACCAATTGAAAAACTAAAATTTATCATTTGTTATATTTAGTGTATAAAGAAGGACTTGCAAGAAAATATTACACATTAGTATTTCTGGACAGCAGGGCACTTAAATTACTGTAATCTCAGTTGTAACATTTTAATAAACTAGAAAAGCACTTGGAAGCTTGGCAAAGGTTCTCAGAATGCTTTTCCAGTTTATCTCAATGTTACATCTGAGATTATACATACCATACACATATCACACTAGAAAAGCACTCGTCTGCCATGCGCCGTTTAAAAAAAATAACAAGTAATTACAGCTTACCATTTTTGGTGCTGGAGACTTGCCAACCCATCGGAAATTGCAGGAGGTCCTTACTCGACATAACTCATGGTGTCGTCTAAGAAAGAATAGGAAAATCAACAACTCAACATGCAAAAGGTAAAAAATATACAAGACAATTACTACTTGCCATTTCAGATGCATTGATAAGCGTGTTAAGAGTTGTTTTGTTTTTTGTTTTTAATAGCTCACGATTGGCTCCAGCCAAATCAAAAGCTACCTGATGGACGGACTTGTACGTGTTACAGAATGCCATTTTATGACATGGACATAAGCGGTTTATAGTATGGTGAGGCTTGTATACAGTATGTAGAAATTTGGGGTTTTTTCTCAAAATTTAGTGGGTGAGGTAAACACTTAAACACCAGTGCGTTTTATACACGCAAAATTCCGGTATTTTTTTAACTGTCTTTTGTTTCGTGTAGAGAGTGATTTCACAGTTCACAACCTCAAAGTGGTCCATTAGTCAGAGCAATACTAAAACACCAGGTGACCAGTGAACACTAGGTGACAGCATTATTCTGTAAACGCTAACCTCTACAAAGTGTTACATAAAACATTGCCAGCACCGTTAATAAAGGTTTTTTGATTGCAACAGTTTAGTTAGCCTGGAAGGAATTAATTCACTGTACATTATTTCCTATGGGAGACATTACTGTTGAAACTGGGAAGTCAGCAACACAGGATAGATTGTTTGACTTTGGAGGTTTCATGCAAGCCTCCCTGAAGATTATATGTAAAATATCCAATCCATTCCATTTTCTTCTGCTGGTCGCGGTGGCAGCAGTCTCATTAGGGAAGTCCAGACTTCCCGGTCTCCGGCGACCTCTTCCAGCTCCACCGGGAGGACACCAAGGCATTCCCAGGCCAGCTGTGAGACATAGTCCCTGCAGCATGTCCAAGGTTTTCCCTCGGGGCCTTCTCCCGACTGGGCATGCCCGAAACACCTCACCAGGGAGGCATTTGAATGTTATGCAGGTGAAGGAGCGGCGGCTCTACTCTGAGCTCCTCCCGGATGGCCGAGCTCCTCACCCTATCTCTTAGGGTGAGTCCAGCCACCCTACGAAGTAAACTCATTTCTGCCGCTTTTATCCGCGATCTCCTGCTTTTGGTCATGACCATTGATGAGGGTGAGAACGTAGATCGATCGGTAAACAGAGCTTTGCCTTCCGGCACAACTCCCTTCACCACGACGGTCCGGTACAGCGACCGCATTACTGCTGATGCTGCACCTATCCGTCTGTCGACCTCACGCTCTAACCTTCCCTCACTTGTGAACAAGACCCCGAGATACTTGAATTCCTCCACCTGAGGCAAGACCTCACTCCCAACCCGGAGGGTACAGTCCACCCATTTCCGACTGAGAAACATGGCCTTGGATTTGGAGGTGCTGAGTCTCATCCCAGAAGCTTCACACTCAGCTGCAAACCGCTCCAGTAAACGCTGAAGGTCACAGCCTGATGAGGTCATAAGGACCACATCGTCTGCAAATAGCAGAGACGAGATCCTAAGGTCACCAAGGTGGACTTTCTCAACACCTTGACTGCGCCTAGAAATTCTGTCCATGAAGATTATGAACAGAATCCGTGACAAAGGGCAGCCTTGGCGGAGGCCAACGTTCACCAGAAACAAGCTCGATTTACTGCTGGCAATGCGAATCAGGCTCCTGCTTGGATTGTACAAGGACCGAATGGGACGTAGTAGGGGGCCACCAATCCCGTACTCCCGGAGCACCCCCACCACGAGGGACATGGTCAAATGCCTTTTCCAAGTCTACAAAGCACATGTAGACCGGTTGGGCAAACTCCCACATACCCTCCAGTACCCTTGCAAGGCTGTAGAGCTGGTCCAGTATTCCGCGACCGGGATGAAAACCACATTGCAACTCCTGTAACCAAGGTTTGACTAACGGTCGTACCCTTCTCTCTAGCACCCTGGAGTAGACTTTCCCAGGGACGCTGAGGAGTGTGATCCCCCTATAGTTGGAACACACACTCCGGTCACCTCTTTTAAAAATGGGAATAACCACCCCGGTCTCCCAGTCCAGAGGTACTGTTCCCGACTTCCATCCAGTGTTTAAGAGGCGTGTTAACCAAGACAGTCCTCCAACATCCAGAGCCTTGAGAAATTCAGGGAGAAACTCATCCACCCCCGGAGCCTTGCCATTGGAGAGTGTTTTAACTACCCTCACCCATGGTGATAGAACTGTCCACGTACGTGTCCTCAGACTCTGCTTCCTCTACGGAAGGTATGTCAGTGGGATTGAGAAGGGCCTCAAAGTATTCCTTCACTGACCAACTATATCCTCAGTCGAGGTCAGTAAACCCCTGTCCGCTTCCCCTTTCTGAGGTGTCAGACGGTTTGCCAGAACCTCTTCAAGGCCAACCGAAGTGCGGCCGTCGTGCTCCATAGCCTCACCGAACTCCTCCCACACCCGAGGTTCTGCCTCTGCCAAAGTCGCGTGCCGCTTGGCCTGCCGGTACCTGTCGTCACCTGCTTCGGAAGTCCCGCAAGCCATCCATGCTTGATAGGACTCTTTCTTCAGCTTGATAGCAACCGTATGACTTCGTCTAAGTAGCATATGATGCTGTAGGTAAAGAACAAACTTGTAGGAGAAACAAAGAAATTGAGTAAAAACACCATATTTATGTTTAGAACTACAAATAAACATGATTATTGGTTTAATTTCAAATTGGTCATTTTATCAAAAGTATTTGTTTTTTTTTTTAAGTATTTTATCTCTCCTGTCATTTTACAAATGAAGTGTCGTAATAGACTAACAGGAAAATATAAATGCAATAGAAACATCCTACATTTATATGCAGGCTTACCGATGATTAAGAAACAATTGCGTTTTAGATTTTGGTGTGTGTTTAAAAAAAAAAAAGAAGGGTGAGCTCCCCTGGCGCATGTGTGATTAATTTGCACTTTCGATGTGTAGCGCTACACATGCTCTCAGTGTGCCATGGAAACTGTACACTGCCGGCTTGTGACTGCCTTTGGTCGGAGCGGACACATCAACACCACCCGCCGCTGCTCAGTAAGAATACAAAAGGCAGACAAATACGTGCTTTCAAAATATCAGAGGTCTCGCCAATAATGGCACAAAAAGTAACTAAATTTGTCGTTCGTTCGAGAAAATGTCACGGGTTTGGAAAAATCGCTATCGGCTGGATGATTGGGATTGGAATTAGCGATGTAAAACCCTGATTAGAGCATCCCTGACGATACCATTTGTATCATATTTGCTAGGCCAGTTTCAGAGACCTCCAATTTATCAACATGAGCAATATTTTCCGTAAAAACCTGTTGTATACGAGCAGATAGATGTATTCTGCCCTCTAGGGAATTAACACTCCCCTGCAGGCAGTCAAAGGGCTTTTTTTTTGGCCCTTTCAACATGGCTTCTTTCATGACATCATGCACACACGTTTGGTAAGAAAATCTTTGCTAATTTTCAAGAATTTACGGTAAGAATAACATTTATTTTTCAACTCATTTTTAAAAATAAGTAGTTTCTTTATTGAAACAACGCATAGTTACTAAATAATTTATTCTTTATATTACAGTTAAATCATGTTAAAAATGGCTGTATCAAATTTGATACTCCAGGTATATACGGTATTTTATGGCTGAACAGTATTGTCACATTTTTGTGATGTAATCTACATTTTCCCTAACAGAAAACCAATACACACCATTATGATTCATTTAATCCGATTAATGATTTTAAGATAATAATTCTAATTATAATGATTTACCATACATTTAGAGTATTTTCACAATAACGGTTCCTGTAAAAGAATAAAGGAAGAAGAAAGAAAAGAAAAGTACAGAAAAAATGTCATGAACATGGTAATGGATGGCAATTCAAGTGACACGGAGCAGTTGAGGAAAGTTCAGATAGCAGTGACAAGGAAGACTTTCAAGATGAAAGTGTAGCCCAGACAAGCACAGAAGTTGAGGTCCCAACAACACAGGACACATTCAGAACGGACTCAGTGAAGGGGAATGCAAAAAGGAAAGAATACAGATGGAGAAAAATTAAATATCAAGCTATTTTCTGTCTATTTTTTGATGTGTCAGGCTTTAAAGGGCTGATATTTACATGTGTTACAATACATATGGACAGAAATACCAAACTGAGGAAAAAAAACACATAAAACTGGACCGTTTAGGTTGTCTTAAAAGACGTTTCACGTCTCATTTGAGCAAGCTTCATTAGTTCATGTCAAAGACTAAGTGGGACACGAACAAGGGAAGGGATGAAAGGACAGCATTGTATGTGGGAGAAAGAGAGCACAAGCACCTGAGGGATGCCCTCAAAACCTGTGGTTAGCCCAGCTGGTCGTTTGTAAAAAGCGCATCTTGTTTCAGAAGAAACACAAGCAAAGTGTGTGGGGAAGAGAAGAGTCACACATGCAATAAGATTGTCATCCCGTATGTCTCATGTCTATTTGAGAAATTCCCAATGATTTTGAACATACACAACATACCAGTACACTTCAAACCTGGTAACACTTGGAGACAAAGGTTACCCAGAAGAACAATCTGGTGTATGCTGTTCAGTGCAGTGAGGAGTGCAATAATTTTTACGTTGGGTAACCCAAGCAGCCATTGAGTAGGCGCATCTTACAACACAGATGTGATAACTCTTCAGGTAAAGACTGCGGTCTACCTGAAAAAACCCTTTTAGTGACAAATGTACTCATTCTGGACAGAGAAGACAGATGGTTTGAAAGAGGAGTGAGGCTGGCAATTAAGTTTGAGATTGAGAAGCCATCTCCAAACAGAGGTGGTTGTCTACAACAGCACTGTTCTTCTATCCTTTCATCCCTTCCTAAAAGATGAAATCTTTTTAGCTTCTTAGAACACAACCACCTTGGTTTCAGGTTAGTCGATGACCATCATAACCTCAGAAATGGATGGTAACGAAGGTAATACCACCCAAACGACCACTGTTGGCGGGTAGAGGTGTACATTGTTATTGTGTCCTTTAATTGTACTTTTAGTTTGTATAGTTTGAAGTCCCACGTACGTAAAATAAAGTGACCATACATGCTGACTTGTCCTCGTTCTGTTACCTTACATTGGGCTTTGAATGTTTTTGATACTTCTACTTTTTGTTTAAATGTTAAACTAAACTAGTAAAAAGTGATAACCACAATAACGATGCTTTCAAAAGAAAAGCATCTGTCTTCTTGTGTCCCTGGATAATTGGTAGGCAGTAATGGATTGGAACAGCAGGCGTGATAAAGACGCCTGCCAAGTTGAGACATTTAACATTCGCTATTCACAGCACAATGTTGTGTTGTCCTAGATATGACAAGAACCTTTTAGACTTGAACATAACCACACACACAGATCCTTAAAATCTTCATCATTAACATCATAATCCTCAAAAATGAAGACATTGTCTTCGGAGGAATAGGAGAATGTTTTCTAAACATTGCTTTCAGGGCTTGGTCGTCTTAGTAGGCGTACTATGTAGTAGTACGTAGTAGTACTACGTAGTTTGTTCTATGTATTTTGAAAGCTTGAGCGCACACACACAGGAACAGAACAACAGACATCGTTGGAGCATCAAAGGCCCATGGAATCAACATTCTTCAGCTATCATGAGAAGCAAGACAAGGGGGCACCAAGGTCTGGCAACTACAAAGCGTGAAAGCAGGAAGGAAGTGCAGATAAGATAACACCTGCACTGGCCCGATCGCCATTTGCTCCAGGGGAGGAGGGATGATTGATGGACACAGCAACAAAGACTGTTGGCGGAGGCGGAGAATACGAAGACATCCTAAAGTAAAAAGAAACTGTGCAGGGAGAGATACTTGGCTCTTTGCTGATCTGCTGTCGTAAGGCTCACGTAGTTTCTGTGCTGGCAGGGAAAGGTAATTAGCCCAGACGTCTGTTTTAACTTGGCTTGGTGTTTAAATAAATAGCTGGTTTATCTCTCCTATTTGGATTTATTGAACTCCCAATACCTCTGATCGAACTTGCTACAACTTTCAAAAATAATTTTGTATTATAAGAATGTGTGTTATAAAAACTCTGGAACATTCCTTAGCGCTTATGAATGCTACAAAGTTGAGGAAATTATTTGTGTTGTACTTTCTGTAATTCACAAACTTAATTCATTCCGGAGAGGCTTTTGTATCTTTTGTATTATAAGACAAGATTTATCTTTATAAATGGCGTAAGTCGTTCTGGTCTCAATGCAAAAAAGTGTTCTTACGAATAATGACACTTTACCTTTCGGGCCGAGAAAAGTCAGCTTGATGGCAGAGAAGAAGGCCATGAGTAGGTAGTATGTTGGCCTCACAGTCAGGAGGTTCAGGGTTCGAATATCCGTTGGAAATCTCTGTGTGGAGTTTGCATGTTCTCCCCGTGGGTGCATGGGTGTTCCCCGGGTACTCCGGTTTCCTCCCACATTCCAAAAACAAGCATGTTAGGTTAATTGGCGACTCTAAATTGTCCATTAGGTATTACTGATGATTTTAAATGTTTCATCGGAAGGCCAAGGCGGAGGAGCGAAGCTGTGCACTGAACAGAATAGTGTATCAGAGTCAGTAAGGCCAAACAGTGTGTGCTTCATATTGGCCAATACATGTTGAGTTAGTCCACAGTAAGATGAGTTGGTTCTTTTGGGCATGTTCACACATGTCATATTTGGTCCAGTTGAAATGGACCGGTTTGTTCAGGACCAAGACCAAAAAGACTGGACAAACAAAGGGGACTGGGAGATGCCGCTTGAGAGATGGATCACGGTCTGCCTGCCAATACCAGATATTGTCTCATCACATATGACTGTAACCAACACAAAAGCAGAGTAAAAATCATGAAAAAATAAGAGTTAAATGTAAGCCCAGAAGCGGAAATATAGTAGTTGAACATATCTGATCAATAAAGGGCTTGTGTTGCTCATTACTATGTGATGATGTTGTTAGACAGGCTGTCTCCTTGCAGCTCATTTCTAGGAAAATTGTTGAGGTCTTTACTCTCAGCTGGTAAAAAAAAAAAAAAAAAAAGCCAAAGCAAGGAAAGTATTTTTGAGTTCATGTGACTCATAAGAAATTATGTTGTTTTGGGTGCTGGAGGTTGTTGGACAATGTAGTCGTCATACAAGCAAATGCAGTGCTATTTTATGCATATGCTGAACTAAGAGCATTATTTGATCCTCTGAAAGACTACAATTGTGAAAGGACACTTAGTTGAAATCTGCCATTATTACAGTATATACTCAAGACAGCAATCTTACAGTTCCTGTCTAGCACCTCTTCAACGAGGAAGATCCATCTATCCCGCTATTCATCAGGAGATGAGTTCAGACTTTTGATACCTTGGAATGGTTTCCAGTCAGTCACAGGGTACATACAGTCATACCTCAATTTCGTTTTCCACAGAAACTATTGGCAAAAATAATTAAAAGACAATTCACATTCACAACGAGATATACACAAGACAACTGAGAAACACCACTCCTGCATCACACGAGATCTGTCTGGGACACGTCATTCCGTGGACTTGATACCCCAAGCAAAGAATCACATGTATTTCCCACTGTTTTCCGGATGTAAATCTGTAATTGTTATATAATAAAAGTGTTTTGCATCAATACTTTTGGATATCTGGAAGATTGTTTCTGATAGGAATTTTTCTTTTCCTTTTGTAAGTTTCGGTTTTGGATTGATACTTTGGAATGGATTAAGAAGAAAATCCAAGGTGTAACTAACGGGAAACATATGCTAGTCGCTCACAATTTCAATTATGTATTCGATAAAAAGAATAGGCATTGGCATTAGTTTGATGGTTTTGTGTGAGTCATAAACACATCTGAGGCTATGCAGCCCTGAGACAATTTCAGGCTCCTTTTATATAACCTTAGACAACCAACATAACAGGTAATAACAGGCATAATATCAGACATTTTGTTATCTTTATAACCCAAAGACATGGGGTGGCCTGGCTCTCATGTCCCTTTTTCATCTGTAAGAACTTGTTCAGGAAAAGCTGTAGACAAATAGAACTACTACTACTTGTTAAAGAGATGTTAGTCTTCTTCCTGACGAGTGTTGACGTGCACTAACTCGACTCACCCCAGCACTCTGACATTTCTCCAATGTGTGCATATCTGTGTGTGACGTGTATGGTCTGGTTCTTTGTGCGTGTTTGTCTATCATACTATATCGGGAGTTTAATATGAATCTTAAAGAGTTCCTGACATTTTGCTGAAATAAGTTATACTGTATATTTGTATTTATGTTCAACAGTATAGCCCTTGCAGTAAATTGCTGTAAAAACACGTTTATGTAACAGCTAAAATGCTTTGCAACCTTGTCGCTATGGTGTTTAGAAGACATTATGCAAACATATATGACTTACTCTGTTCTGTGGCAAATTTGACATAGTGGTCATTCTACATTGTTTTGTGTACTGGGAGAATAGCATCCTATTTCAAAATGTCTCTATATTGTACTTTCAAGCCGAACTCTTGTAGTAAAGGTGTTGCTTCATAGAAGTCATCAGTAAAATGATCACTACAAAGGACAAAGCTCGAGGCGGGCTTCCATTTGTCTCTGGTTCTCTGCACTTGCTCTGTCCATTCTTAAATATTCTTCTTAAAAAAGAAAACAAACTTGCAGTATTGCTCGGACATTGTGAACATCCACCAGCAACACAACATTTTTGCATGACTACTATTTTGATGAAAAATTTACTGAACCAAGTCGACAAACTAGGTCGAGAAGCGTTTGTTTAATCTGCTTTAGCTGAGAGGTATTACCCCAATGACGTTATTTCTGGAATGAGGTTGGACTGCAAGGGCTAGTTCCCCATTGGTGGTGCCATGAACTATAAATTTTTGCTAATTTACCACTTTCAAAATTTGAGCAACATAGAATATAACAAATTCAAGCAAAGTTGATTAATCAAGTCAGGGACCCTTTAAACACATCATTTCATAAACTTCAGTGATGGTGATGAACATCATTGATAGATGGGGACCTCTTCTGGGGAATAAAAGTTATGGAACTTCTTACACTTGTTTACGAGAACAGGAATCAAACCCTACCACTGTTCATTAATCTTGCACATCTCTGCACTGACATTGGAATTCGATAAGATTACAGCTTCTACCTCAGAACTCAAGGAAGACCTGACCCTGGTGATTTATGGCCACTCGGTACTGCACTGCCGTGAGTGAACCACAGTCAAAGCTCCAGCAGGCTCCAGCTGTGTGCTTATTAACTGATTTTTATAGCTCTAGTCAGTCAAACTCTCAACTGTTCTTTCCATGCCCAGCTACACTCAGCACCAAATGTTATTCCAGTTTTGTATACATAGCCCCTAAAGAGTGCTCTAACAACAGAATGCTTCATAATAGCAAATAAAGAGCCGAGTTTCTTCACACTAAAAGAAGGGTTGTTTATTTGTGATCTCTCCACATAGGAAGAGCTGCAGTTTCTATGTGACTGGCACAAACAAACTGAATTGAAATGACATCCAAAGGAGCTCTGACCGTGAAATATTATTCTGCTACTGTCAGGTTGGCGCCCAAAGCGATAACAACAAACAACTTATTAGATACATACCGCTTCGGATCTCTGCGGCTCAGCTTGTGCTAAAATCTTTCTGATCTATTTTTCTTTCTGTTGGAAAGGAGAGAGCAGCCATGTTTACCTCTTCAAACAAATCAAGACACACCACAAAACTGAATGCATCGAAAGTTTGTGTTGTTGGGCTTTCCATTTTAAGTCTACCTAACATTTCTATTCGTATGAAGTAATTTTGCTGCTTTTACGTCTGCTGTGTTATCAATTGGACAAGTGGGTAATTATTTCAAAGCACAAATACATTTAATTCACTTGGCAACAAATTTGGTCAATTTCCAAAAAAACTACCATTTTGGATTTGATTGGTTGGGATTTTGTTTGTCGTCAGTAGAGGCATTGAGAATCAAAAACGGCATCACCTCGTCCAGTGTAGTCTTACATCATTCTTCATGAAGAAGACAATGGCATAAAGAGATGGACAAACAAGGTGCTGTTTGACGTTCTTGCGTTTTCCCCAATTACTCTTGTTGACACAATTGGCCCAAAACATCCTAGTGTACAAGCTGTTCTTTTCAAAACTATTTACATCCAGGCAGATGGCTTCTGGAAAAAGGTGAAACAAATTACTTTGACTGAACAACATTCAGATTGACTTAAAGAATTTGGCATTTAGCTAATAAGGCAATCGTTGTCATACTGCGGCACGTGAGCCACATATGGCCCATCAAGCATCTTAATCTGGCCCACCGGGCATTTTCAAATTCTTTTATTTAAACCTTTATTGTGGAAATTGTAGCTGGCAACATAACTTGGCTATTGTGACAGGCTTGAGTCACCAAAATAGTCAGAATTAATATGTAGCTTGTACCAAAAAGCCATCCAAGTAACACAAAACGTCGACTTACACAAGGCACAAAGTAGCCGACCTACTGCACCATGTGGGCATGCAAACAAATACAGTGGAACCCTGGGATATGAATGCCCCGCAATACGAAAAATCTGGGATACCAAAATACCTTTCTGATATTTTTTCCTTGGGCTTACAAAAGTTAATTCTCTTTACGAAAGTTTGTCGATCTTAACAAACTTTCGATCAACAAATGATCAAAACGTGGGTTTTTTTTCGGAATTTTCCGGATTTATCGTATTTTAAAGCACATGCTAAAACATACGGTCTACAAAAAAGGCAACGGAAGCAAAAGGGTAGGTTTAGTTTTACTTTATTCTACTATTTAACAATACTCTCACTGAATTTTTTGAAATCACTCTTCTCCCACAAATCCATCTTTTGCATCTGACTTGAACAGCTGGGCAACTTAGCCGACAAACATGGCGGGTTCTGGGTCATCATTGTTGGACGCCAGTCTCGTTGCCAGTGGGCTGTTCAGCAGTGATGCTGGACAAGAGTTAAAGCAGATACCTTAGCCCAAGCATCCGCAATCCATTCTCATATGGTGGCGGAACTCTCCAGGCACTCAACAAAAATGTTGTCTTGCAGCATGACAACATGTCGTGCAGCAACTGGAGGCATGGCGGAGGTGAGTGTACGTAATGTTCTTTGATTGGTTTATCGCTGCCAGCATACGTATCACATGAGGTTCTCTGATTGGTTTATCGCTGCGTATTAAAGGTACAAAACTTTTCGAATTTTAACTCAATATGCATTATATTTCAGGTATTATTATTACATTGCATTAGTATTACAATACTCGTTATTTTAAAGTATTAATTGTGCAGAACAGTGGTTTTTTATCGTATGAGGGGTCTTCCGGGTCAGTGGAACGAATTAGCCAATTTTCATGTTAAATGTTGTTTGGGTTACAAAAAAATTAGGCTCATAAAAATCCTTTTGAAACAAATTAATTTTGTATCCCGGGGTTACACTGTATCTAATATACATGCCAAAAAACACCCATATATTCCCACCACAAGGCTTGCTGGGTAGCTTGTGGTACTCTTTCTTCCAACATTTTGTTGTTTGTCACATTATTTCTTGATTGCAAAATATGTTGAGGTCGTCAGAAGCAATCGAGGAGTTAACATACTCTCTTGATAGCCAATGTTTTATTGCTCATAGTTCAAATTGTTTGGCTGGGCGACACAGCATGCCCTGTTGGCCTTTGGAACTAACAGTTTTAAGTTATGTTTAATTGTTGATTTATGTTATGTTAACTTGTTATGGATGTGTTGTTTTCATTTTGCTGCGAGTATGTTGTTGTTTGATGCCACTTACATATAGACGGCACCACGGCCAAATGTTTAAACCCAATGTGGCCTGCGAGTCAAAAAGTTGGCCCACCTACTAAGGTAAATGACTATGAGACCATATGTGATTGTCTTTGAAAAGAAAGGAACTGGCCTGTTGGAAAAATGAATGGTGTGAAACACAGAAGCACGTTCTTTTCCTTTTGTTTTTGCAGCATTGACATTTCAAACACAGCATGTGATCACATTTTCTGTCTTGACAAAGTTGGTACATTTTTATTGCAGCTCAAATTTTTGGATACAGTGTTTATTGTCTAGGCTCACATAGAACCCAAAGCCATCAATGCCATTAAACTCTCGGTTGGAGTCATCCAACTGCATCAATGCAGGAGGAACTTTATACCACAAACACAACTCTCAACAACAACAACAACTCAACAATACTGTTTTTTGTTTCCAACACTTATTCTGTTCAGAATTGTGGTGAGATGGAGGTTATCTCAGCTGTCAGCTGAGTCAACCACACTGACCATCAGTGACCAATGACAACCACAGAACAAAGTAACATTATCTTTCTAAATGAAATATTTTCTCCCCACAATCCAAAACGTACAACACAGTTTGTAATGTAATCTAACAGGATCTGGATTTAATCCCTGGGCACAGGGTTGGTTTCAAGGAAGAGCACAAGCCTCAGTCTTTAATACATGTTGTGGCCGTTGCAAGAAGCAGTCGGTGTTTGGTCTCAAGCAGAATTTTATTCGCCACTCAAATGATTGAACATCACCTTTTATATTGCTGGCATTTGCGCGCCCAAACCTGGGATACAAACCACACCCCCAACCTGACTACTCTCTGGGTAACAGACATGCCCCCTAGTGTCCGCCACACAACCCCCCCTGAACACCCAGAAGGAAATCCTAGGGAGAAGGTGAAAACCTAATAGGGCCTCACCAGCTGCCCACAGCGGCTGCGTTGACCATCTGCCAGAGGAGAGGGCAAAACTTGCAAAGGGGAAGAAAGACATTCAACCTCGTCCGACATAGGATTAGTCTGCGACCTCGGGTCGACCACGGCGAGGAACCTGGGCCGGCAACAACACCTCACTTGCTACCATGTGTGCCGGCTTAAGCCTATCCAAAATAACAAGCTCTCTACGCCCTCAGCCACAATGTCCGTATTTGCTGGGGGAAGCAGGTTGACTTGCAAGCCGGGGTCCACCAAGAAACGCCACCCTAACAGCGAGTCCATAAGGAAGAGCAGTTCAGTCCTTTCGCCGTCGCTCACAGCCGCTACTGGGTGCTGGCGTTTCCCGGGGCCGCAAAAGTGCAGGGGGGAATACAACGCCGGGCTTTTGCGCCGAACCGCTGGTGAAAGAAGTACAGGTCCTTCCCGTTTTTGTTTCTGAGCCACAACACCAGCCACCAACAAGGGGAGTTAGCCAGCGCCGCTCTAACCGAAGTCGGGAGTTGGCACAGGAAAAAGTGCAGGAAAAGAAACCCGCCTTCATTCAAGCCCAACAGTGACAGCATATTGTCGCCCAATCCCGGCAAGGAAAGCAGTCTAACCGCCCTCTCTGTGGGTGACAGACTGTATCTTCTGAGAAGAAACTGCTTGAGTGCGTCAAATTTTCCCTTAAGTGGAGGTGTACGCAACAGCTGCACAACACGGCGAGTGGTCATCTGATCGAGACCAGCAACGACCAGGTAGTACTTGGAGTCGTCCGTCCGTCAGTGGAAGAGTGCCTCGATGTGCTGGGACCAAGAAGCCGGGTCGCTCTGCCAGAGCTGGAGCAGGGGATTTGAGGCGACATGGCCGAAAAGGAATCACACTCGTCTGTTCGTGAAACATGTTCAAGCGGGGTCACCAATGTGGCAGTTGCAAGAAACACTCGAACTTTATTCTCCAACCGCTCACCACTCAAATGATTGAACATCACCTTTTATATTGCTGGCATTTGCGCGCCCAAACCTGGGATACAAACTACTCCCCCAACCTGACTATCATCTGGGTGAGAGACATGCCCACTAGTGTTCGCCACAATGTGACGCATTATCTTATTCCATACCAAAATGCATATACAGTAATGCTCAATAGCTAAGCAATTTCCATACCAACCTGAATGTAAGACAGTATTTTCTTAGTTGAAAAAGTCTAAAGAAGACATCATCTAAGTTGTGCGTGCACAGTTTGGGCAAATGTGAACGCATTCATCAGAACTTTTTAGGTATTGCCATTGTCTTCCGAGGAGAGACTACAGCAACTTGAAAAAGTCGGACTCCTTTTGTTGACCTCAACTTTGTCAACAACTCCAACTTTAAAAAACATTCAATTTTGTAGTCTGTGGTGTTAAAAAGTAGCAATTGTCTCCACTGAAATTGATCTGATGTGAGTTTTCAACCGTTTTTCACTGAATACCCGCTGTGGAATAGATAAAGTATGTGAAAGTCATGAACAAGTCGATGAAAACCTGCAAGTTTTTATACTGAATCCAGGCTCCTGGGTCCTCATTTATTCATTTTATCTGCCTTGTCCTCCTAGGGTGGAGTCTATCCCAGCTGATTTTGGGTGACAAGAAGGATACACCCTGGACTGGTCACCTGCCATTCGCAGAATCACGGGTACTCATTCACTTACCCAACCCTGCTCCTGCCAGCTAATCAGTTAACATGTTGTTACAATTGTGTATCTGTTACTGTGCTATATTTCTTTAACTGTATCAGCTCAGTGGAAAAAGCAAGAGATAAATTCTCCTTCCTGCTGCATCTCCAACATAGAGTTGACAAACAAACCATTCAGTCGCTCAACTTACTGTACTTATACTCAAGTTTCACTAACTCATGAGTGCTTCACAAAGCCTCGTGTTTGACTGAGACCCCATCACACGTAGGCGGGTATCTCATAAAACGAAGGGTTTTTTTTTTCCACGTTTTTGACTATCATTCACACGTGTCCGCAGATTTACGGCACTGAAAACAAAGGTTTTCAAAACCACCGGCCAAAGTGTGGATCTGGCGAAAACTCCGGTTATACGTTTGCGTATGGACGCAAATAACCGGAAGTTTCCGTTTCCAAACATCACTTCCAGCGGTGGCGTCACAAAGCCGAACTTGTACTTATATGAGAAACATCATGGATGCCCTCAGAACTGACGATTTGTTTTTTTGCGTCTAGTTACCTTTCTATTCTAAATCAAAGTTTATAAATAGTCCTACGTCCTTGTCAGTCCACAACAAGCCGGGTGCCATGTTTTATGTTTGCGGAAGTAACGAGATAACTGAGGATGATTCTGATTGGATACAATTTTAGTAACTGTTGCAGCCCACAAGTTTGGCTGTGGTTCCCAACGCACTTATCCGGTTACGTGAGGATGCGTGTTTTTTATGTTGTTGTTTTTTAAATACGAGGTCGTGTGGACACAATTTTTTTCATAAACGGAGAGGGAGAAATATGCGTTTTTCAAAATACCCTTCTACGTGTGGACAAAGCATCATTTACGGGTACTCGACAAACACTTGCGTGTCACTGACTCACAGGTGCATGTTGTTGTGCATGTGCGATAACTAAGTACCTAGTTCACTTTTCTGAGTGACTCATAGGAATTCTGTAAAAGGATGTCTGTGGAATATTTTTTGCAGCTAAGTACCTTCTAATCAGAGAAATCAATTTTTTGGTTGGAAAAAACAATGTCAATCAGCGCTGTAGTATCACAATTTGATGTGTTACTGTCCAAAACAGCATTCATCGTGGTCTTCAATGAAACATTCGGAAATAAAAATGCATATCAATAACCTAAATTGTAAATAAATAATTAATTATAAATAAGGCATTGTGCATATGACATTAAAATAAACTTAAAGCAGCATCTTTTGGGACAATGTGATACTAATGATAAAAATGTGTTTTAAAATCCATCCATCCATCTTCTTCCTCTTATCCGAGGTTGGATCCTGGGGGCAGCAGCCTAAGCAGGGAAGCCCAGACTTCCCTCTCCCCGGCCGTATCGTCCAGCTCCTCCCAGCAGATCCAGAGGCATTCCCTGGCCAGTTGAGAGACATGGTCTCTCCAACATATCCTGGGTTTTTCTTGAGGCCTCCTACAGGTCGGAGGTGCCCTGAACACCTCCACAGTGAGGCTTCTGGGGGGGCATCTTAACCAGATGCATGAGCAACCTCATCTGGCTCCTTTCTTTATGGAGGAGCAGCAAGTGTCTCCCGGATGACAGTGCTTCTCACCCTATATCTAAGGGAGAGCCCAGCCACCCTCCTGAGAAAACTCATTTTGGTCGATTGTACGCGCAATCTTGTCCTTTCAGTCACTACTCAAAGGTCATGACCATAGGTGAGGGTAGGAACGCAGGAACGATCGACCGCTAAGTTGAGAGCTTTGCCTTTACGGCTCGGCTCCTTCTCTTCATTGCAATGGACCAATGCAGAGTTCGCATCACTGCAGACGCCGCACAAAGACGTCTGTCCATCTCGTGTTCCATTCTTCCCTGTACTTGTGAACAAGACCCCGAGGTACTTAAACTCCTGCACTTGGGGCAGGATCTCATCCCGGACCCGAAAATGGCAATGAACCATGGACTCTAGCTTGGAGGTGCTGATTGTCATCCCAGCCGCTTCAGTTGGCTGTGAACCAATCCAGCGTGAGTCGAAAGTCACGGTTTGATGAGGCCAACTGAACCACATCTTACGCAAAAAGCAGAGATACAATCCTGCAGTCACCGAACCGAAACCCATAGGCCAAAAAGGCCCGATAAGTCTCCATCTTCAGCTTGTCGGCATCACCAACGAGTTCTGGGATTACCGCCACGACAGGCACTGACCACCTTACGGCCACAGCTCCGATCAGCTGCCTCAGCAATGGAGGCATGAAACATGGTCGATGTTTGCTGCCTCCCTCGGAACATGGTCGAAGCTCCCTGAGGTGTGAGTTGAAACTCCTTCTGACAGGGTGTCTTTGTGCTCAATGGCACATGAGGACACCCTTTTGCTTAAACATGGTGTTCATTATAGACAACCCATGACGGACACAGAAGTCCAATAACAAAACCCCGCTAGGGTTCAGATCGGGGGGACCGTTTCTTCCAATCACACCTCTCCAGGAACTGTTTAATGTTTTGGGTAAAGGGGCTAAACGTACAAAATAGGGTTTGTATACTTATTTTCTATAGAGTACCCCCAGGGGTACTAGTACGCCCATTTGGGAACCCCTATGAGTATTCTTATGGTATTTTTTTAACAGTAATGAGCTAAGGAATCAATACCACTTCATTGACTCATTTCACTGCTGACTAGATATTTCACTGCACTTGTTTTAAAATGTGTTGGAAGACAACAGCAGCTGTCTAACAAAGCAGTTGCATTTACTCTCCCTTCTGCAATAATTACACAACATGAGACTCAGCTCATGCCTGAACCCACTCGTCTCAATAATTACTATCCTCCTGCATATCCCTTATAACATCAGCATGATTGAGTTTGTGGAGCAGCAGAGAAAGACGGAACAAACAACAGATTTCATATGTGATCATACATGCCTGCAGCTGTTCAGCATTGCAAGAGAGAGTGTGTGTGTGTGTGTGTGTGTTTGTGTGGTGATGGGTGGGTGTCGTCGATACAAATATGGATAGTATAGATACTAGAGGTATTATTGATACTGGTAGGATGACATTTTTTAATTCTTTCCTATGTTTATTTTCACAACTGTTTTTTTTTTAATTGTTTCTTATTGTCTTTGTCTTTTCCATTTGCTTTTTGTCTTTGCATTTACCGGATGCTTGACGATAAATGGAAAAGGCAATGTCAATTCAAGGACTCACCCACAGCTTCTGTCAGGGTGACTAGTCAATACCTGATCACATAATTCCTGCTTGCAGTGACTATATAGTAGCTATGTTTGAATGTAAATCTTAGTGCAGGTGATCAAAAGCAGGTGCTGGACATGGAGCAACGTCACTATCACGCCACCATGCACATACTTTGCGCTAACGTCTTACACCAGTGGTTTTTGAACTGGGGGGCGCCCCCTAGGGCGCGAGGCTATCTCTAAGGAGATAAGGGTGAGCCACCCTGCAGAGAAAACTCATTTCAGCCGCTTGTACCCGCGATCTTGTCCTTTCGGTCACTACTCAAGCTCATGATCATAGGTGAGGGTAGGAACGCTCATCTCCCGGTAAATCGAGACCTTTGCCTTTTGGCTCAGCTCTCTCTTCACCACGACAGACCGGTGCAGAGTCCGCATCACTGCAGACGCCGCTCCAATCCGCCTGTCCATCTCACGTTCCATCCTTCCATCACTCGTGAACAAGACCCCGAGGTACTTAAACTCCTCCACTTGAGGCAGGACCTCATCCCCGACCCGGAGATAGCACTCCACCCTTTCCCGGGCGAGAACCATGGACTCGGACTTGGAGGTGCTGATTTTCATCCCAGCCGCTTCACACTCAGCTGCGAACCGTTGGAAGGCGTGTCGGTGGGATTAAGGAGGTCTTCAAAGTCTTCAATAATAAAATGGGTAAAAAAAAACAGAGATAATACTCAAAAAGCAATGACAAAATGGAATTACATTATGATTATATGTGTATATTTTTGAATTTTTTATTCTTTATTATTTATTTCCACATGTATTTTTTAATTTTGGTACTCCTGTGATTCCATATTTATGAAGTCTTAAAGGAAAACTGAACTTTAAAAAAATAGTTTTGCTCATCACCCACAATGTTACGTGAGACGTGAACACACATCTCTCTTTTCTTGGTGTTCTAAAGATACTAAAACAGATAAAAGGAGGCAGCCCATTACTGCACGTAATGGGACACACCTGGCTAACATGTTATTAATCGTGGTTTTAGGACGGCATTGTACCAGAAAAATGTATACATTCTTCACAATGAAGTTCAACTGAAAGAGAATTGTCATCCAGCCTGAAAAAGGGAGAGTGGCATTCATGGCTGTCATGCGCGTGTGCATGCACTTACACCAACAGAGAAGATACCAACAATCAGCAGTCATGGTTGAAAACCCTATTCTGCCTGCATGGGGATGCCGAGAAATAAGGTACAAGAGAAACCAACCAACCAACAAAGAAAGGACTGAACAAAGCGAACAACATAAAATATTGGAGCTGCTGTTTTGTCGTGGGGAGATCTTTGAGGATGGAAGGATTTAGTGAGTAAAATCGTATGGTTTTTCCTGAAACTGTTTTTGTAGCATATTGTTACGGAACCCTGTCATGTACGCCGCAAATAAATGACTGTTTGCTGTTGTGTGATACATTCCGCTGACTAACTGGCAGAAGGCAGAAAGAAATAATTGCACGTGGTATTGTTCATAAATAGTACAATATTTTTCATTCAAATGTTTGGCCTGCCTAAAATCTTTGTCCTTTGCTTTACTGTAATTAAACACATTACAGGCAAAAATCACAAAATCATTGAATGATTTTTGGCGTCAGTTTTGGAATTGCTAGTACTGTCCCTTTGCTGACTTGGTATCGGACTGATACCGACGTTTGCAGTATCGCCCACCCTTACATTCTTTTTTTCCCACGCGCACGTTCACCAGGACCCACACGTACTCAGGCGCGCACACGCGTCTGCCATGACCGAGCACGCGCCCCTGACAATTCCAGCGCACTGCTGGCGCGCGTGCGGAGAGCACCTGCCTGCGCCAAGCTCCATTTTCTCTTTCGGACTTTTTGAAGGGTGTTTGTGTGTGGTTCTTTTTGTGTGTGTGTGTGTCCCAGAATCACACCTCAAACCCGGAGAGCCGTGCGCAACTCGGACTTTGTTGATGGCATTTTTTTTTGAATGACGTGTGGCAAGTTACTCAGCGGGAACAAACTTGAATCAAAAGGACATTTTCCTAATGCATTTTTCTAGATGCTTGAGAGCATCTAACGGTTCCGCGGTTCTGGATTGCAGCGACGGAAGAAGTGGTGATCATCGCGGGGTGATTGCTATCGCAGCGTGTCGGGGATGCACGGATGAGACAACATGGGTAAGTGATGGCACGGAAGCATGCATGTTGCATTTGCAGTGCATCCCCCAAGCAATGCGGATTCGTAGCGCACTCATACATAGGAACCCTTCGGAGGCTCCGCAAGAGATGATTCCGCGAAGCAAGCAACAGGGTACATCGTTTCATCAGACAAAACGTGTGCATAAAGTAAACGAGTCCGTCAGCCTGCGTGGCGTTGCGCAGTGCACTGGTGTGGAATCAACGGAGGGGAAAAACTCAACCCATAACTGAAGCGCTTTGACTAACACAAGCTGTTCTTAGAAAAAAGAAGAGGTTTGTTCAGCTCCCCCCTTTTTCTGTAGCATTCCAGGCTTTGGCAGATTTGAGTCATTCCTCTAACTTCTGCACCCCCCCCCCCCCCCACCTACCAGCTCCTCCAATCTGCTCATCCTGCACTGCCTCCTCCATTTTAGTGCTCACAAGGTACATCACAAACCCACACTTCCCTCGCCTCCTGCGGCTCCAATCAATCAAGCTTCAAACTACATTGCTTTTTTTTTTTTAATTGGAGAAAAAGCCACCAGACTGCTGCTGTTGTAGGCGACAAAACGATGTTGCTGCTTTTTTTCTTATTGGAAAACATGCATTTCCATTTCCCTCACGATAATGGTCTGACGTCTCAAGCATCCTGTTACTTCCTACCATTCAACTTGTTCGCCTCAACGGTTATTCCATTTTTTTTTAATCCATATTTATTTTTGCCACATCATATTGTACACCCATACCAGGGTGTCCAAACTTTTTCCAACGAAGGCTAGATATTTTACATTTTATAAAAAAGTTTTGTGTTATTTTCTACTCCTATCAACCTTGTGCCTTTTGTCTTTTTTTTTTTATTTTCACCATCTTTTTGGTTTAATTTTCTTAATTTTATTCCTACAATGCTGCGATCCGATTAAAAATAAAAATAGACCCTGTCACACATGGCCCCCAAGCCAAACTTTGGCCACCACTGACCTCTACAATCCAATAGAATCCAGTGCAGGGGCTGTATCACAAACTTAGTTTTTGGCATACCCGTGAGGTATTTCTTCAACAATATCATTGCTATCATGCTTGCAGGGCATCATCCTGGTTTCTAATTTCGGTTAGACTTTTTGGCAATGGTTGAACATTTTAGGACAACTCATGTATTGGATAAAATCAGATCGTAGCACACACCATAGAAATGTTATGTGACAAATTGGGCATACATGTCAACATTTGCATTTTAAAATTGTTAATTCCCCAGTCACGCCTTTCAAACTTTACCCACTGCTCTGGCTCAAGGATGGATATTGACACTTCTGTTACCGCAGTACTTTTGCTGAAAGTCAATATATGAGAAATTTAAGGAAAAGTATGTAGGTAAAGTATGGGGGCTTCTCAGGAAAGTGGGACTGTATGATAAAACCGGCATATAGCATAACCAGCATAAGTACAACTATTTAACACACATCACTAAGCTTTTAATTATTTTATTACAATCAGCATGTATTCAATATTGATATTGGATATTGGTCCGATATCTGCCAAAAAAAACATCATTGGTCTATATCATCCAGGATCTAAAATTTCTGATATCGGCAGTCTGATACAATCACTACATTTTTAAGAATCCCAAAAATATTGTGACCAGTGCCAAGGTCCATATCGCCCAACCCTATTACTAAAGAAATCATTAAAGTATGTATGACCTGGGCTGATCGATATCGGTATTGACTGATTTTCAAGGCTGCACTATGGGAATTGGATTGTAAATGTATTCTGAACTAGAACTGCAATTATTATTCCATGATTAAACGATTATACAATTAATCTAAAATATTTTGGTGATCGATTAATTGTTTCAAAATTTACTGTAAATATCCTGATTTTAGCCTCTCAAATGTGACTATTAAAAAAAAATAGTCATCAATGAAATCAGACCTATTATCTTTTTGTTTGAAGCACAACAAGAAAGTCACGCATATCAGCTTTGACTTTGGAAAAGAGCAATCAACAATTTAGCCTCTTTCGGATATCCTGTGAAGCAAACCACTGCAGAGTTGTGTGTGCGTGTGCGTGTGTGTGTGTGTGTAGAGATTATGTAAGGAAAATGGAAAATGCGTACATTTCTGCACAACTCTTACAATGTGTTCACACAAAACCTAGTGGTCGAACAGTGAAACTACAAATTGCTATGGGCGTGCGTGTTCAGTGCTTTGTGTTTCACAAGTTGACCATCAAACAAGGCACACTCCCTCCCCCCAGAACAGACGGGCCGATACCAAACACAGAGCCTGCCCCTAAAGATTACTTAGTTATTCCTTGGTGATGCACATGTAGCAGTCTGTTGGTATGCAGTAGAATGTAATGTTTGTGATATTTTTTCATAGTGAACATATTAAAAACCTTGTTCAAATCTTCTTGCATTTATATAATTGGTTAATTAATATAACCCACTCATATGCATCATCATTGAACACGCACAGATGATTATTTGAAGATGCAAACATGACAGAAATGTCCCAATTATCCAGGCTCAGAAAATAGTATTTAGTAGTTTGCTAAAATGTCACATTAGCACTGACAAATACATAATTAAGCAGCCTACATACTTTTTATCCCAGTCTTCTATCATACCAATTTTGCATAGCAATGTATCGTGCCAGGCAGCTGCGGTTGTATTATTAGCCTCAGACAAAATGCGCATAATAGCAGGTCAATGTGGTTTATAAAACTTCACTTGTGTGGATGGAGGTTTTTTTGTATTGGAGTGAAGGAAATGTGCAGTTTTGAAACTGTCTGTGTCCGTTCATTTCTGCTTGAAATGTCTTCTCTTTGAATGTGTCCTGACTGCTGATTGGAAGAATCAAGGAAAGGCAAAGGGAGACGGCTGCGGACATACCACAATGTTTGTTTTGGCGTGGTTGTTCATTTTAATTAACTGATTTTTACCATGCACGTCTTCATCATTCTTTTAATGTCCGGGCAAAAGCCACAGTATTTTATATCAACACAAAAACATCACAATCTGTGAGATGTGAAACCTGTAAGAATTTGCAGCTATGTAATGGGCTTTTTACGTGTTTCACAGCAGGCACTGTTGTAGTTAAAATGATTATTTTTGACTGCCTTATGCTTTTTTAAGGTGTTGCACAAATAGGTTGTAATATTGTTTTATAGTCATGTGGTCTACAGTTTTTAGTTTTTACTATTCTTGGTTTGAGTCCAAATCTGGCACCTTCATTAAAAATGGTTGTGCAAATAGTGCCGCATATAATACATTTGCCACTGAAGTTCAGCAATGTTACAGGAATAGTTTAAACAGACAATTACTTCATTATACCTACTCTAGTGTCTTTCAAAATCACGTATTAATGCTATTTTCCAAACACTTATGCGGGCCTCGAAAAATGCCATGGTGGGTCATATAAGGCCCGCAGGCCTTGAGTGTGCCACGTGCACCAAAAACACCCCGTGATAAACTGCAAATTACATCCATCAATCCATCCATTTTCTTCTGCTTATCCGAGGTCGGGTCGCGGGGGGAGCAGGCTAAGCAGGGAAGCCCAGACTTCCCTCTCTCCAAGCCACTTCATCCAGCTCTTCCCGGCGGATCCCAAGGCGTTCCCAGGCCAGCCGAGAGACATAGTCTCTGGAACGTGTCCTGGGTCTTTTTCGATGCCTCCTACCGGTTGGACGTGCTTTGAACACCTCCCGACGGAGGCGTCCGGGAGTCATCCTACCCAGATGCCTGAGCCACTCATCTGGCTCCACTCAAAGGGGGGGAACGGTTCTACTCCAAGTCTCTCCCAGATGACAGTGCTTCTCACCTTATCGCTAAGGGAAAGCCCAGCCACCCTGCGGAGAAAACTCATTTCAGCCGCTTGCAGCCGCGATGTTGTCCTTTCGGTCACCACCCAAGGCCGGTAAATTGAGAGCTTTGCATTTCGGCTCAGTTCCATCTTTACCACAAAAGACCGATGCAGAGTCTGCATCACTGCAGAAGCTGCATCAATCCGACTGTCCATCTCGCGTTCCATCCTTTCCTCACTCGTGAACAAGACCCAAGATTCTTAATCTCCTCCTTTTGAGGCACGAGCCTCAACCTGGAGATGGCACTCCACCATTTTCCGGGCAAGAACCATGGTCTTGGACATGGAGGTGCTGATTCTCATCCCGGCCGCTTCACACTCTGAGACCCAGTCCTGCGGGCACCAAACCGGAACCCCTACATTCTCTGGCTGCGCCTAGAAATTCAGTCCATAAAAGTAATGAAGAGAATCAGTGACAAAGGGCAACCCACCATGGAAATGGGTCCGACTTGTTGCCGGCAATGCGAACCAAACTCTGACAAAGGTCATACAGGGAACAAACCGCCTGAAGGTGGTCCGATACCCCATATTTTTGGAATACTTCCCACAGTACTGCTTGAGGGACATGGTCGAATGCTTTTTCCGAGTCCACAAAATACATGTGGACTGGTTGAACAAACGACCATGCACCCTCAAGAACCCTGCCAAGAGTATAGAGCTGATCCAGTTCCACGACCAGGATGGAAACCACACTTCCCACACATATATCACATCCATAATAATTAAATTGCACTGTTCTAGGGTAATATGTAACACTGGTACCAAAACAGTGTTGCCGTTAATTTCTGTTGCCCTAAGTTTGCACTCTTTGATTTCCGTGCCCTGAAATACTAACTAAAGGCAAAGGCACCACAGAAAAACACAAAAATGGGCAAAGGAAGCAGTGAGCGAAAGCTGCTGTCGGCGTTTGGAGCTTGCGAATACAACGACCAGCGTCTTTCAGCTGCAGCCCCATCCGCTTAAGTACTCTCCAGCTCCTCCCCACTCAGGTGTGCTCCGTTGCCCCGCCTCTGGTGGGCAGCAGGAATCCTGCAGAGAGAAGGAAAAAAAACACATGCGAACAGGCAGAGACTAGAGCGTGACAGTACGCCCCCCCCCCACACACACCTTGAACGAACGCCCCCAGGCGTGCGACCCGGCTTCTCCGGGAACCGGCCATAAAACTCCGCCAAGAGTGCTAGATCCAGAATGAGCGACCGGGAAATCCACGACCCCTCCCAATCAACCAGATACTGGAAACCCCTGCCCCTTCTTCTCACGTCCAAGAGGGCCTTGACTGTGAATGCCGGGTGGCTGTCGACCAGCATGGACGGAGGAGGAGGCACCTCTGGAGGACTCAGGGGGCAGGTGGCGACGGGCTTGACCAGGGAAACGTGGAACGTGGGGTGCATCCTAAGGGACTCAGGTAAGTGGAGTTGGACAGAGGATGGGCAAATCACCCGTTCAATGGTGTAAGGACCGATAAACCTGGGTTGAAACTTCTTGGAGTCCGCGTGGAAGGCCAAATCCCTCGTTGAGAGCCAAACCTGTTGTCCTGGAGAGTAGTTGGGAGCCTCCGAGTGATGACGATCGGCCAGCCGCTTGTTATGTTCCGCATTCCGGACCAGCGCGTCCCGTGTGTTACGCCACGTAAGGCGGGCACGTCGCAGGTGGGCGGCCACGGAGGGAACTGCCACCTCCGACTCCAGAGAAGGAAAAACTGGAGGTTGATAACCATATGCCACGTGGAACGGGGAGAGACCTGTAGCTGAGCAGATGAGAGTGTTATGAACATACTCAATCCATGTCAGGTTAAAAAACCAAGAAGCCGGTTGCTGATGGCACACACAACGTAAGGCAGCCTCCAAGTCTTGATTAGTTTGCTCTGTCTGGCCGTTAGTCTGTGGATGATACCCTGACGATAGACTCGGCGAGGTGCCCAGAGCTTTGCAGAATGCCCCCCACACTGCGGACGAGAACTGAGGCCCCCTATCGGAGACGACGTCAATCGGGATGCCATGTAACCGGACCACGTGACGAGCCAGCAGGTCAGCTGTTTCCAAGGCAGATTGGGGAGCGCGACAAAATGAGCCATCTTGGAAAAATTGTCCACCAGAGTGAGAATGACTGTGCAACCGTTAGAGGGAGGGAGCCCCGTGACAAAGTCCATAGCCACATGGGACCAAGGGCGGGAGGGAACGAGGAGTGGACGAAGGAGACCCGCCAGTGCCTTGTGGGAGGACTTGTTCCGCGCACAGACCGGACAGGCTGCCACGAAACTTCTGACGTCCACCTGCAGCGAGGGCCACCAGAACCATTGGGAAAGGAGGTAGATGGTCCGGGAGACCCCCAGTTGGCAGGCCACCTTGGAACTGTGCGCCCAACAGAGCGCGTCTGAGCGGAGCCTAGGCACAACAAACAAGCGGCCCCCAGGGCAGGCCTCGGGTGGAGTTAACGTCCTTCAGCGCATCCGCCACTCGCTTCTCTACCTCTCACTGCACCGCACCGACCACTTGTGACCCGAGGATGATCGTCTCAGGATGGTGCTCCTCCAACGGTGACGAGAACACCCTGGAGAGAGCATCAAGCTTTCCGTTCTGGGAGCCGGGGCGGAAAGTAATGGTAAAATTTACCAGGCCAAAAACAGTGCGCCCCGTGCCTGCCAGGGGTTCAGCCTCTGAGCCGAGCGGAGATAGGCCAAGTTCTTATAATCCGTCAGGATGACAAGCGGGAGTTCCGAGCCCTCCAGCCAGTGCCTCCATTTCATCAGTGCCAGCACGACGGCCAATAGCTCCCTGTTGCCAACTTCGTAATTCCGCTTCGCAGGAGTCAGGCGGGGGGAGAAGAAAGGCACAGGGGTGCAGCCTCTGGTCGCCGGAATGGCACTGGGAGAGGACAGCCCCCACGCCGAGTCAGAAGCATCCACCTCCACAACAAATTGAACAGAGAGGTTTAGGGTGTACAAGCACTGGAGCGGAGGTAAACAAAGACTTGAGTTTCTCAAACGCATTATCGGCATCTGGGGTCCAGGCAAACGGAACTTTAGTAGAGGTAAGCCTCGTAAGAGGCCCCGCCACCCGGCTAAAATTGCGAATAAACCGCCGGTAGAAGTTGGCAAAGCCCAGGAATCTCTGGAGATGCCTCCTTGATGTAGGAGGAGGCCACTCGACCATGGCCCGTATCTTGGCTGGGTCGGCTCGCAGCCGTTTCTCCTCCACAACGAACCCCAGGAAGGAAGTGGAGGACGCGTGAAAGTCACATTTCTCCGCCTTAACAAATAAGCGATTCTCCCTGAGCCATTGGAGGACCAGCCTGACGTGCTGAACATGCTCCTCCACCGTGGGCGAGAAAATGAGAATGTCGTTGAGGTAAACAAACGCAAAACGCCCCAGCACGTCGCGAAGGACATTAATAAAAAACTCTGAAAAACCGCAGGAGAATTGGACAGTCCAAACGGCATTACCAGATATTCAAAATACTAGTTTAGTAAAAACCTTGGCGGAGTGGAGCGGACAGAAAGCGGAGTCTAACAAAGGCAGAGGATATTTATTATTAATGGTTATCTCGTTGAGGACACGGAAATCTATGCAGGGACGGAGAGACTTGTCCTTCTTTTCAACGAAAAAGAAACCTGCCGCCAATGGTGAAGAGAAGGGGCAGATTAGCCCGGACGCTAGCGACGACAAAATGTAGTGCTCGAGCGACGCCCTCTCAGGCCGGGAGATCTTATACAAACATGACGCCGGAAGAGTAGCACCCGGGAGGAGATGGCGCAATCGTAGGGGCGGTGCGGGAGGAGTGAGTGGGCACGGTCTTTACTGAAAACCTCCCGCAGGTCATGATTGACGGGCGGAACCAAGGACAGATCAATAACTTCGGAGGTGGCGAGACGAATAGGGTTTGAACGCGGGCACGCCGATTTGAGACAATTTGTATGCAGAAAACACTCCAGCTAACAATGGTGGATTTAGCCCAATCTATGTGAGGGTTGTGTTTAAGCAGCCAGGTGAGACCTAAAACAACGGCTGCGGCACGAGATGGAATAATAAAGAATCTTGTGGATTTATGATGATTCCCGGATAAGCGGAGCGATAGAAAATCTGTTTGGCGGGTGACGTCAGCGAGACGGCGACCGTCGAGGGAACGTACGACTCTGGAGGTAGGTAAACATCTTACGGGAATAGCGAAGCACAAAAGTCTCATCAATGAAACAGTCGTCCGTCCCCAAGTCAAAAAAAGCTACAATGTCTATGTCCTTGTTTGACCAGGACAGCGTACCTGCCAGTTGTAGCCAGCCGGTACCCGGCTCCAGCGCAGGCTGGACTGGTGTAGACCCCTCCCGTGGAGACGTCGGGCGACTGGAACCGACTGCCCGAGTGCGGAGCCGGTCTGGCCGGACCGGGCAGTTCCCGACGACATGGCCCCCCTGGCCGCAGTAAAGGCATAGACGAAGCTGGCGGTGTCTACTTCTCTCGGCCGGGGGAAGACAACCCTCTCCCAGTAGCATAGGCTCGTCCAGCGTAGGAGCGGGGAGCCCCCCCCCACCCGGGGGGGTACCGGAGGGGCCCGTTCGCGTTCGGGTCGTTATACTGCTGCCACGTGCTGGCGGCCTAGATTCGCAGCCGGCGCAGGCTCTTGTCGTCCTCTCTGGCGGAGAGGCGCTGATCAATCCGGATAGCCAGAGCAACGAGGTCGTCGAGGAGCTCCGGGGTGTCCAGGGGAATCATTTGGTCCTTGATGGTGTCCGATAAACCTGAATAGAATGTGTCCAGAAGTGCGGATGGATTCTAATCCGGAACTCGATGACATAGTCTGACAGGCTCCGGCGTCCCTGGCGCAGCTGGATCAAGGCTTTGCGGCCCGGGGGTACCTCTTGGAACACTTGCTCCATGGACCTTGAAAAAGCAGCATACGACGAGCAAATAGCCGACTGACGCTCCCATTCAACAGTTGCCCATACCGCCACTCGGCCAGAAAGGTGGGAGGTAATAAAATCCACCCGGGCGCGCTCAGAGCGGAACACCGCGGATTGCAGTTCAAAATGCAACTCACACTGGGTGAGGAACGCGCGTACGTCTCCCGTGTCGCCGGAGAAGCGTTCGGCCTAGAGAGCTGTGGGCACAACATGGGTGCACTGGTCTCTTGGGGTGTAGAGCCGGCTTGGAGTGCCGTGGTCGCTTCCGCGGCGGGAAGGGGCTTTGAAAGCCGCCTGGAGTTGTAGTGCCGCTAGGTGGAAATTCAGCTGGTCCTCCAGGGTCTTCAACCTGGTGTCCTGGCGCTCCGCCAGGCCTGTTATGCACGTGCCCAGCGTGCTGAACTGCTCCTCCTGTTGGCCCATGCGCTGCTCAAGGTTCCGGAGCATCTGCTTGAAAGAGTCGGTCTCCGCGTGGTCAATTTTTTCTGGCTGGTTGTTCTGTGACGGGTAGGCAAAGGATTGGACCCCCAGATGCGGAGACAAGTATTTATTTGAGTTTGTCGCCGTGGAACAAGAGGTGATGGTGCTGAAATACTAACAAAAAGGCAAGGCACCACAGCAAAACACAAAAATGGGCACAGGAAGCAGCGAGAGAAAGCTGGTGTCGGCGTTTGGAGCTTGCGAATACAACAACCAGCATCTTCCAGCTGCAGCCCATCCGCTTAAGTTTTTTTCAGCTCTTCCCCACTCAGGTGTGCTCCGTTGCCCCGCCTCCGGTGGGCAGCAAGACTCCTGCAGAGAGGAGGAAAAAAAATACACACGCGAGCAGGCAGAGACTAGAGCGTGACATATGCAACTCAAATTCTGCACAAAAGTAAATACATTTCACTCAATAAACAAACAAAAATACCTCATTGGCCTCTTAATTCAACGGGAATAAATATGAACTTCTTTCTGGTTCAACCCCGGGTTTCACAGGTCTTCACCTCGTGCCTCTCATGCTGCTCTGGTGCCACGCCTTTTTCATCCCCCCAAGCAACGTAAAACGGAACAAAAAATGGGTTCCCCCCTCTTACGTGTATATGTTAAGTGCGTTTTTAACAAACTAAATTCAAATCTTTCAATGTATTTACTTATTGTTTTTTACTGAAAATATTTACGAAATATGTATTTATTGTCTTTTTAAATTAACATAAAAATATGAATTAATTACAAGAGTTGCCTCTGATGGCAGCTACACTCCCACCAAATCATTTGTGATTTACATCATGAACTTATGAACAAATATGTGGGATCGTTATGCTTCTAACAGTGTGACAGTCTTGTGGATCGGTCTGTCTAAGTGTACTTGTTTATTGAGTCTCTTTCCATGGTCATCTAATGTAGAGTCACTGATTAGCAGCTGCACCTTGCGTACACCTCCATCTTTACTTGGATATACTGCGGTGACTTTGGCAAGTCTCCAGTTATTTCTGGGTGCTGTATCATCTTGTATGAGTACTATGTCATTAACTTTTGCATTTCTCCTTGTTTTCTGCCATTTTTGTCTTTGCTGTAGGCTCATCAAGTTTTTTTTTATCTATCTGTGCCAGAACTCATTGGCCAGGTATTGCACTCTACGCCACCTTTTGCAAAGGTACAGGTCTTCCTTTACAAAATCTCCTGGTGGTGGTAGTATCACAGATTACTTCATGGTCAAAAGAAGGTTATGCGTGAGTGGTTGAGGTCCGGTAAAATCATTGAGTAGATGAGGGGTGATGGGTCTACTGTTTATTATGGCCATCACTTCATAAAGACAGGTCCTAATGATGAGCTGTCAAGTGTTCGAGATGACTGATCCAAAATGGAGGTCAAAACACTTCTGATTGTACGAATTTGCCTTTCCCAGGCTCCACCCATATGACTGGCATAGGGAGGGTTCATGACAAACTCACAGCCTAGATTTTTTTAGGCTTTCTTGATCCATTTCCTTGACTGCTTTCAGGAATTCTTGTCTTGCTCCAACGAAGTTGGTACCTTGGTCTGACCTAAGCTGACGCGCGTTACCACGTAGGGCTATAAAAGCACGGAATGAGTTGAGAAAGGCGTCAGTTGACAGATCGTCGAGTAACTGTGTAGATAAAGGATGACACTGCTTGACTACATCCGAGTATCCAAATGCCGTTTGCTCTCAATTCGTTTATCGTCATGCCACGTCCTTGATGTTGTACTTGATGATGATAGTGATCAATCAGTAACCTTGTGATATGACTGGTCTTCGGTAATATAGCTGGGTGCTTGACAAGCGGATGTATTGTAGCTTGCTCTAACCTGCCTCCCACTCTGAGGATGCCTTTGTGATCCAGGTAGGGCTTGAGCCGGAAGAGTTTACTTGTTTTCTCCTTATTCAGCTCTTTTTTCAACTGAAGCTCCTTGATTTCCTTTGAGAAGACTGATCTTTGTACAATTGCTATGATGTAAACTCAGCTTCTTGTCTATTTTCAAGACTTGTGGCTTCATTGGTTCCTTTTTGTATGTTTTTATACTTCTTCACAAATCTGATGAGCCTTGCAATAGCTTTGACTAGTCTCGACCAGCTGGAGAATTTCAGAAATCGTTCTGCAAGAGAATCCGCTCTTGTTATTGTGTGGTGTACTACAGCTTTGCGTACTTCTTGGTCCTCTGCATCAAGTTCTCCCACCCAAATCTCTCCACTGTGAAGCTTTTCTTGCCAGAGAAAACTTGGTCCACTAAACCAGTTAGCTTTTAGTCTACGAGACGCATGGTCAGCGGGATTGTCCTCTGATGTAACGTACTTCCACTGTGTGGGTCTGGTACTCTCTTTGATACGTTGGATGCGATTCGCAACTAAAACATGAAAGCGTCTGGCTTTATTGTTTATATAACCCAAAACAACTTGCGAATCCGTTCAAAAGAATTCTTCAACATTTTCCAGCTCTAATTCTGATTTGAGCATGTCACTTGTACGTACTGCAACGACTGCTGTAGACAGCTCCAGTCTTGGCACTGTAGTTACCTTGGTTGGTGTAACTCTGGATTTGGCAAACACAAGTGAGCAATGGACTTGTCCTGATTCACTGATGGCTCTTAGATAGGTACAGGCTCCATATCTTGTAACACTTGTGTCTGAGAAATAGTGAAGCTCATATTTCTGCACTGCTTTAAAATCCTTTGGTAAGTAACAACATTCAATTTTGACATCTGCGAGATTCTTGAGATCCGACAGCCAGGACTCCCACCGTGGTTTTAGTTCCCTTGAGAGTGGTTCGTCCCAGTTGGCCTTGTCACAACACATTTGCTGTAATATTTGCTTGCCATGTAGGACGAAAGGCGCCAAAAATGGATCATAAATGGAAGCCACTGTTGACAACACTCCTCTTCTGTAGAGTGAGCGTAGATCGATCGGTAAACAGAGATCTTTGCCTTCCGGCTCAGCTCTCTCTTCACCACGACGGTCCGGTACAGCGACTGCATTACTGCTGATGCTGCACCAATCTGTCTGTCGACTTCACACTCCAACCTTCCCTCACTCGTGACCAAGACCCCAAGATACTTAAACTCCTCCGCCTGAGGCAAGACCTCACTCCCAATCCGGAAGGTACAGTCCACCCTTTTCCGACTGAGTCTCATCCCAGAAGCCTTACACTCAGCTGCAAACCGCTCCAGTGAACGCTGAAGGTCACAGCCTGATGAAGCCATAAGGACTACATCGTTTGCAAATAGCAGAGACGATATCCTAAGGTCACCAAGCTGGACTCCCTCAACGACTTGACTGCGCGTAGAAATTCTGTCCATTAGGAATTTGAACAGAATCGGTGACGAAGGGCAGCCTTGGTGGAGGCCAACGTTTACCGGAAAAAAGCTCGATTTACTGCTGGCACTGCGAACCAGGCTCCTGCTTCGATTGTACAATGATCGAATGGCACGTAGCAGCAGGCCACCAATCCCGTACTCCCGGAGCACCTCCCACAGGACACCATGAGGGACACGGTCGAATGCCTTTTCCAAGTCTACAAAGCACATGTAGACCAGTTGGGCAAACTCCCACATACCCTCGAGTACCCTTGCAAGGGTGTATAGCTGGTCCAGTGTTCCGCGACCGTGACGTAAACCACATTGCAACTCCTGTAACCGAGGTTTGACTAACGTTCATACCCTTCTCTCCAGCACCCTGGAGTAGACTTTCCCAGGGAGGCTGAGGAGTGTGATCCCCCTATAGTACGTATCCTCAGACTCTGCTTCCTCTACGGAAGGCATGTCAGTGGGATTGAGAAGGGCCTCAAAGTATTCCTTCCACCGACCAACTATATCCTCAGTCGAGGTCAGCAAGCCCCCGTCCGCACTGTAAACAGTGTGAACTGGGGCCTGCTTCCCTTTTTTGAGGTGTCGGCCGGTTTGCCAGAACCTCTTCGAGGCCGACCGAAAGTCGTGCTCCATAGCCTCACCGAACTCTTCCCACACCCGAGTTTTTGCCTCGAGCACAGCCGAAGCCGTGTGTCGTTTGGCCTGCCGGTATCTGTCAACTGTTTCGGGAGTCCTGCAAGCCATCCATGCTTGATAGGACTACTTCTTCAGCCTGACAGTAGCCCGTAGACAGTAGGACCCCAAACGGGGTGGATAGGTGGATAAAGTTTTATTGTCTAATGAGAAGAGAAAAAAAAAATGACGGTCCTAATCGCTTCCAAAGTTACTGGCATGACAAGAAAACCTGATGTTTTCTACACGGCACAGTGGTGGGGGCGCCATTATGATTAACAAAAATGAGCGAGTCAAGTTTTGGTTTGGTATTTTGTTCTAAAATGAATTATTGGACAATGTATTTCTATTCTATTCATATTATTACAAAACAGACATGTAACTAGAATTATGGTTGAGTCAAATAGCATAAACATGGCTTTTAGGGGTCGGTTAAGCCTTAGAGATGTAGGTGGTGCCCAACGTGATTTTATTTAATGAGGCCCAGAAATCCTAGCGGCCCCCGTGAAAGACAGTCTAACCAAGGGTAATCAATACGTCGATCGTGATCAAGTTCAACCTGAGCACATGCAACAGACATGAAAGGGTCTGGTGATGCCGTGGAGAACGTCATGCTTGCTGCAACATCATTCAGCATGACTGGTTTGGTGGTGGGTCAGTGATGGTCTGGGGAGGCATATCCCTGGAAGGACGCACAGACCTCTACATGATAGATAATGGCACCCTGACTAATATTAGGTATCGGGATGAAATCCTTGGCCCCGTTGTCAGAACCTACGC
>QODF01000123.1:1750240-1784424 GCA_024372805.1 Oostethus manadensis | reverse complement strand
CCTTTAACGAACGCCCCCAGGCGGGCGACCCGGCTTCTCCGGGAACCGGCCATAAAACTCCGCCAAGAGTGCGAGATCCAGAATGAGCGACCGGGAAATCCACGACCGGTCCTCAGGACCGTACCCCTCCCAATCAACCAGATACTGGAAACCCCTGCCCCTTCTTCTCACGTCCAAGAGGGCGTTGACTGTGAATGCCGGGTGGCTGTAGACCAGCATGGGCGGAGGAGGAGGCACCTCTGGAGGACTCGGGGCAGGTGGCGATGGGCTTGACCAGGGAAACGTGGAACGTGGGGTACCATCCTAAGGGACTCAGGTAAGCGGAGTTGGACAGAGAATGGGCAAATCACCCGTTCAATAGTGTAAGGACCGATAAACCTGAGTTGCAACTTCTTGGAGTCCGTGTGGAAAGCCAAATCCCTCGTTGAGAGCCAAACCTGTTGTACCGGAGAGTGGTTGGGAGCCTCCGAGTGGTGACGATCGGCCAGCCGCTTGTTATGTTCCGCATTCCGGACCAGCGCGTCCCGGGTGTCCAGCGCCCCCAGTTGGCAGGCCACCTTGGAACTGTGCACCCAACAGAGCGCGTCTGAGCGTAGCCTAGGCACAATAAACAAGCGGCCCCCAGGGCAGGCCTTGGGTGGAGTAACGTCCTTCAGCGCATCCGCCACTCGCTTCTCTACCTCCCACTGCACCGCACCGACCACTTGTGACCCGGGGATGATCGTCTCAGGATGGTGCTCCTTCAACGGTGACGAGAACACCCTGGAGAGAGCATCAAGCGTTCCGTTCTGGGAGCCGGGGCGAAAGGTAATGGTAAAATTTACCAGGCCAAAAACAGTGCGCCCCGTGCCTGCCAGGGGTTCAGCCTCTGAGCCGAGCAGAGATAGGCCAAGTTCTTATAATCCGTCAGGACGACAAACGGGAGTTCCGAGCCCTCCAGCCAGTGCCTCCATTCCTGCAGTGCCAGCTTGACGGCCAATAGCTCGCTGTTGCCAACTTCGTAATTCCGCTTCGCAGGAGTCAGGCGGGGGGAGAAGAAAGGCACAGGGGTGCAGCCTCTGGTCGCCGGAACGGCACTGGGAGAGGACAGCCCCCACGCCGGGGTCAGAAGCGTCCACCTCCACAACAAATTGAACAGAGAGGTTAGGGTGGGCAAGCACTGGAGCGGAGGTAAACAAAGACTTGAGTTTCACAAACGCATTATCGGCATCTGGGGTCCAGGCAAACGGAACTTTAGTAGGGGTAAGCCTCGTAAGAGGCCCCGCCACCCGGCTAAAATTGCGAATACACCGCCGGTAGAAGTTGGCAAAGCCCAGGAATCTCTGGAGATGCCTCCTTGATGTAGGAGGAGGCCACTCGACCTTGGCCCGTATCTTGGCTGGGTCGGCTCGCGCCGTTTCTCCTTCACAACGAACCCCAGGAAGGAAGTGGAGGACGCGTGAAAGTCACATTTCTCCGCCTTAACAAATAACCGATTCTCCCTGAGCCATTGGAGGACCAGCCTGACGTGCTGAACATGCTCCTCCACCGTGGGCGAGAAAATGAGAATGTCGTCGAGGTAAACAAACGCAAAACGCCCCAGCACGTCGCGAAGGACATTAATAAAAAACCGCCGGAGAATTGGACAGTCCAAACGGCATCACCAGATATTCAAAATACTAGTTTAGTAAAAACCTTGGCGGAGTGGAGCGCACAGAAAGCGGAGTCTAACAAAGGCAGAGGATATTTATTCTTAATGGTTATCTCGTTGAGGACACGGAAATCTATGCATGGACGGAGAGACTTGTCCTTCTTTTCAACGAAAAAGAAACCTGCCGCCAATGGTGAAGAGAAGGGGCAGATTAGCCCGGACGCTAGCGACCACGAAATGTAGTCCTCGAGCGACGCCCTCTCAGGCCGGGAGATCTTATACAAACGTGACGCCGGAAAAGTAGCACCCGGGAGGAGATTGATGGCGCAATTGTAGGGGCGGTGCGGGAGGAGTGAGTTGCTACGGTCTTTACTGAAAACCTCCCGCAGGTCATGACTGACGGGCGGAACCGAGGACAGATCAATAACTTCGGAGGTGGCGAGACGAATAGGGTCTGAACGCGGGCATGCCGATTTGAGACAATTTGTATGCAGAAAACACTCCAGCTAACAATGGTGGATTTAGCCCAATCTATGTGAGGGTTGTGTTTAAGCAGCCAGGTGAGACCTAAAACAACGGCTGCGGCACGAGATGGAATAATAAAGAATCTTGTGGATTTATGATGATTCCCGGATAAGCGGAGCGATAGAAAATCTGTTTGGCGGGTGACGTCAGCGAGACGGCGACCGTCGAGGGAACGTACGACTCTGGAGGTAGGTAAACATCTTACGGGAATAGCGAAGCACAAAAGTCTCATCAATGAAACAGTCGTCCGTCCCCAAGTCAAAAAAAGCTACAATGTCTATGTCCTTGTTTGACCAGGACAGCGTACCTGCCAGTTGTAGCCAGCCGGTACCCGGCTCCAGCGCAGGCTGGACTGGTGTAGACCCCTCCCGTGGAGACGTCGGGCGACTGGAACCGACTGCCCGAGTGCGGAGCCGGTCTGGCCGGACCGGGCAGTTCCCGACGACATGGCCCCCCTGGCCGCAGTAAAGGCATAGACGAAGCTGGCGGTGTCTACTTCTCTCGGCCGGGGGAAGACAACCCTCTCCCAGTAGCATAGGCTCGTCCAGCGTAGGAGCGGGGAGCCCCCCCCCACCCGGGGGGGTACCGGAGGGGCCCGTTCGCGTTCGGGTCGTTATACTGCTGCCACGTGCTGGCGGCCTAGATTCGCAGCCGGCGCAGGCTCTTGTCGTCCTCTCTGGCGGAGAGGCGCTGATCAATCCGGATAGCCAGAGCAACGAGGTCGTCGAGGAGCTCCGGGGTGTCCAGGGGAATCATTTGGTCCTTGATGGTGTCCGATAAACCTGAATAGAATGTGTCCAGAAGTGCGGATGGATTCTAATCCGGAACTCGATGACATAGTCTGACAGGCTCCGGCGTCCCTGGCGCAGCTGGATCAAGGCTTTGCGGCCCGGGGGTACCTCTTGGAACACTTGCTCCATGGACCTTGAAAAAGCAGCATACGACGAGCAAATAGCCGACTGACGCTCCCATTCAACAGTTGCCCATACCGCCACTCGGCCAGAAAGGTGGGAGGTAATAAAATCCACCCGGGCGCGCTCAGAGCGGAACACCGCGGATTGCAGTTCAAAATGCAACTCACACTGGGTGAGGAACGCGCGTACGTCTCCCGTGTCGCCGGAGAAGCGTTCGGCCTAGAGAGCTGTGGGCACAACATGGGTGCACTGGTCTCTTGGGGTGTAGAGCCGGCTTGGAGTGCCGTGGTCGCTTCCGCGGCGGGAAGGGGCTTTGAAAGCCGCCTGGAGTTGTAGTGCCGCTAGGTGGAAATTCAGCTGGTCCTCCAGGGTCTTCAACCTGGTGTCCTGGCGCTCCGCCAGGCCTGTTATGCACGTGCCCAGCGTGCTGAACTGCTCCTCCTGTTGGCCCATGCGCTGCTCAAGGTTCCGGAGCATCTGCTTGAAAGAGTCGGTCTCCGCGTGGTCAATTTTTTCTGGCTGGTTGTTCTGTGACGGGTAGGCAAAGGATTGGACCCCCAGATGCGGAGACAAGTATTTATTTGAGTTTGTCGCCGTGGAACAAGAGGTGATGGTGCTGAAATACTAACAAAAAGGCAAGGCACCACAGCAAAACACAAAAATGGGCACAGGAAGCAGCGAGAGAAAGCTGGTGTCGGCGTTTGGAGCTTGCGAATACAACAACCAGCATCTTCCAGCTGCAGCCCATCCGCTTAAGTTTTTTTCAGCTCTTCCCCACTCAGGTGTGCTCCGTTGCCCCGCCTCCGGTGGGCAGCAAGACTCCTGCAGAGAGGAGGAAAAAAAATACACACGCGAGCAGGCAGAGACTAGAGCGTGACATATGCAACTCAAATTCTGCACAAAAGTAAATACATTTCACACAATAAACAAACAAAAATACCTCATTGGCCTCTTAATTCAACGGGAATAAATATGAACTTCTTTCTGGTTCAACCCCGGGTTTCACAGGTCTTCACCTCGTGCCTCTCATGCTGCTCTGGTGCCACGCCTTTTTCATCCCCCCAAGCAACGTAAAACGGAACAAAAAATGGGTTCCCCCCTCTTACGTGTATATGTTAAGTGCGTTTTTAACAAACTAAATTCAAATCTTTCAATGTATTTACTTATTGTTTTTTACTGAAAATATTTACGAAATATGTATTTATTGTCTTTTTAAATTAACATAAAAATATGAATTAATTACAAGAGTTGCCTCTGATGGCAGCTACACTCCCACCAAATCATTTGTGATTTACATCATGAACTTATGAACAAATATGTGGGATCGTTATGCTTCTAACAGTGTGACAGTCTTGTGGATCGGTCTGTCTAAGTGTACTTGTTTATTGAGTCTCTTTCCATGGTCATCTAATGTACAGTCACTGATTAGCAGCTGCACCTTGCGTACACCTCCATCTTTACTTGGATATACTGCGGTGACTTTGGCAAGTCTCCAATTATTTCTGGGTGCTGTATCATCTTGTATGAGTACTATGTCATTAACTTTTGCATTTCTCCTTGTTTTCTGCCATTTTTGTCTTTGCTGTAGGCTCATCAAGTTTTTTTTTATTCATCTGTGCCAGAACTCATTGGCCAGGTATTGCACTCTACGCCACCTTTTGCAAAGGTACAGGTCTTCCTTTACAAAATCTCCTGGTGGTGGTAGTATCACAGATTACTTCATGGTCAAAAGAAGGTTATGCGTGAGTGGTTGAGGTCCGGTAAAATCATTGAGTAGATGAGGGGTGATGGGTCTACTGTTTATTATGGCCATCACTTCATAAAGACAGGTCCTAATGATGAGCTGTCAAGTGTTCGAGATGACTGATCCAAAATGGAGGTCAAAACACTTCTGATTGTACGAATTTGCCTTTCCCAGGCTCCACCCATATGACTGGCATAGGGAGGGTTCATGACAAACTCACAGCCTAGATTTTTTTAGGCTTTCTTGATCCATTTCCTTGACTGCTTTCGGGAATTCTTGTCTTGCTCCAACGAAGTTGGTACCTTGGTCTGACCTAAGCTGACGCGCGTTACCACGTAGGGCTATAAAAGCACGGAATGAGTTGAGAAAGGCGTCAGTTGACAGATCGTCGAGTAACTGTGTAGATAAAGGATGACACTGCTTGACTACATCCGAGTATCCAAATGCCGTTTGCTCTCAATTCGTTTATCGTCATGCCACGTCCTTGATGTTGTACTTGATGATGATAGTGATCAATCAGTAACCTTGTGATATGACTGGTCTTCGGTAATATAGCTGGGTGCTTGACATGCGGATGTATTGTAGCTTGCTCTAACCTGCCTCCCACTCTGAGGATGCCTTTGTGATCCAGGTAGGGCTTGAGCCGGAACAGTTTACTTGTTTTCTCCTTAGTCAGCTCTTTTTTCAACTGAAGCTCCTTGATTTCCTTTGAGAAGACTGATCTTTGTACAATTGCTATGATGTAAACTCAGCTTCTTGTCTATTTTCAAGACTTGTGGCTTCATTGGTTCCTTTTTGTATGTTTTTATACTTCTTCACAAATCTGATGAGCCTTGCAATAGCTTTGACTAGTCTCGACCAGCTGGAGAATTTCAGAAATCGTTCTGCAAGAGAATCCGCTCTTGTTATTGTGTGGTGTACTACAGCTTTGCGTACTTCTTGGTCCTCTGCATCAAGTTCTCCCACCCAAATCTCTCCACTGTGAAGCTTTTCTTGCCAGAGAAAACTTGGTCCACTAAACCAGTTAGCTTTTAGTCTACGAGACGCATGGTCAGCGGGATTGTCCTCTGATGTAACGTACTTCCACTGTGTGGGTCTGGTACTCTCTTTGATACGTTGGATGCGATTCGCAACTAAAACATGAAAGCGTCTGGCTTTATTGTTTATATAACCCAAAACAACTTGCGAATCCGTTCAAAATAATTCTTCAACATTTTCCAGCTCTAATTCTGATTTGAGCATGTCACTTGTACGTACTGCAACGACTGCTGTAGACAGCTCCAGTCTTGGCACTGTAGTTACCTTGGTTGGTGTAACTCTGGATTTGGCAAACACAAGTGAGCAATGGACTTGTCCTGATTCACTGATGGCTCTTAGATAGGTACAGGCTCCATATCTTGTAACACTTGTGTCTGAGAAATAGTGAAGCTCATATTTCTGCACTGCTTTAAAATCCTTTGGTAAGTAACAACATTCAATTTTGACATCTGCGAGATTCTTGAGATCCGACAGCCAGGACTCCCACCGTGGTTTTAGTTCCCTTGAGAGTGGTTCGTCCCAGTTGGCCTTGTCACAACACATTTGCTGTAATATTTGCTTGCCATGTAGGACGAAAGGCGCCAAAAATGGATCATAAATGGAAGCCACTGTTGACAACACTCCTCTTCTGTAGAGTGAGCGTAGATCGATCGGTAAACAGAGATCTTTGCCTTCCGGCTCAGCTCTCTCTTCACCACGACGGTCCGGTACAGCGACTGCATTACTGCTGATGCTGCACCAATCTGTCTGTCGACTTCACACTCCAACCTTCCCTCACTCGGGACCAAGACCCCAAGATACTTGAACTCCTCCGCCTGAGGCAAGACCGCACTCCCAATCCGGAAGGTACAGTCCACCCTTTTCCGACTGAGTCTCATCCCAGAAGCCTTACACTCAGCTGCAAACCGCTCCAGTGAACGCTGAAGGTCACAGCCTGATGAAGCCATAAGGACTACATCGTTTGCAAATAGCAGAGACGATATCCTAAGGTCACCAAGCTGGACTCCCTCAACGACTTGACTGCGCGTAGAAATTCTGTCCATTAGGAATTTGAACAGAATCGGTGACGAAGGGCAGCCTTGGTGGAGGCCAACGTTTACCGGAAAAAAGCTCGATTTACTGCTGGCACTGCGAACCAGGCTCCTGCTTCGATTGTACAATGATCGAATGGCACGTAGCAGCAGGCCACCAATCCCGTACTCCCGGAGCACCTCCCACAGGACACCATGAGGGACACGGTCGAATGCCTTTTCCAAGTCTACAAAGCACATGTAGACCAGTTGGGCAAACTCCCACATACCCTCGAGTACCCTTGCAAGGGTGTATAGCTGGTCCAGTGTTCCGCGACCGTGACGTAAACCACATTGCAACTCCTGTAACCGAGGTTTGACTAACGTTCATACCCTTCTCTCCAGCACCCTGGAGTAGACTTTCCCAGGGAGGCTGAGGAGTGTGATCCCCCTATAGTACGTATCCTCAGACTCTGCTTCCTCTACGGAAGGCATGTCAGTGGGATTGAGAAGGGCCTCAAAGTATTCCTTCCACCGACCAACTATATCCTCAGTCGAGGTCAGCAAGCCCCCGTCCGCACTGTAAACAGTGTGAACTGGGGCCTGCTTCCCTTTTTTGAGGTGTCGGCCGGTTTGCCAGAACCTCTTCGAGGCCGACCGAAAGTCGTGCTCCATAGCCTCACCGAACTCTTCCCACACCCGAGTTTTTGCCTCGAGCACAGCCGAAGCCGTGTGTCGTTTGGCCTGCCGGTATCTGTCAACTGTTTCGGGAGTCCTGCAAGCCATCCATGCTTGATAGGACTACTTCTTCAGCCTGACAGTAGCCCGTAGACAGTAGGACCCCAAACGGGGTGGATAGGTGGATAAAGTTTTATTGTCTAATGAGAAGAGAAAAAAAAAATGACGGTCCTAATCGCTTCCAAAGTTACTGGCATGACAAGAAAACCTGATGTTTTCTACACGGCACAGTGGTGGGGGCGCCATTATGATTAACAAAAATGAGCGAGTCAAGTTTTGGTTTGGTATTTTGTTCTAAAATGAATTATTGGACAATGTATTTCTATTCTATTCATATTATTACAAAACAGACATGTAACTAGAATTATGGTTGAGTCAAATAGCATAAACATGGCTTTTAGGGGTCGGTTAAGCCTTAGAGATGTAGGTGGTGCCCAACGTGATTTTATTTAATGAGGCCCAGAAATCCTAGCGGCCCCCGTGAAAGACAGTCTAACCAAGGGTAATCAATACGTCGATCGTGATCAAGTTCAACCTGAGCACATGCAACAGACATGAAAGGGTCTGGTGATGCCGTGGAGAACGTCATGCTTGCTGCAACATCATTCAGCATGACTGGTTTGGTGGTGGGTCAGTGATGGTCTGGGGAGGCATATCCCTGGAAGGACGCACAGACCTCTACATGATAGATAATGGCACCCTGACTAATATTAGGTATCGGGATGAAATCCTTGGCCCCGTTGTCAGAACCTACGCTGGGGCAGTGGGAGCTGGGTTCCTCCTGGTTCAAGACTATGCCCGACCTCATGTGGCTAGAGTATGCGGCTTGAGTATCCAACATCCAGAGCCTTGAGGATTTCCGAGCGGAACTCGTCTACCCCCGGAGCCTTGCCACTGGGGAGTGATTTAACAACCCCAATTACCTCAGCCACGGTGATAGAACTGTCCACGTATGTATCCTCAGACTCTGCTTCCTCTACGGAAGGCATGTCAGTGGGATTGAGAAGGGCCTCTAAGTATTCCTTCCACCGACCAACTATATCCACAGTCGAGGTCAGCAAGCCCCGTCCGCACTGTAAACAGTGTGAACTGGTGGCTGCTTCCCTTTTCTGAGGTGTCGAACGGTTTGCCAGAACCTCTTCGAGGCCGACCGAAAGTCGTGCTCCATAGCCTCACCGAACTCCTCCCACACCTGAGTTTTTGCCTCGACCATTGCTGAAGCCGCGTGCCGCTTGGCCTGCTGGTACCTGTCAGCTGCTTCGGGAGTCCCGCAAGCCATCCACGCTTTATAGGACTCTTTATTCAGCTTGACAGCAGCCCTAACCCACAGTGTCCACCATCGGGTATGGGGCTTGCCACCACGACTGGCACTGACCACCAAGCGGCCGGAACTACAACTGGCTGCCTCAGCAATGGAGGCACGGAATACGGCCCATTCGGACACAATATCCCGGTCCTCCCTCGAGATGCAGGCGAAGCTCTGCCGGAGATGCGCGTTAAAGACTCGACGAACGGGAGACTCTGCCAGACGTTCCCAGCAAACCCTCACTACGCGTTTGGGTCTACCAGGTCTGTCCAGCATCTTTCCCCGCCATCAACTTATCACCAGGTGGTGGTCAGGTGACAGCTCAGCCCTTCTCTTCACCTGCGTGACCAAAACATGCGGACGCAGGTCTGATGATACGACCACAAAGTCGATCATAGACCTGCGACCTAGGTTGTCCTGGTGCCAAATGCACTTATGGACATCCTTTTGTTCGAACAAGGTGTTTGTTATGGTCAAACTTTAATTCACACAGAAGTCCAGCAACAACACACCACACGGGTTCAGATCAGGGAGGCCGTTCCTCGCAACCACGCCCCTTCAAGTCACACTGTCATTGCCCACATGGGCGTCGGAGTCTCTCAGTAGAACTATAGAGTCACCAGCTCCGGGGCAGTCACCAGCTGGGGTCCCCGTCATTAAAAAAAAAAACACACACTGAAAGCCTCAATGTGCAGAGCAACTCAGTTTTTGGTCTACTGAAGCTAAAAAGTGAATACATTTGCTCAATTCAATGTATAAACAAGTTCTGTTTCTTGGTAAATTTGATGCACTTAAGTGTAAATGCATTTCAAACAGACATGATTAGTCAATGATCAATGGCACAATTAACAGAATTAATTATTGATGACATACCTAATTGATTATTGTGCCCCTCCCTAATATCCAGGATCGTATACAGGAATGAACAAACAAACATGAATAAAACCACACCAATAAAACCACAACCTCCTTGGCAAAGGTAAATTAACTACTCAGAGGAGAGACCAACACATTAAGCACATAAGAAATAGAAAGGTGGTGAATATTTTATCGTGGACTAACTGCTCAGTCAATACATCAATGATTTAGAACAGAGGAGAGAGTAGGCTGTATGTCTTGAGGCAGCGGTTTATCTATCCGATGGAACTCGCTTACCTCGGCACCCCCCCAACTGGCTGACTAATGTTAACATAAGCGGTTGTAGACATAGTTGAAGTAAAAACCAAAACTAACTGGGGCCCCATGAAATCCATTTAACTTTCTCTCAAATTCTTTTCTAAATTCCTTTTTTCTATTTTATTTTTTTAGAATTCCGTTTTTTACTTTTGCACTTATTTTTACCAGCATGGAATGTGTGTGTTTTGGTTAGTAAATCAAATGTCCTTTAATTAACTGCAAAAATCCTTACATTGATTGATGCAATACAGCGATAGACAATTTTGCCCAGTAATTGAGAAATGGCTGTAGCGTGGTTAACTTTGTAATGGGATGTCACTGGGATGACAGTGCGGGAACAGTGTTCTCTATGTTAACAATGTCAATTGGCGAATGTATGTTGAATGAAAAATGTTCTTCTCCCCTTTTGTCACTCAGAACTTGCACTTCATCATTGGGCATTGTAAAACACTCCCTATGTTAAAGCGGTTAAACAAAACGCAGGGAAAACATACTCGCACACATACCAGATAGCTTACCATGATAGCTTCCATTTACGCTTAGTCAGAAGAGGTTCCGCTAACTTCCACGGGTGTTTATCGCCATTTCAACATGCTTTGTTTGTGCAGGGGCGGTCTAGTGGGAGATTCAGCCACCACTGAGAGAATAATTCCCCACTCGAAAAATTCTTTCATTGACATTACGTCAGTTTCCATGAGATTCCGCATTTACCAGTAAATTAACAGTAACCAATTCCCTCTGCAATTTTGTTACTGCAGCAAGTATTGCTTGCACATCTTGTGACTGTGGCCAGAGACATAAAAAGAATGTGCGATAATGTTTTCTTTGTTTGTCAGCATTGTTTTCTTTCTCTGAGCTGTGATTTGTATCTAACAGAGGTACTTTGGCAATTTTGTTGCATGTCTTGACTGTAGGGACAAAGTTTCATACATGTGAAAATCTTTCTTGTGGTAATTAACAATCTAAAATAAATACATGGGTATAGAATACAGGTTAAGATTGCCACCATTTATTTTGAAGCTTATTTTGCACTAAACAGGAAGTCAGTGTGTGCACTTTTTAATGCTGTGTAACAACAGTAGTTGTCATTTCACAGTACCAAGTGATCATGAGGATACTCCACAATACTCCATGTTGACATAAACTGAATATTTACCGTAGAAATGACCCCTCTGGTTTTCAAATTTTATGTTGACAAAAGTGGTCGATCATGTACAGGTATGTCAGCACTGGTCCTTTAAATAATAAGAACACACTCATTAAGAACAAGCGGGACTGAATTGCAGGGTTCCACAGTATCTGTTCATCAATCCTTCTAAATTTTCCCATCCATCTATTTCCCCTTATCCGGAGTCGTGGGGGCAGCAACCTAACCAGGGAAGCCCAGACTTCCTTGTCCCCGCCTACTTCGTCCAGCTCCTCCCAGGTAATTCCAAGGTGTTCCGAGCGATGTAGTCTCTCCAACGTGTTGAGTCTTCCCCGACATACCCCGAACACCTCCCCATGGAGGCATCCTAACCAGATGGCTGAGCCACCTCATCTGGCTTCCCTCAATGTGAAGGAGCAGCAGCTGTAATGGAGAGCAAGACACCCTATGGAGGAAACTCATTTTGCTTGTACTCACAATCTTATTTCTTAAACATGTCTGGTTTACATGTGTAAAGCATGAGGATCATTGTGAAGTCCTAACATAAAAGGTGACAGTAATCAAATACTGTATATATCAAATATAGCAAACTGCAATTGCAGTCATTCTCCCTCCCGCCCACCCAAAACTGTTGGCCAAGGGGAGGAGATGTATCTCCACTTTCTCTGCCTTAAAGTGCTAACAAGATTGGTAGGCAACGAGGTGGAAGTAACCTTGCAATACGGCAAAACGACTGTGATTAATGCATGCTGGCGCCAATTCAAGCATTGTGAATAAACAAAGCTTTGCATTAATACTTGCTGCATCAGCTTGGTGGAGGAAATCTGATCTCTGCTACGCTTTTTGTAGCTAGACATTTTGTTTTTAGAGAATCCTGTAACATAAGCTTGCAAAGTGAATCAACTGTTTGACTTTTAATTTTTTCTAATGAAAAAAACCTATAAAAAATAAAGTGACTGTCATTAGCAGGCATTGTGTGCTTATTGTGTGGCTATTAATTCTATAATAGCTAACGTTAGTAACTAAACTTAGCCGATTTTCTGTTAGCTGACAACCAGTTTAACAATAATATACAACGGTCATTAAAGTGTAAAGAGAACTTAATATGTAAAATAAAAGTAAATTAAAGCAAAAGTACAGACATGTAAAGAAGAAGGAGCTGTTAGGTTTTTCTACAGCAATACTGCCACCTACTGGCGCTCTATGAATACGACTGGTATTACGTGTGAAGCGTTCAATAAGTGTAAGCATCTGCTGTGGTCGACTGTCATTGCTGCAGCAGACAGCGTAACCTTAAGTGAGGTTAAATGGCAAACACGCTGATTTGCAAGATGGCGTGGTGAAAAAACTAAGAGTGATTTACAACTGAAAGTGTAATACAAAGGTTGTGCACCATCATCACAATACACAAAATCTCATATGTAGTAACTGATACTCGATTGCTCCTTAATTTTTGTATTCACTCATAGCTGTCGTAATCCACATGATTCAGCACATCTTGTTGAGAAAAGTGTCATTAAAATGCGCTTGAGTCTAAGGAACGCCTGCAGGGTGGACACGGAGAAGAAATGTAACCAAAAGTGAGTGACAGGAAGAGAAACAATCAGCCAGCACTAATGAGTCCGCGTGCGTGACAAGAGGCAGTCTGTGTGTGCCACAGAGATACAGCCTTATCTCTGCTCTAAACTACATCTGCATTTTTTGTTGCACAGAATCCCGTACTCTCCGCTTGTTTCATTGCCTTCATTTGAATGCATATTGCCCGAAGAAACAAAGCTATTTAAAACACAAATATGTGAATTGTGAATTATGTCGACTCATGTAAAAAGAAGTTGGTTTTTGTCCAGATCACAAAAACAAGCTATGATTTCAGAGTACGATGCACACATATTTGTAGATGGCAGTGCCAATATTTAGGTGATTTGCAGCCGCCACATACCCACACAGAGCTGCGTGACACCACTAGGCACTGGTTTTCAAACTATTACCATATTTTTCAGACTACAAGCTGCTGCTTTTTTCTCCGCCTTGGAACTCACCTGATTTTTTTGCCACTTTGAGTGTTAAAATTCTCTCCTGAGTGTTCCAACAACACTTTAAGTTTTCGTGTGTAAAGTTTTCACGCGCATCCGCGCTCGGAGTACGTTGTTCAACACACCCTAAATCACCCTTTTTTTCCTCTCGGATCTTTCTCAGCGAGTTGCGCACGTCCCGGTGGTCTCTACACGACCAGTCATATCAATGCCGCTATTTCAGTACTTGCGACAAGCGGAAATTTAGGTGCAAAAATGACATAATTGACATCGGACCTTGCGGACATAGTAAGTATAAAACTGGCTTTAATCTTCTATTTAACAACATTTATATCTGCGGCACACGGTCGTGTGGTGGGTGGGTGTTGGATGAATTTTTATCTCCAAAAGGGGGGCGCAGAAACAAAAGTTTGGGAACCATGATGTTCATGTTAAATGATGTTCACTCTTTCTTGTTGGGACTCCCAGCATGGGAGTGTAAGGGATGTTATTTGTGTGCGCCTATGGTTTTCTAAAGTACAAGAAAAAAAGAAGAAAAAGGACGCTCTCATCCACAGTCGTAACGTTACCAATGCTCGTGTGTGTGTGTGTGTGTGTGTGTGTGTGTGTTCCCATGCTTGGCAGGTCTGTATATTGCTCATCTTGTGAGGGTCACAGGGGGCTTGCTGCTATACTATATAAATATATACCAGGGTCATTCTCCTGAAAGGGGTACCAGCGAGGTTGCCATCAGTTCAACGAACACGGTGCACAGACTACTGTGATTTGCAGCAATAACCAAATAAAAATATACTGCCAACAGGCTGAATAAAGGGGGGAAACGGTGATAGTGTCAGTCTCAGCCTGTTTGCACATTGCCATTCTGTGACTGGTGGAATGTACGTTTTAGCTGCTGGGATCGATTTCTGAAGTATAACACCTCAATGGATCCTCAAACGGATCCAAAACATGTACTTTGACCAAACCACGGTAAAACGTGTACACATTTCAATCAATTGGTACCGGATCGGATCAGCGAGACCATAAAGTAATCGGATCAGATCAAAAGCCGAGAAATGTGGCTCGGGACATCCCCGGTGAATGTGAGTATGAATTGTTTGTCTATATGTGCCCTGCGATTGGCTGGCAACCACTACAGGGTGTACCTCGCCTCTCCTCCGAAGTCAGCTGGGATAGGCTCCAGCTTCCCCCCCGCAACCTTAGTGAATGCGCACATCCTGATTTATTTTCTTTTTCATGTTCGTCACATTTAAATGTTTTGGATCATCAAACTAATTTATATATTAGTCAATGACAATGCAACTGAAAACAAAGCTCTTTTACACAATGGTCATGTAGGTTTGGAATTGTTCTACATCTACGTCACCAGAGAAATTTGCGTATGCGCAACAATTCCATTTACCCGACCACTAAACCCCTGGTGAAAACATGACTCACACAACCCATGAGCCCATATCAGGTTCGCGAGTCACTTATCTGCTGCACCCTCATGCCACTGTTGGCATGCGAGTCTAGTTTAGCAGTTTTCCTGGCTTCTTCTAGTCCGTGGCTTGGCGTTAGCGAGCAAGCACTTGCTTTTTTTCAGGATGTTAACACATTTACACAAATGCAGTTTCAATAACAGTTGCACAATTTATTTAGCTAGCGGCAACAGGGTTAGTGAACGAGTAAACAGAAACAAATACCCACAAGTCCTAGTTCAGTAAAAAAATGTTTGACCGTCTCGTTCAGTACTCCACCGTCTCTAATCTACATACTGATCTTGCACGTTGACAGGTACCGCAAGAGAGTTTCTTAAGGTGGCAATGGTGCTTCAGGGTATAAAAACTTAAGCCCCTCTTTTCTGATAACACTGATAAAGGGGAGCTGAAGAATTCGGCACAACCCAACATTCATCTACTTTTGTACTTGGGGAGGTCAAATGCGCTCATGAGACCTTGGTTAGAATATTTGCCACGAATCCTGTCAGCATGTGTGAGTCCACAAAATTGACTGGCCATCGTATTCAATTTTAATGTCAGCTGTCCAATTGCAGTTACTCATTGTTATTCTCCAGCTATCTTTCCTCCATATGTCATGCATTCTTGCATAAAAACTGTGTTTTGCTGCTTTCTCCTTGGTTTACACCACAACTATGTGTAGCTCTAGCTGCAGTAAAATAAGCTTTTATCATAAATCAGCCTCTTTATACAGCTACCTACTTTTGCTGTCAATTGAAAATCGAGCTGACTTCCAACTTTTAAATGAATGGCTGTAAAATAATAGGATTTAAGTGTTCAAAATGTACATGATTTCAATATTGCAATGCTGATGTCTTCAGTGAATCATTGGCGCCTGGGATGAACACCATGACTCATGCACATGTCACATACTTTGAGCCCTGGAAGTACTTTTCATTTTATGTGCCCTAAATATGAGAGAGCACGGTCAGTTATGTAGTAAATCACAGCACTAAAGTGCATCTCTCAGATTCTGCTTGCCTAAGCTCAGTAACACAGAGCACCGCTTTTCTTCCTTGTCACTTTCGGACTTGTGGTTTCAATGACAGTGAAACATATAAAATGAAGTTGAACTTTACAGTATAATTTAAAATTTTGATAAACACAATATGTGAAGTATTACTTTACAATAATATAAGACAATAAGCTTTTTATTAATCCCTTAATTGGGGAATTCTGAGTTGGGCCATCATGTAGAACTGCACCATGCAGGTAGTTGTTTTAATTATTACCTTTTTATTACCCTTTACCTAATTATTACAATATTAGACTGCAACGGTGTAGTTCTATACCACTCAATTATTATTAATATTTGATACCACTTTGTACTGGGCAAAAGTTTTAAAGGGGCCTTATCCTGCCAATTTCAGGGTTTTTTAAATTATATTGGATCCCAGTGAGGCACTATAGTAAGTTTTAGGGGTGGTACATGCATCCATGGTGGTCCACCCCCCATGAATGCCCAGAGCAGGGTTCATAGAATGAAAGCCGAAAATTGAACTAAAAGCCCAGATTATCAACTCCATGTTCAAAGCATCTCTTATTCATTTTCTCAATTTTTTTCTATTGTGCAGACTCCACTGCGTGTACTGGGGTCATACAAAACATTGTTTTACACCAGTGATTCCCAAACTTTTTACAGTGGCGTACCCCTCCAGACATTTGATATGAAGCCATCTACCCCCTACTCCTGCACACTTAAAAAAACAAACCTTTTTTTCCGTAATTAACAAGAAATATTGATCATAATTGGTTTAAGTCTGTGGTTTAAGGCTATGGTTTAAGTTTGCATATTATCTTAATACAGAATTGAAAGGGAAAGTTTAACAATCAGTAGTATCTAAAACAAAGCAGTATCTAAAATACATATAACCAAAGATAAAGCCTTGATTGGTTCCGTGGAATCGCCCCAGTGCTTGCAGTGCAGTGTGGGGACTGGAAGACCATTATAAATGACATCTTCAAGGTGAAACTTTCTTAATGCGAGAAACAATCCTAAATCGTACGTGCAGCATATATTAGTTCAAATGATGCACACAGAGCAATGAACTTCACGCTTCATCTACTTTCGTCTTGTGCTATGAGGCATTCAGGGGCACTCATAATTGTGAGTGTTAGGCGCAAATTGTTTTTCATTCATATTCACGTAACTCCTATAAGTTGGCGTACCCCACTTTGGGAACCTAGGCTCTACATCTGTCTGCATTCTCAGATATTATAGAGCAACCACCAAACTTGATTGCTGAATTTTTCTGATGAGTAATGAAAATGCTTTTCAACATCAATACTTGTCCTCTTCTCAGTGAAAGGCACAGAAAGAGAAAAAAATCTAACAAGAAAAATAATGTAGGGGCACACCGCAAGGACTGTGGGAAATGTAGTGTTTTACGGAAACCTCACTTGACTATGAAAGCTCTGATGAGAGTGGAGTTTGCATATAACCAAAGATAAATCCTTGATTGGCTCGCTCGAATCGCCCCAGTGCTTTCACCGCGGTGTCGTGTGGGGACTGGAAGACCATTATAAATGGAATCGTCAAGGTTAAACGTGCTTAATGCGTGACACAATCATAAAACGTACTTATTAGTTCATATGATGCACACAGAGCAATGAACAACTTCACGCTTCATCTGCTTTCTTCTCCGTTTGAGCCCTGAAAGTAGGTGAGCAGTACACCCGCTGTCAAACAAAGGCGAGTGCTGCTTGAGGGATGTGTGTGAGCGACGTGTGTAGAGTGATGACGTGGATACGGAGAAATCCGCAAATCTCGACTTCGGCTGCAGCGTTTAGAAGCCTTAATTTTTAATGAGAATAAAACTCGGGGACGTGTGGATCACTGGGCAAAATGCTGAAAAAGATCTCACATTTGCAAAAACTATGGCTACAAGTAAATAGGGCCCGTCTCACTCGTGTGGTCAGACTGAAAAAAAAACTACTATGTCTCTGGTATTGTTCAGGGGGCGGGGTCAAATGTGGAGGCGGGCCGTAACCGGCTTGTGAGCCGTAGTTTGGGGACCACTGGGAACACAACCGCTCTGTTGATGTGCATAACTTGTTGCACAGCTAAGCATTTAATAATAAAGAGTGGAAATGCTTTGGATTCTTGCACATTTTACATTTGTTTGAAGTGCTTTACAATTTGACCTCAATAAAAGTGCATCAGTGCTGGGAACACTGCATTCAAAAGAACTGCTAACCTCTTTGGGTCATTTGGTCCTTGTTTTCTACTGCCTGAATTTGCAATTCGATGCACAAATTGAGCAGAAGCAGTGAGCAATAACAAAATAAAATATGTTTGCATAGTTTGTTTATCTGCAAGTACATTGCGTAGAATTCTGACATTTACATTCATCATACAAAAAGGTCTCAATTTACCGGTCGATCTATGTTTCCACCCGCACCTATGGTCATGAGCTTTGGGCGGTAAAAGAAAAAATGAAACTGCCAGGACAAGCGTTCAAAATGAATTTCTTTCAAAGGGTGACTGGACTCACTCTAATAGGTAGAGTGAGGAGTTCGGTCATCTGAGATGAGCTCAGAGTAGAGTTGCTTCTCTTTCACGTAGCGAGGAGCCATCTAGTCCGGATGCTTCCTTGGTGAGGTGTTCCATGAATGCCAAGTTGGGAAAGGCCTCGCGGCAGACCTAAGACACGCTGGAAGGATTATATCTCACGGTTGGCCTGAGAACGCCTTAGTGTCCTCCCAGTGAAACTGGAAGAGGTTGGAGAATTCTCCAAATGCACCCCGGACCCTATTAAGTGGGACGGAATGGATGGACGGATCATACAAAAAAGTTGTGCTCAACTGCAAACAGCAACAGAATCAATATGTGATGCTGTTTTATGCATGTCCATAATGTTTTATTGCCACATAGCCCTTTAAGCGCGAATGTCACTGAATTGCAACAACCGACTACTCCTACTATGATGCCTCATACACTTAATATTTAACACCAGTAGATGGCGGACATCTGTTACTTCAATCCGAGCAACATTTGTGAGTGTATTTAGTTTAGAAGTTTATAGACTTTGAAACCTGTGTGCGTGCAGCAGCAAATCCGCTCGCCATAACCGTCCACACGCAGGACATACTTGAGCCTATGGTTTGCTTGCTGTGTTTGGGGTGGCAGGATGTGGTGGATTGTTAGAACACCTCTAAGGTTGTGGGCGGTAAGTGGAATGTAAAAAACCACGGAAATACTGTAGGCAGGCAGACGGGATAGTATCTGCGGTCTGGACATTAAATGCACTGCTAATAGATACTAAGAATACCTGGATGTATGAGATTATTCACAGGCCCATAGATATATCTATCTATGTAATAACGGGGGTAATATTAGCAGTGGAGATAGCAGTGGTGTTCAGGATCCGCTGTAAATGACGATGCGGATGGCTAGTTTGCTTGAGAGATGAGGAAGAGTATGACAAGAGGATGAGACACTGTCGTACTGTCTGCTATTTGCAGACGATGTGGTCCTTATGGCCTCATCAGGCTGTGACTTTCAGCGTTTACTGGAGCGGTTTGCAGCTGAGTGTGAAGCTTCTGGGATGAGACTCAGCACTTTCAAATCCGAGGCCATAGTTCACAGTCGGAAACGGGTGGACTGTACCCTCCGGGTCGGGAGTGAGGTCTTGCCTCAGGTGGAGGAGTTCAAGTATCTCGGGTTCTTGTTCACGAGTGAGGGAAGGTTGGAGCGTGAGATCGACAGACGGATCGGTGCAGCATCTGCAGTAATGCGGTCGCTGTACCGGACCGTCGTGGTGAAGAGAGAGCTGAGCCGGAAGGCAAAGCTCTCTGTTTATCGATCGATCTACGTTCCCACCCTCACCTATGGTCATGAGTTATGGGTCATGACCGAAAGAACGAGATCGCGGATACAAGCGGCGGAAATGAGTTTCCTTCGTAGGGTGGCTGGACTCACCCTAAGAGATAGGGTGAGGAGCTCGGCCATCCGGGAGGAGCTCAGAGTAGAGCCGCTGCTCCTTCACATCGAGAGGAGCCGGTTGAGGTGGCTCGGGCATCTAGTCCGGATGCCTCCCGGCCGCCTCCCTGGTGAGGTGTTTCGGGCATGCCCGGTCGGGAGAAGGCCCCGGGGAAGACCTAGGACACGTTGGAGGGACTATGTCTCACAGCTGGCCTGGGAACGCCTTGGTGTCCTCCCGATGGAGCTGGAAGAGGTCGCCGGGGACCGGGAAGTCTGGACTTCCCTACTGAATCTGCTGCCCCCGCGACCCGGACCCAGATAAGCGGTGGAAAATGGATGGATGGATGGATGAAACACTTTGATTGAGTCTGTTGTTGAGCCGGTATCACGGCGACAGTGATCTGACAAATTCTGAGCCTGGTCACTTCTTAATATGCAATGTAGTTGAATGAATTGACTCCCATCATAAACTTGGTTTATACTGGTGATTTTTGTAATTTAGAGTATTCCAAGCATTTCAAGCTACAACCTTTTGAAATACCAAAATCAAAGCTGAATATTTTCTTCTGGTGCCTAAAGGGTTAAATTATGTTGATTTTTTGTTTTTATTTCCACCAAATCAAATTTTTAATGCAAAAATTGCTAGACTAATGGTTGTTAAGCTTTGCAAGTGTTACTTTGTTAACAATTCTAAGGCCCTTTTGGCTACAATTGGTCTTTGCTAAGAAGGACAGTATGTGTAGCAGATGAGGTTAGATCTCTGCTAAGGGATTTTTTTTTGTCTTTTTTATGTTGTTTTTAGTGTTCCCACAGAGATTAAGCCTTTTATAAAAATGTATTTTTACATTATTTTGAGTTTGAAATGAAATAAAATGACTGCCGAAGACGGTCACCCAAAATTAAATGTTAATGTTTTCAATCACTTAATTCACATAAAAGTAAAATTATAGTAAGAATGATTGGTTAGTCATTACTTTCAAGCGGGAACATCTTTACTTACTTTGTTAAACCTTGCATGGTTTCTACCTTACGCTGGTTTCTACCTTCTGTCTATACAGGAATTTATATTTAATCAGTGTGTGCTAAAAGCAAATGATTCTGTAATGCCTTATGTTTCTGAAATGTATCTTGTCACCACCTTTGGGCTCAGGAAAGACCCTTTTCAATGCTCTGATGAGAACATCATTTTAAGAAAACTAATGAATGGATGCAGTGCATTTAACGTTTAGCCACTTCACAGAGCAGCTAATGGAGGAGATAGAAGCAGCGGTGCATTTATGGCTTGAAGGGGTCAAGAGATTTATTAATAGCACACATTTGCACATGGCACGCCGTCCCGACTCTCATTGACTCACCATCACTTTACCTCATTTACGTTCTCCATCGGTGAACTTTTACATGTTTTCACCGTTACATGTCAGTTTTTAAACAAGATTAAATGCTACCTGTCAGTTAAAATGTAGATTTCTCCAAAGCATTTCAAGAGTCATTATTTATTCCGTCCAAAAGCACAAAACATATTTATTTAACCTTAAATAACAGTCATAAAATATGTGTAATGAAAAGAGCAACATTTCTGTCGTTGAATGGAGACGCCACATTATTCATTTTAGTGTGAGTGAGTCTCACCAGGACACGTCTAATGTATTTGTTTGCATGCTTTCAAAATGATTGTCTTATTTTAATAAATATTTGTATATATGATGTGTTCTCGTTATTTTATTATTGTTAGAATGGTTTAATTTCATCATTGTTTAAAAATGAAATACTAAATAAAAATATGTTTTCAGTTGGCATATATATATATATAATATTTGTATTATATATAATAAAATCTGTCACTTGCGAATGATTCTAGCCAGTCTAATGAGATTTGTTTCTTTTTTGTTTTGCTTTCTTACAGGTCCAATGCTGAATGATGGTCGAGTGACACATCTCCTTTTTCCTCTCCTTCTTCTTTTGAGGGTTCCCTTATTGTTAAGCTTTGGCGAGCGTACATGCCCCAACAGTTGTCGTTGTGAGGGAAAAACTGTTCATTGTGATTCATCCGCTTTCTTAGATGTCCCAGAAAATATTTCAGTTGGGTGCCAGGGACTCTCCCTGCGCTATAATGAACTGCACACCCTGTTACCTTATCAATTTGCCCACCTGGGCCAGCTTCTCTGGATATACTTGGACCACAATCAGATTTCAGCAGTTGACAGTCGAGCATTTCAAGGAGTCCGCAGGCTAAAAGAGCTTATAATGAGTTCCAACAAGATCACATCTCTGCATAATTCCACCTTCCATGGAATTCCCAATCTTCGCAGTCTAGACTTGTCATATAACAAGTTGGAAATCCTGCAGCCAGGACAATTCCATGGATTGCGAAAGCTTCAAAACCTGCACCTACGATCAAATGGTCTCTCTAACATCCCTATAAGAGCCTTCCTAGAGTGCAGAAGTTTGGAGTTTCTGGATTTGGGCTACAATAGAATAAAGGCTCTTACCCGCACCACCTTTTTAGGGTTACAGAAGCTGATGGAGTTGCACCTGGAGCACAACCAGTTCACACGGATAAACTTTTTTCTGTTTCCTCGACTTGCCAATCTAAGGTCGCTGTATTTGCAGTGGAACCGTATTAAGGTTGTCAACCAGGGACTTCCATGGACGTGGTATACACTGCAGAAACTTGACTTATCTGGAAATGAGATCCAAATCCTGGACCCAGCTGTGTTCCACTGCTTGCCCAATCTTCAAGTTCTCAACCTGGAATCCAACAAACTGTCCAATATATCACAAGAGGCGGTGTCAGCGTGGATCTCACTGACTTCCATCAGCCTTGCTGGGAACATGTGGGATTGTGCCACTGGCATTTGTCCACTAGTGGCTTGGTTGAGGAATTTCCGTGGCACTAAAGACACCACTATGATATGCAGCAGCCCAAAATACCTCCAGGGTGAGAAAATTATGGATGCCACAAGAAACCATGCTATTTGTGAGGAAACTGATTATGTTCTCACTGAGACACCCTCACCAACGTCAGAGCTTTTTTTGGAAGCCACCAATGAGCCAACCTTTTCCCCCACGAGCGGGTCTCCACTAATGCCACCAACCTTTGGTCCACTCCCACCTTCCAGGCCTCAACCTATTCCTCATCCAACACTCCCAGGGCACATGAACAAAGATCCAAGAGGCTCTGTAGCCCGTAGTCGGCCCACTCACTTACTACCTCCGGAGATGGAGCACATGACTCTACACAAAGTGGTGGTGGGAAGCGTGGCACTCTTCTTCAGCATGTCCCTAATTTTGACAATTATCTATGTACTGTGGCGGCGCTACCCAGGTGCCACTAGGTTGCTCCAGCAACGATCCATGGTGGGGCGAAGATGTCGCAAAAAGAGTCCAGAGCCTGAACAGGATCTAAGTACCCAGCTCCAAGAGTATTACATGAGCTACAACCCTGCCACACCAGAGGCTTTGGAAGTGCTTGGCAACGGCACCGGCTCCTGCACTTGCACAATTTCTAGCTCCAGGGAGTGTGAGGTATGATCCATCGCATCTGCCTAAAAATTGAAATCAAATTCAAAATGCAAAGGCTCATCAGCAAGGTAAATCAATCATCTAGTATGCCCTCCCAAAATACTCATAAATCACCTCACCAACTTTTTCTCATTTTTTTTTTTTATATTTTTATTTCTTTTTTTTTTTTTTTTTTATTTTTATTTTTTTTTTTTATTTGTTTTTTATTTGTTTTTTTTTTTGGTGTTTTTTTTTTATTTTTGTTTTATTTGTTATTTTAAAAAAAAAAATTGCATAAATGTTTTTAATTCATGGAGATTTAAAATTTGCTTCCCTTTAAATGTTACAGTTGGGACTGTGAATACTTGGACATTAACACTGCAGAAATTACTCCACACCAATGCTACGTGAGTCACAATTTCAGTAAATATGCTTTTTATAATTATTTTGCCACAAAATAGTTTTTCATAAGCATTTAAGGAAATTACTAAGTGGCAGCATATGGACATGCTTCTTGTGCAAATGGAAAACGTAACACCTTGGTAAGCATGCCAAGCTTTTATGAATTCAGCACCAGAGAATAACACCAACAGCTTTTTGGTTGTATATGTTTGCTCAGAACAAATAACTGTGCCTCCTATAAGACAAAGACTTTCTATGATAGCTTGCCAAAGGAATAATTACATTCCACTAGCCTCCATTTTTACTTTTTCTTCATTATTGGCATGTAAAAATAAAGTAATAGTTAAGCTTTAGGAACAAGATATTATTATTGCTTTTATGGAAGTTTACACCCATACAATATTTCACTAAGATACCATGAAAACTTAAATATAGATATCATTTAGAGTAGTCACTATACAGCTTCCTTGGTATTACATTCACCAGAGCAGTACAAGTTGTTTTTGGAATCCTTATGCGTACATACACGCTTCCATAAAGACTTTTGGTGGATGATACCGTGCACACCTCCAACTTCGGCTTGAGGATGAACCACTGGTGCTCAGTTAAGTTTAAGACATTGTTAGTTGTTTGGCAGCTCTTTAGACAATAATGAATGTGTTGAATAAATTTTCTGCATTTGCTGGACGATAAGACGCATCCAGCCACAACATAAATGGAATATTGTGGTCGGTGAGGAAGAGCTAGCTCTTTATTTGACAGGAGCCAATCATAAGCTACAACTCAAGCTTGTCAACCATCGGAAATCGCAGGAGGTCATAACTCAGCACAACTGTCTGACTAATGGTGTCATAAAAAGCAACTTCACAAGCGGCAGGTAGGTAAGAGATGTACAAGTACCAATACTATGACGATGCATGAAGGGAAGCAGTTATTGTAAGATAGTTGCTGTTTATTATTCTACACTGTTGTTGGCATATTGTGTATTTTTACCTACCTGTTGCACGTTAAATTGTCGTGTAATAATTGCAATAATTTTCTTTCTTTGACGACACCGTGAGTCAGACTGTTATGTTGAGTAATGAACCCTAAGTTTCATTTCTATAGTATTGCCCCTTGAGAAGATATCCTGTAATAAAAATGGTTGTTGAATTGTGATGGTTTAGTCATTTTGTGAGAGAGTCATATCTGCAGATGACAGTGAACAAATTAGCACCAAAGAAGCAATTAGCGGCTGAGTGTATCTTGAGTGTGTAGGTGCTGTTTGAGTTGCGGGCCATTTTCAGGTTTCTTAACGTCGTATCATTTACGGGGTGAGACAGACGAACAGTCTTAAGATAGTTAGTTGTTTCATTTAGTATGCCTGGTGGCTAAATCCAGTCTAAGGCATGTGTCATATGTTACTTTTTAAAATGAACATATCCTTGACCTGGACCCGGATAAGCGGAAGAAAATGGATACTCAGAATATTTGGCGGAGAATATGCAAAAGCAATCATTTTGCACCCAATTTATCAAATGTGAAACTTATTCACAGTCCATATTTTTGCATCTTTTTAAGCACGTATGAAAGGCAGGGGCATATAGGTGCATAGTCGTTGTGGTGAGGAGGCATCTAATTACAGTTGGACGACAATTGAAGACAATCTTTTTTGCGCTTGTCAACATAGCATAGTCCTAAACTAATGCGTAAGTAGATGATGCAATACATGTACGTTTTCACTGATGTGCAGTGTAAGGAATGGTAGTAGTTCAAGACTTAAGACTCAAATGATTTGGCAATTCTGCTTTGTACAAATTCATGGGCTTGTGAGTTAAGAAATGACTGTTTTTCCATTCCCAAATCATGTGGTAAGGATTTTGTACTGCAAATGACCGATAATTGAGACACAGTCCCCACATTGCTTTTGTTTGCTAATAAGTGGCATCTTGCTGGCCAACAAAGCTGACGGTGCTGTAACTATGGCTTTGTGGAGCACCAGCAGTGGGTGGCTGTAGGAAAGCCAACATCTCTTGTGCAATGGTTTGAATTCAAAAATATGTTCTCTACAATGGTGCAAAATTAGGCCAACAGGGCAAAAAAAGATGGATACCAAAATCTTTGAGGACCCAGGTTAGGGTGATTGAAAACCCCACACTAAAAGGTTTTGTTGTAATACCAGTGTTGTAATTTATTTTTGTTGATAAGACAGTAGTGCAGATGAAGAACATCTTGGGGTTTTTAAAGCAGCTCCAATAACAAAAAATAGGCCGTATGTTGTATCACTGTAATTTTAGCAAAAATGTTTAATGAATTATGTTTGACTTAAAATTGGAATTTGAGTATAAATAACTGCCATGGGATTTTGATCAATTGTTTTAGACAGTCAATTAACATATGCTGACAATACTAAAATGCTACTATCCTCCTGTGAATCAGACAAAGAAGTTGATACCATACTCAGCGGGATACTGTGATGAGCTGCTTCATATCAGGGGTATTTAAGATTCCTTTACTATCGCCCATTTTCATGTCTGGTGAAAATTGATAAAGGTGCGTAAAAGTGCGCTGAGTAGTTTCGGTTTCAGTTATGTCAACAACTGCTTATGTTTATGTAAATCAGCCAGTACGAGGAGTCAAAATCAGTTTCAGAAAATATTCTAATTGAGGGATCTTAGAAGGAAAAACATTTCAAACATTACATGTACACTGATAGCTTTGAATGTGTGTAATAATGGTTGGTTCTGGTTATCTTAAATAAATTATTAAATGTAGTAGTTTCTATTGTTCCTCAAAGACAATCCAACATCATACCAGTGATGGAATGGAATTTTAAAAGGAATGGGTAGAAAAATTTGGATAAAGAAGCAATTGTAAAGACAGTCTAAAAATTCAACACTGTGACTTTAAATTGTCTGGGAGAGAAAAAAAATAAACATTTGCCTCTATGGTCGTTTCATTAAGTGTCCCTTGTATGTTGAAGAAGCCTCTTCCCCTTTGAGGTTGTAGGGATGCCACACAGAGAGCCACAGCGCTCATTTTGCATTTTTTCCAGTTAATTTCCTCTCTGGTTTCGTTGCACTTGATAGGCATTCCTCCAAAAAGAATAACATTTACTTTTCAACACTCCCACCACATCAGTTGCAAAGAAGGATTTGGAGTTGCAGTGCAAGCATGCATGCTAATTCCAAAGGATAGTATGGTATCCCACTGAATATACATAATCTCCTCATTTGTCTTGTAATTTCCCTTGCCTGGTATGTGGATTTAAACCTTTCTTTTAGTTTGGGTACAATTTTGCATCTGCAAGACAATAAGTGAAGCGAATTTCCATGTCAACAACATGTTCTGTTTTTTTGCCTCACAAAGCGAACAAACAACTTCTCTTTTGGTCTGATGTGAACATGAGCAGATGGTGAGAGCAGCTGTTTGAGCGACAATGCAGGAAAATTCCTTGTTCAGAAGGATTTCCAGTCAGTGCAACAACCTCTTAACTATAACCGTGGGGCAATCTCATGCCCTCTTCGCTCAATTGCTAGGTCATTCTCCTAAGAAGTCCCTGCAGAGGCTGAGCTGGACGATGATTCATGCACTGAGATATAATCACAGCTCTTTACCCCAGGCATCCTTTTCTATTACACATGCACAATTACCGTCATGCATACTACAAACAAACCCTGATGAATGTGGCATTATTAGCAGCATCAGGAGTTGTGTCTGTGTAATACATACAGTAGCTGTCACAATAGAAAGGTCTGTTTGTCCGGCATGTATGTGGGGAAACAGCTCAGTGCTACAAAAGATCTGCCCCCTCTGCTGCCCTAAACTGAATTTTATAATCCTCTACCTACCCTCATGTTGCTATTGCCTCGGGCTGAAGTAGACACTGTATCAAAGCATCAACCCACCCGCCTTCACTGGCTCTGTTGAAAAAAACAAAAATAAAACCTAAACCAATGACACATTATGATGCGCTTTAAATGAAAAGCACACTTCCCACACATGTTTACACAGACTCTCAATGTGCAGCCCTGCTAATCAATCCATTAGCAGTAATAAGCTGGTAACAGATTAATTCAGTAATTTGTTAACTCGTTAAATTATTACTGACTAACTAGTGCCAAAGCTGTATGTCTTTGGAGGAAGACAACATGCACAAATTTTGCAGAGTACAAGTGGCAAAAAACTGAGTATTCTGTTAGAGATCCACTTGGTTTTTTGGAGTTTGTTAAATGTTACTACAGGTTGCTCATTAAGAAGATTAGAAAAATGAAGAGAATAGTCATTTTTGGTTAAAAGTTTTCAAATTGACTTCAAATACTTTTTATTAATTTATTTATTATTTTTCTTAACTGAAAAACATTTGTGTTCTTACCTTTTATTTGAAGTACAGTACGGGCCAAAAGTTTGGACACACCTTCTCAGATCACTTGGGGACAATTCATGTTTTTCCAATTTGTTGGACTTACTGACCTTCATTTCTTTAAGTAATGATGGTCACAGTAACTTTTGGCCTGTACTGTACATCATATTCAGTGTCATTTTCTGCCAGGTATTCACACGGTCATAATCTCTTGATGGCAAAGGCAAAGTAAGCTTTCTTTGAATGCGGCCAAGTTGTTGATCTGCATAAGCAAGGCCTGTCGCAGTACAGCATTGCTGCAGAGGTTGGACTCATTTTAAACATCTTGATCGATTTTGAGGGTTATGGAACAAAGAAGTCAAATGTTAGACAAATAATGACATTAGCAATGATGATCATTGGCCCAAATTAAGGTTGTTACAGGTGCCGTGTGCAGTTCAATAACCATCAGACGGCATTTGGAAGACAAGGGTTTTAAGAACAAAAAACGCCTTATCTCCTATGATGGAATTGCCCGACTGGATTTTGCACCAGAGCACCAAACGGGGTGGATAGGTGGATACAGTTTTATTGTCTAATGAGAAGAGGAAAAAAAATGACGGTCCTAATCGCTTCCAAAGTTACTGGCATGACAAGAAAACCTGATGTTTTCTACACTGCACAGTGGTGGGGTCGCCATTATGATTAACAAAAATGAGCGAGTCAAGTTTTGGTTTGGTATTTTGTTCTAAAATGAATTATTGGACAATGTATTTCTATTGTATTCATATTATTACAAAACAGACATGTAACTAGATTTATGGTTGAGTCAAATAGCATAAACATGGCTTTTAGGGGTCGGTTAAGCCTTAGAGATGTAGGTGGTGCCCAACGTGATTTTATTTAATGAGGCCCAGAAATCCTAGCGGCCCCCGTGAAAGACAGTCTACACCAGGGGTAATCAATACGTCGATCGTGATCAAGTTCAACCTGAGCACATGCAAAAGACATGAAAGGGTCTGGTGATGCCGTGGAGAACGTCATGCTTGCTGCAACATCATTCAGCATGACTGGTTTGGTGGTGGGTCAGTGATGGTCTGGGGAGGCATATCCCTGGAAGGACGCACAGACCTCTACATGATAGATAATGGCACCCTGACTAATATTAGGTATCGGGATGAAATCCTTGGCCCCGTTGTCAGAACCTACGCCGGGGCAGTGGGAGCTGGGTTCCTCCTGGTTCAAGACTATGCCCGACCTCATGTGGCTAGAGTATGCGGCTAGAGTATCCAACATCCAGAGCCTTGAGGATTTCCGAGCGGAACTCGTCTACCCCCGGAGCCTTGCCACTGGGGAGTGATTTAACTACCCCAATTACCTCAGCCACGGTGATAGAACTGTCCACGTACGTATCCTCAGACTCTGCTTCCTCTATGGAAGGCATGTCAGTGGGATTGAGAAGGGCCTCGAAGTATTCCTTCCACCGACCAACTATATCCACAGTCGTGGTCAGCAAGCCCCCGTCCGCACTGTAAACAGTGTGAACTGGGGGCTGCTTCCCCTTTCTGAGGTGTCGGACGGTTTGCCAGAACCTCTTCGAGGCCGACCGAAAGTCGTGCTCCATAGCCTCACCGAACTCCTCCCACACCCGAGTTTTTGCCTCGACCACCGCCGAAGCCGCGTGCCGCTTGGCCTGCCGGTACCTGTCAGCTGCTTCGGGAGTCCCGCAAGCCATCCATGCTTGATAGGACTCCTTTTTCAGCTTGACGGCAGCCCTAACCCCCGGTGTCCACCATCGGGTTCGGGGCTTGCCACCACGACTGGCACCGACCACCTTGCGGCCGCAACTACAACTGGCTGCCTCAGCAATAGAGGCACGGAATACGGCCCATTCGGACTCAATATCCCGGTCCTCCCTCGAGATGCAGGCGAAGCTCTGCCGGAGATGAGAGTTGAAGACTCGACGAACGGGAGATTCTGCCAGACGTTCCCAGCACACCCTCACTACGCGTTTGGGTCTGCCAGGTCTGTCCGGCATCCTTCCCCGCCATCTAATCCAACTCATCACCAGGTGGTGGTCAGTTGACAGCTCAGCCCCTCTCTTCACCCGCGTGTCCAGAACATACGGACGCAGGTCTGATGATACGACCACAAAGTCGATCATAGACCTGCGACCTAGGGTGTCCTGGTGCCAAGTGCACTTATGGGCATCCTTATGTTCGAACATGGTGTTCGTTATGGACAAACTGTAGTTCGCACAGAAGTCCAGCAACAACACACCGCACGGGTTCAGGTCAGGGAGGCCGTTCCTCCCAACCACGCCCCTCCAAGTCACACTGTCATTGCCCACATGGGCGTTGAAGTCTCCCAGTAGAACTATGGAGTCACCAGCTGGGGTGCTCTCCAGCACCCCTCTGATAGACTCCAAGAAGGCTGGGTACTCTGAACTGCCGTTCGGCGCATAGGCACAAACCACAGTCAGGACCCTTTCCCCAGCCCTAAGGCGTAGGGAAATAACCCTCTCGTTTACTGGGGATTACTCCAACACAGAGGCACCAAGCCGGGGGGCTAACAATAAACCCACACCAGCTCGCCGCCTCTCCCCTGCGGCAACTCCAGAGAAGAACAAGGTCCAGCCCCTATCAAGGAATTTGGTTCCAGAGCCCAAACTGTGGGTTGAGGTGAGTCCGACTATATCTAGTCGGAATCTCTCCGCCTCTTTCACAAGCTCGGGCTCCTTCCCCACCAGAGAAGTGACAACCATGTCCCAAGAACCAGATTTGGCCGCCGAAGACCAGGTCGCCCGGACACCCACCCTCGACCACTGGCCAAATCACACAGCACCGGACCCTTATGCTTTCCCCTGCAGGTGGTGGGTCTGCGTGGGGGAGTTCCCGAGTGGCTTCTTCGGGGTAGGCCCGGCCAGGTCCCACGGGTGAAGACCTGGCCACCAGGCGCTCGCCTGCAAGCCCCCCTACCAGCCTGGCTTTAGGGTGAGGCCCCGGTATCCCACGTCCGAGCGAGGTGTGGTCACTCCTCTTTTTTTTTTCATATTAGAACATCTATTCTCCTAGTCAAAAAACAAACAGGAAATTATTCAGAAAACAAAAGAATGCCTCACTCTGCAAAGACAGTCAGGAACACGATTAATAGAATGGTTACTGATCGAATTCAGTGCAGAAATAAGCAGTACTGAGCAAACAACAAATAAACAAACAAACAAACAAAAATTTACCCTGCAGCTCAAAGACCCTGACTTTGCAGACAACGTGAACCACTCTCACACCGGCAACAGGATGCACAACAGAAACTGAACCGTCTGTCAGAGGAATCAGGCAAAGTTCGTCTCAAGATCAACACCAAAAAAACAGAAATCATGCAGATAAACAGTAAACAGCAATCTCCAATCCAACTACAAGCAGACAACATCAGCAATGTGGACAAGTTTGTCTACCTGGGCAGTGTGCTGAGCAAGGATGGCGGAGCAGAGGACATTAGGACCCACATCAACAAAGCCAGGCATGCCTAAAACACCCTGCGTCCCACCTACTCTATCCATGAACACCAGTGTCCGCATCCTCAACAACAATGTGAAAGCAGTTCTGCTGTATGTGTCAGAACACTGGAGCCTGATCAAGACAGCCACCAGCAAACTTCAGGTGTTCATCATCAGATGCCTCTGCAACATTGTACACATCAGATGGCCAGAAAAGTTCTCCATTCCCACCCTGTGGGAAAGAACCAAACAGATACCCTACTACCAGGATATTCTGAAGAGAAAAGGGGGCTGGATAGGACACACTCTTCGTAAGAACCCCGACAGTATCACCAGACAAGCACTTAAGTGGAACCCTCAAGGCAAGAGGAGAGTGGGCGGGCCGAGGGAGATGTGGAGACGATGCACCGGGCGCGAGGTGAAGGCAGCCGGATGGACATGGTCTCAGCCGAAGAGAAGCGCCAGAAACGAGTTCGCTGGAGGGGTGTTGTCGAGGCCCTTTGCTCTCAAGAGGAACAAGTGGGTTAAGAAGAAGAAAAAGATGAAGAATAGCAAATAACACTGATATGCAGATATATGAACTCTGATTGGCTTTTTTAATCTTAAAGTTCGCTGCTTTTTTTTATTTGACAGAAATCAGTTCAGTGTTTAAATTAGCTCAGAATATGTATACACGTGTAGCTGCACTTATGTTTGTTGAATTGTGCAGTTCTATAAGGTAACATTGCAAAAGATTACAATTTTTAAAAGTTTATAAATTCAGTAATGTTTTGCGGCTCCCGAATATCTTTTTTTACTGGAAGAGGAGACAAAATGGCTCTTTTGATGGTAAAGGTTGCCGACCCCTGGTATACACGGAATGTAAATGGTCTTCACTTATGAAGCCCTTTCATCCACACACTTTAGCTATAATGGTGTCGAGATTGCTGTGGAACGTAACTAATCATCTCATTCACACACGTGCAAGCACTGATGGCACAGAACCGGTAGCAATTAAGGGTTCAGTCGAGGGGCATCCATGCATATTTCAGGAAAAAGAAAAACCACATGCTGTACAAACTATGGTTAAGGAGGGACTTGCAGTAGTTTCAGCCTGGTATGCTTACATCCTCACAAAAATATTGTCTGTGCTACTTCATTTATGAAAACAACAATAACTACAGGGTGATTGGATGGTAACCCTATTTTAAAAGACATAATTGATTCATATGTTGTAATATTTTCCCCTGAACACCTCCCCAGGGAGGTGTCCGGGAGTCATCCTAACCGGATGCCCAGCGACTTCATCTGGCTCCTCTGAATGTGGAAGAGCAGTAGTTCCACTCCGAGTCTCTCCCGGATGACAGTGCTTCTCACCCTACCTTAGTTGTAATAATTATGTAATAGTTATAATAATAATCAATATACGAATGTGAGAGCAACTTTCCTGATGCTGCTCTTGGTACGTTTGAGCTGCAGTCTGAAAAATTAGCAAAAGTTTGCTGGTGGTTGATGTGGGACTGGTAGAAATTAGCGATCGATGATTTTTTTTGGCCAATACTGACATAAAAATGAGATGTCAGATCTTATTGGTATCGTTTTCTTTGCGGATAATGATGTTGGCACACAAGTCATGTCTTTGATGTTTTTGTTTTCCAGTTTCTCGTTCAGATTGCAAATATCATTATTATATGTTGTATAATAAATGTATAATAAATGTTTCTACAACATTACAGAAACTGGTAAGCCAACTAAGTGTGCACTCAGACAGTAGGCGGGGCTTGTGCACTAACCAGAGAAGCCACACTCCTGTGTTTGATCAGGACATCTGCTAATTCAGTCATTTTTATTTATGAGAATGTTCAAAATGATTGTAATCATACAGGAAGTACATTTATAATACAGTTCAATGGATCAATATTAATATTTAAAATAATATGTTATATTTGTCTCTGCATTTTTCACCATGTCAGGCTCTGCCTCTCCTGTTTCCCCGGACAGCACATCGCTGCATGGAACATAAGATAAAGTGCTGGTTATGCGAAGTGGTACTAATACGTCTTGCATCAATACTTCTAACATAATATCACACTTCAGGAAGAGCTGATTTCTTTTTACATATAGTGTTGAAAGAATATAAGCCCAAAAGCTGCAAGTTCTATAATTTTCTCTACCTGCAAGGTATCCTTCAGCAATTGCTATTGATAATGTTAATTAGTTATATCATACATTTATCCCCCATCAACTCTACCTGAAAAACGTATGACTGTATGCCAGGTTGAAAATTGTGACCCTTTAGCAACTCTACATCAATGCATCAAATCTTTCTTCTGAAGCCACTATGGAAATAACTGTCGATATTGAATCATACATATCACTTTTAGGTGCTCACTTCTTGCAAAGTGATTCTGCATATTAGAGGGGATGAATTTGCTTGGCATCTTGATGCATTCTGTCACAATACCTGGCCTTTTGGAACAGCTGCCTGTATTTAACATAAACCACCTTTAAAATAAATTGAGGTATTGTCATCTCATCTAAATCATACCGATGTTAGTTATTTATGTATGTATCCATAGCATGGAGCTGGTTGGCTTTTTTGTGTCACCTATGTACAAGTCATTTGTCCGGCCTATAAAACGCAATCACATAGAATCAGTGTTTTGTTTACACATTGTTAAGACAATCTCTTGTGGCGGCTAATCCAGGTAGTGGTTTTATTTGTGTGAATGCTGTTTTAAGAAATTGTGTGTTAACTAATTGTCACATATATATATATATATATATATATATATAGCACT
>QODF01000123.1:1728510-1750214 GCA_024372805.1 Oostethus manadensis | reverse complement strand
GCACTTTTAATTGTGGCGGTGCAGCAGGGGGAGGTGCCAGCGTGGCATAGTGATAATTCCGTGACAAAAGGCTTTGCGAAGGTGCGCTGAAAGCTCGCCTGCTCCAACATGATCTACTCTCGGCGCAAGGCGAAGCGCATCCGGTCTAGTGGTAATTACACAGTGCGTACACATCACCAAAACCCCACAAGCGGTTTACACAATGTCAGGCACATTTAAATGCATTTAATAATCACAACCATCACTGTGTAAAGTAATTATCTGAATCAGCACATACATTTTCATCTATACTGTATTGACTGTGCCGTCTGCCTCTGTCCCGCCGGCAACCACCTCCTCATCTATACCCGAATCGCCGCCCCCTCCTCCTCATGTGGCGTGTGGATGTGATATGGATGTGGTCAATTGTAAATAAACGGTTAATCAAACATATTGACATCTTTGATTGTGTAACCGGGAATTGCAAAAATGATGATAATTAATTTGGTAATTAAAGTTCATCTTACATGCAGAGACAAGTGACAAGACCACACTCTTGGCAAATCGTATTTTACGCACCGTTGCTTTGGACTTCATCCCTGTTTTATTTTTGTTTATTCATATTATTTATACATGTTTTATTACACATTCATATTACAAATATAGATTACTAGATACGAGTGTCTTCATTAGTGGGGAAAAATGCTTACCTTACCGATGGCAACCGTGTGCCTCCGGAGCTCATTAGATTAGTGAACATTTGACCCGCTGTGTCTCGAAGTCACACCTTCTTTCCTCCTTCTTTGCCACTTGCTCAGGTAGAAGGGACGAAGGCGTACTTACGCCAAGCTGCGCCTGGCACGAAGTTGCACAATCCGCCTTAAACACGCCCATTGGCGAGGCGCAGGTGCAGGTCTACGAAATTAGAGCCCATTATGTATTTCTGACTGTTAGAAGAATCTGTGCATTTTTTATTTAGGACAGCTGCAAAAAACAGTTGCAAGTGACAGAACTCTGATGATGTAAGTGATCCAAGAAAGAAGTCGTAGCAAAGTACAACATTAAAGTATGCCACAACAGGATTGTAATATAAAGGTTCCTAGTTAACGCGAGTTGAGGAGGGATTGCTGCTCAGGTTGTCACTGGCATCATCTCCCACTCCTCCGTGATCACATCATGGAGATGGTGGATGTAATGCGCTCCTACCATACTATCACCTTCCTGGCTTTGTATAGCATACAAGGGCAATGTAAACAGAGCAAAGGGGTGAAAGAAGAGAAGTTTTGTCAAGAAGCATACCTCCAGTCTCAACCGAGATGGCGGCCTGCGTTACAAGTCCCCCCCTCCTCCACATCGAAGACTCTAGCCGAAGAAGCCTCTGCAAATGGAAGTGACTACCCAGCCCAGTCGACGATTCAGATCTCTACTATTATGGATAATACCTGGACGACTGAGAGCCTCCACAAGATTACTGCTATACAAGCTTCACACCAACTACTCTAAAGAATAACTAAGTTTAATTTATATAGTATTGTCACGTAGGACGCGGGGGCCACCGCTAAGGTAAGCAGTTTTTCCCCACTAATAAAGACACTTGTATTTAGTAAGCTATATTTGTAATATGAAAATGTAATATGTATATGTAATATGAATAAACAAAAACTATGCATAATGGGGATGAAATCTGAAGCAACCGTGGGTAAAAACCGCATTGCCAAGTTCGTGGTCTGGCCCTTGTCACTTGTGTTGTCCCAATTAATTATCATCATTTTTGCAATTCTCAGTTACGCAATCAAAGAAGTAAATACGTTTGATTAACCGTTTAGATACAATTAACCACATCCATATCAGAGCCACTGGCCACCGATGAGGAGGAGGTAGATAGGGACAGAGGAAGTGGTGGAGAGGCGACAGAGGCAGACGGGACAGTTAATATACATCAAAATGTGTGTGCTGATTCAGGTATTTACTTTGAACCGTGGTAGTTGTGATTATTGAATGCATCCAAATGTGCCTGACATTGTGTAAACCGGCCTGTGGGGTTTTGGTGACAAGTGCACACTCAGCCAACTTACTACTAAACCGGCTGTGATTCGCCTTGCGCCAAGAGTAGAACAAGTTGGAGCTGGTGAGCTTTTAGTGCACCTCCGGTGAAAGACTTTTGGCACGAAATTGTCACTACACCAGGCTGAATCAGTCGGCACCTCCCCCTACTGCGCCGCCACACCCATCGTGGCATGCCTCACGGTTACCAAATTGGCTGCGCACTGTGCTATGCCGAACGAAATTACCACGAAATTACGCAGCCTGCGCCAAGATGCGCAACCCACAATATTAGAGCCCGTAGTGTATATTATTAATAATGGTTGCTGAAGTGAGGGGTATATTTGTTTTTTTGAGATACCCATTGACTTAGACAGATCATGTTTCAAAGACAGCACTAGGGTACTGTAGTAGCGAGGGGGAACATGACCACTGCTTAGTTCAATATGCAATGGAAGAGCTCCCTGTATGACCTGGTGTGTATGTGGAGAGTGAGGGATACGGTAATGTGCATTAGCTTGTAAAGAGTGTAAAGGTTATCTGACACATGTGTATATCACTGGAAAACATCTTGTTAATATCCCGTTTTTGATGAAGGGGCAATGTTTTGTATTCTGGTCATAACAGTGAGAACATGACAAGAATACACACTATTTTTCCAGTTAGATAGTGAACCTTTATGTTAGGAATTCTTCTTTTCCTTTCGGCTTTTCTCTTCAGGGGTCGCCACAGCAAATCAATTGCCTTCATCTAATTCTGTCTTCTTCTCTTGGGCCATCTACCTTCATGTCCTCTTTCACTACATCCATAAACCTCCTCTTTGGTCTTCCTCTAGGCCTCCTGCCTGGCAATTCAAAACTCAGCATCCTTCTACCAACATATTCACTATCTCTCCTCTGGACATGTCCCAACCATCTCAATCTGGCCTCTCTGACTTTATCTCCAAAACCTCTAACATGTGCTGTCCCTCTGATGTGCTCATTCCTGATCCTGTCCATCCTGGTCACACCCAAAGAGAACCTCAGCATCTTCATCTCTGCTACCTCCAGCTCTGCCTCCTGTCTTTTCCTCAGCGGCACTGTCTCTAAACCAAACAACATGGCTGGTCTCACCACAGTTTTGTACACCTTTCCTTTCATTTTAGCTGAAACTCTTCTATCACACATCACACCCGACACTTTTCTCCACCCATTCCAGCCTGCCTGCACACGCTTCTTCACCTCTTTTCCACACTCTCCATTGCTCTGGACTGTTGACCCTAAGTACTTAAAATCCTCCACCTTCTTTATCTCTTCTCCCTGTAACCTCACTCTTCCACTTGGGTCCCTCTCATTTACACACATGTACTCCGTCTTGCTGCGGCTGACCTTCATTCCTCTCCTTTCCAGGGCAAACCTCCACCCCTCAAGCTTCTCCTCCACCTGTTCCCTGCTCTCACTACATATCACAATGTCATCTGCAAACATCATAGTCCATGGAGATTCCTGTCTAACCTCGTCCGTCAGCCTGTCCATCACCATAGCAAACAAGAAGGGGCTCAGAGCTGATCCCTGATGGAGTCCCACCTTCACTCGGAACTCCTCTGTCACACCTGCAGCACACCTCACTACTGTCTTACAGTCCTCGTACATGTCCTGCACCGCTCTAACATACTTCTCTGCCACTCCAGACTTCCTCATACAATACCACAGTTCCTCTCTGGGCACCCTGTCATAAGCTTTCTCCAGATCTACAAAAACACAATGCAGCTCCCTCTGACCTTCCCTGTACTTCTCAATCAACATCCTCAAAGCAAATACTGCATCTGTTGTACTCTTTTTTGGCATAAAACCGTACTGCTGCTCACAAATGCTCACGTTTGCCCTTAGTCTAGCTTCAACTACTCTTTCCCATAACTTCATTGTATGGCTCATCAGCTTTATTCCTCTGTAGTTGCCACAACTCTGCACATCTCCCTTGTTCTTAAAAATGGGCACCAGCACACTTCTCCTCCATTCCTCAGGCATCTTCTCATTATCTAAGATCTTGTTAAACAACCTGGTCAGGAACTCTACTGCCACCTCTCCTAGACACTTCCATACCTCCACAGGTATATCATCAGGACCGAGCACCTTTTGATTCTTCATCCTTATCAATGCCCTCCTCACTTCTTCCTTACTAATCTTTGCTACTTCGTGGTCCACAACAGTCACCTCTTCTACTCTTTGTTCTCTCTCATTTTCCTCATTCATCAACTCTTAGGAAATACCTCAAACAACATAGTGGAATCTTGGTTGTGCCTATGTTACAACCGGGCTGCTACAGCCGGTCTACTGTATGTGCATGCCAAATGCAAGAAATTCACGAAAGACGACCATGTGATGTGCTGATTTTCAAGCCATAGACTGGCCACAGAGGCTCTTTGTCATGTCAAACAAACTCTACTGCCCCTTACATTTTGTGGGTTATTCTGACCTTTTTTGTAGTATAGATAGTGAGTGAAGTTTACATTTGTAGTTATTTCATAATATCTCTTATATCCATATCTCCTAACTTAGATATGGTAACATTAAGAAGTGTGGACTGATTTTTGGTGTACAAATAATTTTCCTGTGTTCAGTATTGAAGTATTTATTGCCACTTTATGTTGTATATTTTTAATGTGGCATTTCCAGCTCATTTTGTCATTAATAATAACACCTAGAAATGTATTTTCATTTATGCTGCCAATGTCTACTCCATCAATTTGTATTTGTGCATGTATGACGTTTCTGCAGATTCCATTACATCAAGAACACAGTTAAACTCACACTTAATAACAGGATAAGATGTGCAAAATATTTTACTCTAACCAGAAAATGCACTTTACTGTTCTTTCATTACCTTCACCAACATTGTAGAACTAAACAGGCCCGGGAAGAACACACAATATTACCCTTAAATGCTCGTTTCTGCATTGAATAGTTTGGATATATTGTAAATCTGAGCCTATCGGAGCTCAACCAGTGTGCTGGAATGGGTTAATATGTTATTTGTTTTATTTTAGACAGTAAGTTTATGTTGAATTGAGTTATTTTATATGCTACCACACAATATACTGTATGCTGATAGACTTTTGGAGGGATGGCGTAACTGTAGCTTCTAATGTTCTCATCCATCACCTGCATAAATCCCAACCATCATAAATCACAGTGCCCAAGTGCAGATAAAACATGCACATATTCACCCACATGCAGTAAATAAGTTCACAAACTGCGACACCTCGCCATGGACGAGCTCGCTCTGCTACAAGACAATCAGATAGGAGATCCTCTGGGAGTTCTTGAAGGTGTGCACCTACTCGTACAGCCTGAGTAGCCCACACACAGCCACACTGGCATGCTCCGCTAATCTAAGACAACCCAGCCAGCATACACTGGCTATTGCTGTACGATCAATGACAAATAATAGTTTCAAAGTTTTTTCACCGACTTAGTCGTTTGCCGCCTCAACATGTTATGTTTAGTTCAGGAGGGGGCTGGTTGGTGTTTGTGAGGACCAAATGAGTGGTTGGCTGGGGAAATACAGAAGCTCCTTCTCTCTTTAATTACAGCAATTCATTCACAAATTGACATTGGAGAGAGATTCCAAGTTTAACAGTAGATTCCGTTTTTTCCGCATTTCTGTCAGTGATTCCATTAATGCATAAATTATAATTATTCATAGTGAATATGGCCCTACAATTTCTGCATTTTGCAGTATATTTTTTAATAAAATTATTCTGCATAAATGTTATGAAACATATTTTTGGAGTGGGCCGCACGGTGGCTGAGTGGTTAGCACATTGGCCACACAGTCAGGAGATCTGGAGACCTGGGTTCAAAACTCCCTTGGGCATCTCTGTGTGGAGTTTGCGTGTTCTCCCCGTGCGTGGGTGGGTTTTCTCCGGGTACTCCGGTTTCCTCCATGTTAGGTTAATTGGTGACTCTAAATTGTCCATTAGAGTATGAATGTGAGTGTGAATGTTTGTTTGTCTATATGTGCCCTGCGATTGGCTGGCGACCAGTCCAGGGTGTACCCCGCCTCTCGCCCAAAGCCAGCCGGGATAGGCTCCAGCATCCCCGTGACCCTAATGAGGATAAGCGGTATAGAAAATGGATGGATGGATGGATTTTTGGAGTGTTTCTTTGTGTACTGTTGTACTGTGGTCAATAACTAATCAAAGCTTTTGTGCTTTCTATTCATTTGTTTGTGCTAGCAGGCCCAGGCAATCTCCTCTTTGAGGCATTTTGAAAGTGTTTATTATATTCATCTCCTATTTTCTGTATGTTCTTTTCAAGTATTTGATAACTGTCATTGTAAAGTTGGGCTTTTCACTCCGAAGTCCTTTAGTATAACCGCAGGCGAGATATTGCACTTGATGTCAAGACTGATCTATTCACACGTTCAGGACTTCTAAACTAGTTTGAAGATGACATATTTATATATTTAAGAACCACAAGATATGCATTTGCAACAAACATACCTGGTTTGATGTTGTTCCTCTTCAGTTAAATTCATGAGGGCAATGACATCATCATTTGTTTAAATGATGATGTTACAATTGAACGCCACGAGGGTATTTCAAAAAAAGGGCTGCATTGTGTCTCCTGTGATCCATTTATTACATTATTCATATGCTGTGCTAAGTAACCCCAAATGACTCTTGCCACCTTTTTGACAAAAACCAGTCCCTGGAAAGCCAATTAGAAACATCTGAACAATGGCTTTTTGACAGCTAGATAATTGACGAGGGGTTACTACCATTCCTTTCTTTTTAAACAAATATTGTCTTCAAAAGAATGATCTCAATTACTCCGCTGACGTGGTATTGTTTATCAATTTATTGTACATAGTATGGTAATGCATCTTAGCCTCTATTAATCAAAGGAGTGAGGGTCTGCCTGACAGACCGCGTCAGACCATCAGTCAAGAGCTTGTACAGGCTTCCTTGATTTTCCTTGTAAAATCCTTGTTTTTTTTCCTCAGCAAAAATAAGCTTAGTGTTAGAACCTAAACCTGCTGGCTTTTGTCTGAAACATGCGAGGAGATTAAAGCTGTTCCTGTTTGTTGGTTCTTGCACCAGTGAGACATGCACCATAATAAGCACAGAGGCTGTCGCATAGCAGACCAACGTTTTGTCATTATCCAGATACACGTAACTGAGAGGTATTGGAATTATATGAACAAAGACAATGGGCTGAAAATAAAGATACCCTTGTTGTTAAATCAACACAGTAGGTGTGCAACTTAATTAATTTAGTGACATAGAAACCAAGACAAACAAAACCGGAACACAGCTGTGTCAGCACACATCAGAAAAGTGTACATAGAAAAGGAATATGATGGCTTGAAAAACAACTTGCCAGAACTCTCAATTAACAGCCTAATTCCTGGCCTTTAAATACACTGTGAGGTTATAAAATAAAGTTAGCGTAACAGACTGACCCGTTGTAAATTATGTTCATTATCATGCTCAGTGATGAAACAGTCATGTTGGTTGTGTGATATGTGAGAAGCTGCAGACACAAGTTGCACTTGACTTTCTGGAGTCATCTTTAGACATTTCAAAATATGTCCACACTGGATTTTAGTAGCCATTATGAAGCAATCTGAGGTCAATTGATGTCGACGGTCTTCCAAGCGTTCAAAGCTAGCACTTGCCTCAGCTCCTTTGGATTGTGCCACTGAAGCAGATTATTTTATTCATGCATGCAAAATATAGGTCTTCTCTTAAACAACTATACCATTTGAAATTATTTATTGGCACAATTTGGGCTGTTTTTGTACTGTCCTAACAAGCTCTCTTGGCCACCCAGTCCAAATGGTCCAATCCTAATAGACGTTTTTATATGATTTGACAACGAGATAGTCGAATTAGATTCCTCCAAATTGAACCATCAACCATTCGAAGACACCCCTATTGTACACAATCCATTTGGCTGTTTGATCTGGAATTTGTTTGGCTTTGAAATTAACTTTGCCCCTAAGCAATAATGTGATCTTTAATTTTTCTCAACCTAAAATAATTGACTGATGACCAAAAAATCTGTGATATGGCAATGATTTGATTCCTATATGTCAGTCCCAAAGGAAGCTTATTTGCATTTTATTTGGAACTTGTATGTTATGCTTGGATGGTATTACCGAGTGGTATAATCCTCAAATCATTTCACTCTTATGCATTTTGGCATGGTTTCAGCAGTTTTGAGGGATTTTCAACTTTTATTAATGTAGGATATTTTTCACACTCACTTCAGGGGCTATGGCTCATTATTTTCAGTCTAATCTGATATAAGGATCAAAGAACAAAAGTTTTGAAGAGGAATTAGCTGTAAACATAAATCTCTTTTGAAGTTCAAAGATGTGTGCATTCACACATTTTTGCCTCAGTGACTTTTTAAATGATGACATAGGAATTATTAGACAAGGCGCAATATCCCCAGATGAGTACTTTGTTCCGTTTTAGTCTTACTTAGTACCGCAAATCATTTGGGGTTCCAAAAAATTCACACTAACGATATAAAAGTAGTTGAGATTGCACATTTAATTACTGTATAACGATATAACATACTTATATGTTGTCCCTGCATATCTGGATATAGGTTGTATCCTATTCGACTTTATCAGACACAGACCCTTGTCCAGGCAGTGTGGCGATATATCTGTGCATATGTGTATTTTTGCTGTTATACTTGAGATGAAAATACAGTAGCAATTAGTTGGTAATTGTGTCAAATATTCAAACTTGTTCTGCTCTTACAGTATGTATTGATTGCACTGGGAGAGTTGTAGAATGAGATTGAAAGGGTTCATGCACATATGCCTCCATACTGTAAATGTGCTCTCATTTACCACCTTTTCAATTCAAAACCCACAGTGGCAACACAAATGTACACACCTAGTTTTCTTTTTTTATTCCCTAAGAAAAGAATTATAGTATTGTTTTAATACATTGAAAGTACCAACACATACAGTATATATACAGTAGTACACAGAATAATATGCACTGCCTGGCCAAAAAAAAAGTCAGCACCAAAAAAAAAGGTCACTGTAATATTTTGTTGGACCACCTCTATGTTTGATTACGGCACACATTCGCTGTGGCATTGTTTCTATAAGCTTCTGCAATGTCACAAAATGTATTTCCATCCAGTGTTTCAGTCAAAAATGGCCCAGTTAGCTCAGTCGGTAGAGGATGAGGCTCCTCAGGGTTGTGGGTTCAAGCCCCACATTGGGCGGGGCTTATGTTCTGCTGCACGGTGCATGAGTGAGTAGTACGTTGGTTTCACAGTCAGGAGATTGAGAGTTCAAATCTCCGTTTGGCATCCCTGTGTGGAGTTTGCATGTTCTCCCCGTGCATGTGTGGGTTTTCTCCGGGTACTCCGGTTTCCTCCCACATTCCAAAAACATACATGTTAGCTTCATTGGTGACTCTAAAAATTGTCCATAGGTATGAATGTGAGTGTGAATGGTTTTTTGTTTGCCCTGCGATTGACTGGCGACCAGTCCAGGGTGTACCCCTCCTCTCGCCTAAAGTCAGTCCAGCATACCCGCATAGATAGCCCTAATGAGGATAAGCGGTATAGAAAATGAATGAATGAATGAATTTTTCATTCTTGGTTTGATGATGGTAGAGTCTGACCGCTGCGTAAAGCCTTCTCCAGCACATCCCAATGATTCTCGATGGGGTCAAGGTCTGGACTCCATATGTCATAATGAGCATGTCTCATGCTCCCTGAACCACTCTTTCACAATTTAAGCCCGATGAATCCTGGCATTGTCATCTTGGAATATGCCATGCCATCAGGGCAGGAAAAAATAAATCGATGGAATAACCTGTTCATTCCGTATATTCAGGTAGTCAGCTGACCTCATTCTTTGAGCACATAGTGTTGCTGAACCTAGACCTGTCCGGCTGCAGTAACTTCCTTCCTATTTTCTTAGTAAAATCCAGGTGGTGACTATTTTTGGTCAGGCAGTGTAGTTTTATTTCCTGGATGAAATATTTCCGTTTCTCTACTTATTTTACTTACTTTACTTTATTTCACGCTCGGTGTATAAGCCGCAGCCACCAGATTTTCTGAGAAAAACAGTTTAGTACATATATATGCTGCATGTGTCCACATCATTGTGTCGTGCACAAGTCATTGAAGAAAAGTTAGCTTTTCATTTGGCAGGAACCAATCATAAACTATAAGGGTGTCATAAAAATAAAGAAGCTAAAAATCACCACACAGCAACTTAACATGCAACAGCCAGGTAAAAAGTATACAACACAACTACCAATACTGGTGGAGAATAACAACTATCTTATTTTATGCTACTTGTATTATTTTATGAATATTATGCCTTTGCATAACGCACGAGGCATCCGTAATGCAACTCTGCTCTTTCACAGCAATGATAACAGCAGCAAACATAACATATAAACATATAATAAGAAGTGTTTTTAGCGTTACAATATTGCATCATACATTAGAAACTCCAACATTTGGTTTGTCTGTATGTTCATAAATCGACAGTGACATTGATGATTGATGATTGATTGGGAACTCCACAGATAATTTAAACTGTATCTGCATGTTGCACATAGCAAACACACATGGATCGTTTTAGACTCAAGGGCTTTCCCTACTCGGTTTTTCACATCGCATCCGTAGTGCATATAATAGCTTTCCCTTTTGGCAAGGCAGTGGAGAATTAAGCATGGCTACCTACATTAGCCATCGCTGAGTATCAACATGGTGATCCTGGTGGTTTCAAAACAGTTTAATTTGAAACCACCAGGATCTCTGCCAGCATCTTGTGTCTTTGTCCAACAACACAAAGCCAAGACTGGAGGACGAATGTCATGTGGGCATGTTGAAAGGGGACTATTAGGGCGACAGTGGAATTTAAATTTTTGATGTAGCTTGTCAGCTGTTGGCTTGTCTGAGGTCATTACATTATTTTTTAAATGCCTTGCTGTGCTTTGAGGCAAACTATGGCCAGACAACATGGTGACTGAGATCATCAACAGCATCAATGGCCAAACAACTGTCACTCCGCATTGATGCAACTAAAGGGTCCTTGTCAATAAGGCTTGCCAAGTTTCTCTGGCTTAGAATTTAGAATGTAATTGCTAAAGCTGAGTGAAATATATAAACGTGGTCAACCTACTTATGCAAACATTGCACAAGAAAGGCTAATGTCACTAGTGATGGATAAGAAAAGCTTTTTAAGACTTTCCATGATGTCGTCATCAAGGATGTGAGCGCTTCATTCTAGGCACCAGACCGATTAGATCTAAAAGTAAAGAAATAATATATACAAAGAATATATTATCTTTATATTTTTTTTATTTAATTATGGTGTAAATGCAAACTTTTGATGCTTAATTTGCAGGGCTGCAAAACTGAAAAAAAGCCTGTAAGGTATACGAAGAGGAAAGAAAATAAATAGAACGCTACACCACTAAATGTGCCATTACCAGTTACAAAGCAAGACATGTCTAATATTGATTATCCCGCGTAAAGACAGATACAAAGTGAGTACATCTACTAATGTAATTGTCCTCGTTTTTATCCATCAGTTTTTCATTTGCCTTTAATTTCCTTGGCAGGATTAATTGAATACAGTGTGTATACAGAAGTGCGTGTCTGCCAGTGAGGAGCTTGTGTGGCTTTGTGCTTCATTCTCATGGAAGTAACCTGATAAATTTGGGAAAAGCCGAAACAAACTCGTAAAAATGTCTACAATGTCCAATACAGGTAAGCCCCAAAGATTCCACAAAATGACCACATCATGACGCTAACAGATCCAACAATATCCATAGTTGGCTTTTACACAAAACCATTATTTTTGCCTTACAAGAACTTGCTCGTCTCTCATCTAATCTGGTATCAACAGCAGATTTTCCTTTGACATTTCTGTATTTATAAATGATTACTGACTTAGTGTGAATGAGATGTGTTTTTCTGTGGAAAAAAAATGACTATTTTCAGGAGGGAACAATTAAAACAGTGAGTGTGAATGTTTGTTTGTCTATACTGTATGTTCCCTGTGATTGGCAACCAGTCCAGGGTATACCCCACCTCTCGCCCGAAGACAGCTGGGATAGGCATACCCGCGACCCTAATAAGGATAACCGGGATGGATAGTCAGTATATTTGCGGGATATTTTCAAACTCAGCTTGGATAGGCTCCAGCATACCTGTGACCCTAATGAGGATAAGCTGTATAGAAAATGGATGGATCTCAACGAGCACATATCTGTATAGCAAATTTTCATATGCAAGTTCACTTGGAGTGTATTCATAGATACATTCTCATTGAGGTACTTTTCTGGTGCGTCACTCTCACACTAAATTAATTAATGTTTGTACTGTGGCAGGTGATAAGTGCTTACAGGTCCTATATTATGCTGTTTTCTAACAATGTTAATACATTCTCCGAGGTCACTCAGGAATATTTTAGACATGTGTTGCCCAAAATCTATTTGTGATGCTGGAATTTAGACAGTGCTTTGACTCAGCCACGAACAGACTGATTTTGTGTGTCTGTAGTTGTAATGCTAATGAGCTATTTGTCCAAGCCTGTCTTCCACTGACTAAGTGGTTTCAAGAAGCACTATCGAGCCAAGCGTTTCATTGGAGAACAAGCAGCATAGAAAATGGTGGATGGTGTAGCAATGCTGCCAATGTCCAACAGAGAAAGCCAGAGAGCCCACAGAGAAGGTGACATCATTACAGCGCAAAAAAATGAATGCGTTGCTCAGATGCAATGCCTTATGGGAAAACTTCAAGAGTTTTTTCATTTTACCTTTTGAGTGTCAAGTTGTTGTGTGAGGAGTTGTGTTGTTTGTACAATGACACCGTGAGTCAGACTGTTTGTGAGTTCTGTACATAACCTCAGAAGCATGTCAGTCAAAATAGCTATGTACCACTCATTACACATATGCATTACGCCCTGTTAGCATTTGCTGTCATTACAGATATCACTAATGAAAATGAAAAAGCAATAGACAATGCAGATGGCATATTAGATAGGTTTATGCACATGTTGGAAAAAACAGCGCCCCCCACCAGTGTACAGTGTACATCAGGCACAAGCCAGGATGTGCACTGTTTGTGTTTGCTTATAGCCATGTATTGAAGCTGTGCAATTATGGTAATTAAAGCATTTTTGTAATAATTGGTTTAACATTGTAGAGAGTGTGCAATCGGTGTACATCTGGCAAAGCTGGCTGCTAAATAGGCTTATGTCAATTGTGCTCAACTTCCTGACATACTGAAAACACATCCGAAAACACATGAGACATGAAAAATAAGAAAAATTATACTGTACATTTCAGTCTGCATTACTCATTTACAAGTTGCTGACAGATTTTAAAAACAATTTATTTACATATTTATTTGTATATTGTAAAATGTGTCCTGTTTTTATTGTTTAATGTATTGTAACGCGCCTTTGAGTGTCCTGAAAGGTGCCGTATAAATAAAATGTATTCTTATTAATATTAGTAGTATATATTATTATTATTATTGTTATATTTAGTTACTGCAGTGGTTCTCAATTACTTTTTGTCATGTCCCTTCTTGGGGACAAAAATGTTTTCACGCTTTGAAATACTATTAAAAAACTGATAATATCAATTTATTTGTCTGTAAAGACTGAACTTGAAACTGAAACCAGGAAAATGCATTAAAATTGAGATCTGTGAAGAATACAAGCATTTTCAAGAGTCAAATTGCATGTTGAGTACGGTAAATTTGCATTTGTTGGCAGGTCTGCACTAACTTTCCAAGTACTCCCAGCCTTTTGTGCGTCCCTTGACAATTAACCACCACGCCACCCCAGGTGGGGGCCCGCCCCCCTATTTGAGAAGCACTGAGTTACAAATCAGTAGCGTGTTGTTTCAGCAATACGTATTTCTTGACTTGCAGAAAATCTACTAACGCGTGTAAGTTTTTTTTAACAAGCCATAGCTTAACTACCCTTACCTGCCTTGCTCTCACTTCACCGTTATCAAATCACCAGTCACTGGAATTACTTGAACATTTGGCATCTGAGAAATGATTCTAACTTAATATTTGTATTTGTTTCTTTACAGAATGAGTATACATGTCCACGCCCCTTACCTGGTGCCTGGCTGGGGGATCTGACTACCATCCATTAGAGCTGCTTTGGATCGCGATCAGCGTCGTAATACAAATGCAAAGCATTATTAGGCAGAGAACAACTCCAAATTAACATTCAGAAGAAAAACTGCAGAGTTTGAGAGGTATTCATACCTTTTTAATAATTTCTATCCGAGGCAGTCGGATAGAGAACATTTTCAGAATTTCTGATACTGATGGCCTACTGTGGACGAAAACAAATGATCACTAACAGGAAGTGACTCATTTTGACCAAAGTGGATTTTGTCTCTGTGAGGACGATGATGGTGAATGGATTGAAAGAACGAGACATGCTGTATGTACATATAGAAGTGGCTTCAGCAAGTGTTGCTGCTGTAGATGCACTCATCAAGGAGCTCCTCTCCCCTGTCAGACCGGTGTGTAATTTCAAATTGATTTTGGTTTCACAGGAATGAGGTATATTTTTTTCCAGTTTAAAAATACCAGATTGGTGAATATGTGCCTCACTGGATCAGGATCAGTCTTTCTATTTGCACATGTTGGTAAAGATGAATAAGCTTTACCAGGCGCAAGATGAGAGAAACAGTCAGAGGTGAGACTATCCTACGCCAATGACTTTTGCTTTTGTTTGTTTGCTTTTAATTTATTTTATTTGACTTTTTTTTGTTCAAAGGGGTTTCTGATGACGAAGAGGCCTCACTCATCTGGTCGAAATAATAGAAAATACAATCAGGACTAGAGTACAAAAAAGAGATATGCTCATGCCATGAAGAAAAATGCTTTTCTAAGAATATAATGTTGTTAATGTTGTAATGTTGTGTTTGTTTCTGCCATTTTTAACAATGCATTGCTTTTGCTGTTGCCGCTTCTGACCTGATCAAAATCTCAATTAAGTAGTGTTTTCACACAGTTCTTTTTTTTCCTGCACATTTTACTTCCTTGCCATTGTACAAATCGGACTTGGCATTTCATGAACGTCCGACGTGTGTGAAGTAGAAGGCATGGTTTCTTCTCACCTTTTTCTCAGGCTGCATCGGTGATCAAACACTGGCCTAAACATGAAAACGTAACTCATCACAAATGACACGATTGTTTTCAATAGCAAAGAGTTGAAAATGTACAATGGAATATGAATTATTATTTTTGAAAAGTGACGTTCGAAATGCTCTTCTCATAAGAATTTAGCTTGATCGCTAATAGTATTCGCTAGCAGTATTCTGGTCAATTGGTGGTGGTAATTACACTAAACATTCAGATATTAGCTTACATTTCATTACCTTAACGTTGCATGAAGTCAATCATGGCGTGTCCGACATAAGAGACGAAGCCAAAGTTCTCAGGAAGTGGTAAGTTTTTGGCTTCTTGAAATTTAGAACAGGGGTTTTAAACCAGGTGGTGGCGCGGGTCTACCACCAACACTTTTCATTATTACCAGTTTTTTCGGGCGGGTGGAGCTGAAAATCATTTTATCTCCAAAAGAGGCCATGCGAAAAAAGTTTGGGAATCACTGGTTTCGAAGAATGACATTTGAGGCTAACTGGTTTGCTCGCTAGCTTCTTTGCTAGCAACCTTCTCAAGTCCATGCAGCTTAAGTTGCGCAATGTGTTGTAAATAAAGAAGAATGGGAGTGTAAAGGTGACTGTAGGCGGGATATTTCATGTCTACAGGGCTTTAATGATGTTGAAAACCATATTTAGAAAGTCGTAAACAGGCTTTCGATGCTGTAACTACAAAAATATTTCATTTATTAACAGTGAATCCTTTATTGGGTCGGGGCCGGAACCATCTATCGCTATAAACGAGGGACCAAACGCATTTCAAATATGACACAGAACAAAGACTTTTTTCTAAATTCTTATGAGAACGTGTGGGTTGTTTCATCCCATCATCAAAACGCGCCTCCATTTCTGTCGTTTGCACAAGTGCTGTGTTAGTGAAGCAGCTTTCTCCTATCCGTGCAATGTGTGTGTGTTTGTGAGTCGTGCAGGGGCGGCGTTCACTCGGAGAGCCTGTCCTGTACAGATAGCGGAGCACTTTTTTCACTTGATTTTTCACACGAAACAACTTGCTTCGCTTGCCTCAAATTAAGCATCCCACACTCAGCCCTAGTGCTCGTGGTCCATCCAGGTCTTGATTCAAAGGTATATTAAGTTGTGGCTTGTTTCTCTGGGAAAAGTCATATTCTATTGTAAATTCCTGCTTCCCTCATTGTTAATGCTTAGCGGCTGTACTCTTTGTTCACTTTCAACTGTTTTTAATGGAAAATATTGACTCGTTTGGTCAGCAATATGAATTGGTAAAATAAAACATGACTGAGCCATATCCTGTTCCTACAATTGTATCTTGTACAGTGCAGTACATTTCTTCACACTAGTGAAGACCAGCCCATTCCCCACGGTTCAGCGGTGTGCCAAAGCTGTCATATCAACATTAGCCTCATTAATTCAGCAAGGAACATTGATCTCTGCTTGACTGTTCTTGTTCACAGGGGCGCCTGCAGTAATCAGCAACAGCCCTAATTATATTTCCTGCAAAATGTGTTGTAGATCTCAAGAGGGAGTCGTGTTTAGTGATTTTGTTCCCTCCCGCATGTTCACAGTGCCTGGAACATGTCAAGCTGTCAGCCCCAAGGTCCAGATGGTCAATACTCACAGTCACCTATTATATTTAGAGATAATCTCCCCTACGTATGTGTTCACCACTCCCTCTTCTACTTGTAGAAGTAGTAACCCAACTACATTCTGGGTCTGTCTGGGAACAGCTGTTGTACCGTGAGAGTCTTTACTCACTGCAGTCTATTTCTAGTGATCATTCTCTGGTTGTTGGTTGACTGTCTACTTCAATTTCAGTTAAATGTACCCTTTAAAGTGCCAACCTAGTTTGTGTTTCCTTTTGGTGTACAGGGAATTCTGCTGCCTCAATGTAATTTGAACAGATGTTTTTGGTACAGCAAGTAAAAAATAATTTTGTTTGCGATGCAAGTGCTGACTGTGAAGTCTCTGGATTATCCTCAGTGACTTGTACAATGTGTCTGCAAATACAGTATATGCCTGCAGCTTTGTCAGAGTGATTTGACAGTTATTTGGGGGGACGAAATTCAATTTACCTTCACGGTTTGCTTGAAAGCACAAGCAGCCATGGAGTAGCCATAATCCCAAAACCGGGGCACTGAAGTGAAACTGGCATTAATAATGATCAGATAATAAAAAAAGTAATTTTTCAGAAGACTGTTACCATGACAGGAAACACGACCGGTTGGTTTTGACTGTTTCAAGCATTTTACATATGCCTGCTCATCAGATAGATCCTTGATTCTTACAGTAGGGTTTGACCGGACAATTTCTTTAGAACCCAAGTTTGGTGCCAAGGGGCAAAACGAACTAGAGCTAACTTAAAATGGACAAAAGGGTGAAAAGGTGAAAACACACCTAATGTGAAATATGGAACAACTTGGGTCAGCAAACTAATCTTTTACAGGTTTCAGTCTGACTTCAAATATAGTACAGTGGGCCCTCGGTTTTCAAAGGTTTTATTTGAGCAAGTTTTGGATAAAATTTTGCTTTTATACTGTTTTAGTTATCATACAATATTGCGCCTAAAAAAAATTCTGTATATTTTACCGTTTGGTACGTTGAATGTTGTGGTATTCATAAAGATGGAGATGGACTACTCCCAGCATTGCTTGTTTATTCAGCCATCTTGGATTACACTCCCAACACAATACAGTGGTACCTTGATTTACGAGTTTAATCCATTCCCAGACCTAGCTCGTAACTCGATTTACTCATATGTCAGAACAATTTTCCCCATAAGAAATAACGTAAATTACATTAATTGGTCCCAGTGCCAAGTGCTAGGGTGAGGAACTCGGCCATCCGGGAGGAGCTCAGAGTAGAGCCGCTGCTCCTTCACATCGAGAGGAGCCAGTTGAGGTGGCTCGGGCATCTAGTCCGGATGCCTCCCGGGCGTCTCCCTGGTGAGGTGTTTCGGGTATGCCCAGTCGGCAGAAGGCCCCCGGGAAGACCTAGGACACGCTGGAGGGACTATGTCTCACAGCTGGCCTGGGAACGCCTTGGTGTCCTCCCGATGGAGCTGGAAGAGGTCGCTGGGGACCGGGAAGTTTGGACTTCCCTACTGAAGCTGCTGCCCCCGCGACCCGGACCCGGATAAGCGGTGGAAAATGGATGGATGGATGGATGGTCCCAGTGCCCGCAAAAATCACACCCATTTTTTTTGTATATATGTTCTTGATTAAGAATGATGTGTCTCCACACTCAATAATGTATAAGAAACTTATATTAAAACATAACAAAAGAAAGTGTAAAGATGTAAACATGATTTCTTGAGTGTACTTTACCTTGAAGTGCAGACGGAGATGTTGGGGGAGGTGTAGGAGTGGTGGAGGAGGTCAGAGTGAGATTTGGTATTAGTACTAATGTACGGTACAATACATACAGTAATTCTATCCATCCATCCATTTTCTATGCTGCTTATCCGCATTAGAGTCGTAAACAAAAACAAAACACTGTAGGGTGCCATTGTTGTTTCTGTGTTTGCAGTTTTAGCGCATATGCATCCGTAAAGGGGTGGAGCTATGACGCAAGCGTTTTCATAGAAGGTGGGGGAGGCCATAACTATAGAGCTATGGAGATCCTAACGCTAACATTTCCTCTCTGGGACCCGTTTCTAAAAGTGTTAGTTTACAGACCCCGAAAACGGCGGCTTCGTATGGACGATATGGATGGTTTTGGATGAGTGAAGTAATTTTGCATTTAGGCCTCGGATAGTCTACGTCTGGATGAGGCTTTAATAGATGTTTGTACACTCCTGAGTTACATCAAAGCTCGTATACCAAAGCAAAAGTTTGTCCGCGTAACGGCTCGTATGTCGGAAAACTCGTAAGTTAATGCTTGTAAGTCAAGGCACCACTGTACTTTTACACCCATTCATTTGGCAACTCAAGCGAGAATGTTCGACAAACTAATCAGTTCAGTTGTCACCTATATTCATTTCTGCATATAAAACGTTAATCGTCCTACAGTATATTAAATGTGTTTTGTTTTCTGGAACAGATGCATTGGATTTACGTTGTTTGCTACAAAAAAAAATTTTTTTTTTTTTTTTTTTTTTTTATTTTTAAATCTTTGTTTTATTTTTTTTTTCTGAATTTTTACAGTACTACAACTGTGCTGACAACCATTCAATGAACTGCAGTGTAAATGAGGATCCCAAAAAGTGATACAATATGTATATAACATGCGTTTTTATTTTTACTATGAAAACAAACACATTTGTGTAACATCCTCGACTGATCGAAACCGTACCACCTAGGAAAAATGTGCCAGCTTGCACTTTTCCTTTCCATTTTTTGTGATAACAGTACAAAAGATGGGCACAGCGGTGGCTCCAACAGAACAGTAAAACAAACAAGACAACTGAAGGGGAAAAACAACTTTACTTTCTTTTTTACGACTTTCAAGCCAGGGCCGGCCGCTCGCCAGAGCGAATCTGCTTGCGGTTTGCCTAGCTTCCAAGTCCAGAATCCCCACCAAAGGGGTCTGTCCTTGCAGTTCCCCTATTCTATCTATTGCCCAAATTATATGGAACCTTTGCTGATCCTACATCCGCCTGAAACCTTCCTGCAAACATTTTCTTGTCAGACATTGTATATATCTCTGTGCCAAGTACTGCTTCGGTCCCCCCTTCTTTTTTTCTCCCTGTCTGATCTGTTGCTGTTCATGATAATCTCCACAACTCAGTATCCATCAGTGGCATAGCAGACAGTACTGTATGCCTCACAGAAGATACCATTCATTATTCATGGGACTTCAATTCCCTGGTGACTAACAGTTGGCACCCTAAAGCCCTTCACCAAAGAGGCCCCTGAAAGAGGATGTTAAACTGTAAGCTTAGTGGTGATGTTAAATTTAGCACAGTGAAAAAGGATTGGAGGCAAGCAGTTTCCAGCAATTACGGGGGTACAAAAGTGCTGACTCGAGATGCATATTACTCAGAACACTAATTTGTTGCTTAAATATTGTTTTAATAGAAATATAAGTTATGAAGGGTCTGAAGTAGAAAAAATGTTACGCTTCTTGCTTCTTGCCTAATTTCAAACGCTTACTCACCAGCAAGTCAGCTAAATTGTATATGACACTTTGAACGTGACATTTCTTTCAGTTTAGGGACAACATCTTGCTTGTCTAAGAGGGAGGTGTTACTGCGCAGTGTTTCCTCCAGCTTTGAAGCTTACCGGGTTTTAGTAATCGGGACTGCTGAAGAAACTCATAAAGTGAACCCCATTATTGAACAAATTAGGATTTCTTTATTTGAAGAAAATGATGATGTAACTTCTTTGCAACCCATACAACGAGAAGCATTCAGCACATCATCTGTTTTAGCCATCTTCTCCCAACACTTCCTGTTGAGATACAACATCACCACCAAACTACTTAAGTGTTTTCACCTGTTTCCAGGAAACACAATGTATGGCTGTAGTAGCTGTAGCTGTAGTAGTCAATGACATCCCTCCTAGATCCTGGTCTAGTGTAAATTTTAACTGGATGAATGAAATCAGATGTTAACAGCAGAGAAAGCAAAAAACAAAAAAAATAGATAAAGAATTTGGAATCTTAAAATAAATCCAACCTTGGTCTTTCTGGCAATAAAGATTTTTTTTTCAAATATAGTCATAAAACTTTAAACTCCCTCTTTTTGGCAGTAAATGTTAAATCCACATTGACTATATTGATCACCCACCCCCTATATCTGCATGAAATGGTTTTGTCCTTCCTTAGTGTACACACTGGTGACAGTACTTCAAAGCTGCCTGATCAGCTAACTTCAGATTTATATCTACATACAAAGAGGCCCCAGTCACATTTGAAAATATCGAAATTGCACTGTTACACTGACATGAGGAAAATCAGATACTGGTTACATACGAGCAAAAAAATTGGAATTGACCTGTAGTGTGAACAGCCTTTGAGAAGATTGCTGATTTTCCAAAATCTACGAGTGGGATGTCTGCTCCCTTAATATCCAGACACAGTAACCTTTCTGACCCCAGATTTCATTTAACCAAAGGGTTAAATGGTTATGGTTAAATTTGTTTTATTTATTTATTTATTTATTATTCATGTTACATTCCACAGGTCGGCCGCATGGTGGCTGAGTGGGTAGCATGTTGGCCTCACAAGAGATCAGGGTTCGAATCTCCGCTGGGCATCTCTGTGTGGAGTTTGCATGTTCTCCCCGTGCGTGTGTGGGTTTTCTCCGGGTACTCCGCTTTCCTCCCACATTCCAAAAACTTCATTGGCCGCTCTAAATTGTCCATTAGAGTGTGAATGTGAATGATTGCATGTCTGCCCTGCGATTGACTGGCGACCAGTCCAGGGTGTACCCTGCCTCCCGCCCAAAACTCAGCTGGGATAGTCACCATACCCGCTACCCTAATGAGGAAAGGCGGTATAGAAAAGGAATGAATGAATTCCACAGAGCCACATGTCCAAAGGAGGAGGAAGAAGCACAGCATACTGTGTGTATATATATATATACATATAT
>QODF01000123.1:1687871-1721157 GCA_024372805.1 Oostethus manadensis | reverse complement strand
TGTCTGGGGTGGCCTGGAGCTCCCGAGGTTTTGGGTATGGCCCCTGCTTTGAGGGGTTGAGTGGCTTCTGGGCCCGGGGGCTCGGGGGCGGTTGTCCTGCTTGCCCGAAGCTGGCCGGCCTCCGGCGGGTGTTCCGGCAGTTGGCGTCCAGGCCCCCCCTGTGGCCCTTGCTCAGCTGCCGAGTGGCGTCCGGCCGGGTCTCCCTTGCACGTCTTCAGAGTGGACTCGCGGTTGCCTCTTGGGGTGGCGGGGTCGGGCCGTCCCCTCTGTAGGAAGCTGGGGGGCCGTGCTCCGGCGTCTTCCTAGTCGGACCCTCGCTTTTGGAAGGAGTGTGGTTTGGGATGCATGGCGGTGTTCACCATGAACATCTCCTCATTCTCTGTTTCACTCTGATTCGGTTATCCTGTCACTGCAGACTAATGAAGATTTCATGTAGATTTGTTGCACGTGTCATCTGGATGGTCCTTGTTCAAGAGGTTCTGTTTCTTTTCTCCTTGTTTTTCTTGTATGTTTATCATTATTAGTACATATGTATGTATGTATGTATACATATATATGCACACTGTATGTGTTTATATGTATGTATGTATATGTGCATATATATATGTATATATATGTGTGTTTGTATGTATATGTGTATGTATGTATATGTATATATATTTATATATATGTATATGAAAGTGTGTACATGTATATTAGTATTATCATTAATATTATAATTATTATTTGTATTTTTAAATTTTTTTTCCCCCCTGTATTTTTGCTCATTTTGCTCTGTGACTGTTGTGGTTTTTGCTGAAATTGTGATTATTACGGTTGTTTATAATATGGTTGAAATATGTTTGTGAGGTTCTTCTGCACTTTCTTACATCCCCCACCCGACCCCCCACCCGTCCCTTTTCAGGTCAGGTCCGGCATGGAAATGTGGCGCAACAAAATTCATAATAAAGGCAGTCAAATGTCAAGGGAGACTCATTTGGATTATGAAGTTTCCCTTGGCAAAGAAATTTTGCTCAGCATTTAAAGGCAGCTTGACTCCCATTCAGCTGTTATAATGCTGGACAAGACACACAAAAAAAAAAAGAAAATAAGGGAAATATACTCGAAAACAGTGGATACCGTAACCACTGCCGTCTGCAGTACTGTGGATCATTTATTCATTTTTGGATTAAAGTTAAAGGCGCTGTCTGTCATGGTTAGGTACTACAATGGTGCAAACAACAGATTTCATTTCATTTAACGTAATTGTGAAAAATGTATGGGGTTTTTATAATCTGTTCCCTGAGACCACTATTAGTAAGACATGTTAGCCCGTGGTGGTGTTTTTATTTGTGTCTGGATGAAGAAAAGAGTCATTTGGAGCCAAGAAGGAATGGTGCCTTTTAAAAGACAAGAAACTATTTAAATGTGAGGGCGAAGGGAATGGGAATGTTGACAGGTAGGCATTAGTCTGCTGTGATGCTGCAGCGTTTCAGTTGTGTCACTTTGCAAAAACTGTTTTTGACATGCAGAACTGTTTGTACATGACCAAAGTATAAGAGCACAAACTAACAATGTCTAAACCATTACATGGAATCTATCACTGAGCTGATAGATCTCAGCTGACGGAGATCTGTGGCAGAGCAAAGGACACTGAGGGGGCGCCCTTTCAAGCCTTACTGCTACCCTGCCGGCATGGATCCAAGACGCTAAACTCAACACTACAACATGCAAATTCTGTATATTAGACAGTCTGTTAAACGTCAGTATGTGCAGTACATGTGGGATAAAACGTATATTTTTGGCGATGCGATGAGGAAACACCAATGTCTCCTGTGTGGAGCCACGGACCAATCACAGCCTGCCTGAATGGATGTGGGCGTGGTCGCTTGAAGCATGACTCAACGTGACTCTCCTAGCTGTGCTTCCTACGCATTGCAACAGGAAATATGAAAATTCAGCTTTTTTACTGATGAGATCATTTTAATGATTTGATTGAAGAGAAAATAAATGTTCCAAACTAAAATGGAACAATTTATTTTAATCAAAAGTTTGTTTTACGATTGAGTATTCACATGCAATGGAAAGGAAAGACCACTAGAGGGCAGTGGTGAGGCTCAGCCTCACTTGCGAAAAAACCTGAATGAAAAGCAGGCTTTTGGCCGCCTCATGTAGTTTTGGGGCCCGTGGGCACCGTATTGGTGACCCCTAAATTTTAAAGTATCAATATTTTGATTTGAGAATTGATCTGAGAGCATGAAAAGCTGTTTTTGAATGTGTAGATATTTAAGTATCGAGCCGCACATCACTACTTTGCGTAAATTCACTTATCACGGTCGGGTCTGGAACCAATTAACCACAATAAACAAGAGTCTACTGTACAAAACAATATGTATTTTGTAGCAGTTCTAGTATTTTGCGTTACATCATACACTTTAAATCAAAATTACGAGTATGTTTTTTTTAATATTTTGTCCATCTTGTGTAGTTCAATATGAGCTATTTTTTAAACAATATATCACAAAGAGTTCAGTCGGAGCAATGCAGCTCTGAACCACAATATCCAGAGCAGGGTGTAAAGCCAAAGTCTCTTGGGTGATTCCAAAAGTATAGTACAGTGAAACAGTACAGTATCATGTAAAAGTGCATCATTACTGTCCTCCCTCGCGGTTCGAACATCACTCCCTCACTCCACCCATCCATTTCCTATGTTGCTTATCCTCCTTAGGGTCATGGGGGTTGCTAGTTCATTGCTCGTTAATACCGACCAATTTCATTCTTACCACAATTATCCAAAATCATGGATAAGTTATTCAACCCTAGGTTGGACAAATTCCTCAATAAGAATGACATCCTTGTGGGACCGCCATTACTGTTATTAATTAATATTACTGTTATTATATTAATATTAATTAAAATTAATATTTCCACTTCTATGGCACTGATTGAAATCACAGAGGAAATTACGCCACTTCACAAATGTGCCCCCTTTAAAATAAACAATTATGTCCACCATCTTGGTAATACAATGTAAAGGTGATTGTATGGGTGTTATTTCATGTCTAGTGAACAGGTTTTTAATGCCCTTACTACCAAAATATCCTGTTTATTATTATTGAAACCTACTTCGCAGTAATTCACTTATCACGGTCGGGTCTGGAACCAATTAACCGCAATAAACCAAAGAGTTTTAATTTAATGTCATGAATACTACACATAAGTTGTCCAACAACAAAACAGCAGCAATTTATTAACAGTGTTGGGCACATTATTTTGAAGAAGTAATTAATTATAGTTACTAGTTACTTCTGTGACTGAGTTAGTAACGGAGTTACTCCACTATAAAAATAACTAGTTACCAGGAAAGGTAACTACTTCATTACTTAAAAAAAAAAAAAAAAGTTAAAAAATGTCAAAGAATTTGGATTTTTTCGGAACAGGTTTCACAAGCCGGGTACATAGAGTAGGACAGCAAAGGTACCTGCACAGAGGTATTAATATTCATTTATTCTTTTTCACAAAACTACACAGCAAAAAAAACCTCTAGCAAAAATAAAACATAAATATAAATATAAATAATAAACCAATGATTGCATGTAACAACACCTGGCCTGCTATCGCTATGCACGGTGTTTTAGGCCAGGAGTTTAGCAGAAGCGTGTGCGGTCGAGAGCTGCTTCATTACACAGGACGTGGACAAACACCGTGCTCCGGGACGCAACGTACACCTAACATGTACAGTTTGACCTTTTACCTCCATGAAGTTAAAGCAGGGCCCGTACTTCCACCCCGAAAACGCCGTCTTTCCCCGTGACTCCGGACTCGCCATCTCTGATAGTTTGTGTGTGTGCTCCATGTGCAAACACCCGCCCACCTGTCTGTGGTTGGCTTAGCATAAAATCCTATCCAATCATCATTGCTTAAATGCGGTCATCTGTCGCCCCTCCCCTCGACTTTCGCAGCTCCTGTGTCTGTGTGGGCCAAGTGGGATGGCCGCTTCGTAGCTTCGGTAACTTCCAGTAACGGCGTTCTAACGGTAGGAAAAGTAACTAGGTTACTAAAAAAAAGCAACGGCGTTAGTAACGGCGTTCATCTTACCTCCGTTATTCCCATCACTGCTTCTAGATAGAGTGAGGGAGCAAAGAGCAAACCACCATGTAGGGAGGGATGACTGTAAAGGTCACGAGAAGGGGACAAATGAACATTTAAAGTGACTTTAACTTGACTGAAGATTTGAACTTGAGATTCACATGGATACCACCTTTGTGTTTTGCTACTAGTCATGTCTTGAAGTCAATAGTGTTTCTTTATTAAAACGCTGGCAACTTGATTTGTCTCCATTGGTTATTAGCAGTCGTGATCATTAAGAAAAGCAGAGACTTGTGGCATTACTGCTGATGTCGTAGACAGCGAGGCTCGGGACATGCTAACAGGTGTTACAAACACGGTTGGACTCACCCGCTGTGGTAACACAAGACATGCATGATATTGCATGACAACAAAGACAAGGTCTGCTAACCGAGGCTGAATCTTTGCATAAATGCTTGTAAACTGAAAGGCATGCTAACTTGGGTCTGGAGGTTGCATTGTAAAAAAAACAATGAATACTTAAGGCATCTATATTCATCCCTTCATATATTCATAAATGTTCATCTGGAGCCTGTCAAAGCTGACTTTGGGGCCTCCAATTAACCTCACAGCGAATACAAAACCACCTAGCCTAAAGACATGCCTAACCACGTGAGTGTATGTACAGTATGACCCGGACCCGGGTAAGCGGAAGAAAATGGAATCCCACATGGCGTAGACCTGCTGCTGTCAGTGGGGATTCCTCTGAAAATGGTGCTTTATTGTTAGTTGTATGTTCTTTTACTTTGGATACTGCTTTATCATGATTTATCATGATTTCCCCTTCAAGTTAGTATTACATTAATTTGCAGATCTAAAACTCTGGAAATAGTCCAGAGGTCCACTCATGGACCTCCATCCATCCATCCATCCATTTTCATTCATTCATTCATTTTCTATACCGCTTATCCTCATTAGGGTCACGGGGATGCTGGAGCCTATCCCAGCAGACTTTGGGCGAGAGGCGGGGTACACCCTGGACTGGTCGCCAGTCAATCGCAGGGCACATATAGACAAACAAACACTCACATTCTAATGGACAATTTAGAGCGGCCAATGAAGCTAACATGCGTGTTTTTGGAATGTGGGAGGAAACCGGAGTACCCAGAGAAAAGCCACACACGCACGGGGAGAACATGCAAACTCCACACAGAGATGCCCAACGGAGATTTGATCCCAGGTCTTCCAGATCTCCTGACTGTGTGGCCAACGAGCTAACCACTCAGCCACCGTGCGGCCCCGCTCCAAAACCATAGCATTTCAAATATGAATTTTCCACTTCAGTCCTCCACGTGGTGGTATTACACGACAAGTGAATCCCAACTCCTGACACAGAACATTTTTCGCCACCAGACTGAGAATTAAGTGGAAAGATTTAATGCAGACATCATCATCATCAAGAATGGCCAATTAATCCATTTGTGTAGATTCTGTCGATTCATTCTTTGTCGATGCTCTTGAGTCTTTCCTACGTTGACTCAACACAAGGAATTAGTTCAGGAAACTACAGCTTGCATGTGCATGAGATTCATTTACTGTGGCAAGGTCTATCAGAAATTAAAATAACTGCTCTAACTGCAAAAGTCACTCATAAATAAGAACCTCTAAAAATAAAAGCACTGTCCATCTTAACATTTAATGAACTCTCTGTGGTATCGCTAAGAGCTTTCTAAGAATTAAGCTTAAAAGGTCAAGGCCACTGAACCCATTTAACGCCTCAAAACAACCGGACATAACGTCTACAGCCAAATGTAAGTTATGCGTGACTGAAATATATGAATTAGGACATTTCCATTCCTAGAACAGCATAAGATGAGAAATGACATTTTGTTGCTGCCATTCACATGTTGTGGTCAAAACTGAATCCACGCTGTAGTGAACCACAACATCAGTGAAAAAAATCACATCCCTTTTTCCAAGTCATTTTCATAAGAATAAAGCTCTGCAATTTGCAGAAAATTGCAATTTTATTGGTGCAGTCAAACATTTAAAGCAGGTGTGACCAATATAACCAACATGCAACAAAAAATTCTGGTGAGAACACAGTAAAAAAGTCTGTAAGAAAATCTGTCTTGTAATATGATGCAGGACGGAAAGCAACCATAACATTATTCCATTCCATTCCATTTTCTTCCGCTTATCCGGGTCCGGGTCGCGGGGGCAACTGTGGGACATAGTCCCTCTAGTGTGTCCTAGGTCTTTCCTGGGGCCTTCTCACGGCACGGGCATCTGGACTAGATGCCCGAGCCACCTCAACTGGCTCCTCTCAATGTGAAGGAGCAGCGGCTCTACTCTGAGCTCCTCCCGGATGGCCGAGCTCCTCACCCTATCTCTTAGGGTGAGTCCAGCCACCCTACGGAGGAAACTCATTTCCGCCGCTTGTATCCGCGATCTCATTCTTTCGGTCATGACTCATAACTCATGACCATAGGGGAGGGTGGGAACGTAGATCGATCGGTAAACAGAGAGCTTTGCCTTCCGGCTCAGCTCTCTCTTCACCAGGACGGTCCGGTACAGCGACCTTATCACTGCTGACGCTGCACAGATTCGTCTGTCGACCTCGCGCTCCAACCTTCCCTCACTCGTGAAAAAAACCCCGAGATACTTAAACTCCTCCACCTGAGGCAAAACCTCACTCCCAACCCGGGGGGTACAGTCCTCCTGTTTCCGACTGAGAACCATGGTCCACAAGGGACACGGTTGAATGCCTTTTCCAAGTCTACAAAGCACATGTAGACCGGTTGGGCAAACTCCCACATACCCTCCAGTACCCTTGAAAGGGTGTAGAGCTGGTCCAGTGTTACGCGACCAGGAAAAAAACCACATTGCAACTCCTATAACCGAGGTTCGACTAACACTCATACCCTTCTCTCCAGCACCCTGCAGTAGACTTTCCCAGGGAGGCTGAGGAGTGTCATCCCCCAATATATTTTGAACACACCCACCGGTCAGCGTTTTTAAAAATGAGGACCATCACCCCGGTCTGCCAGTCCAGAGGTACTGTTCCCAACTTCCATGCGATGTTGAATGGGCTTGTCAACCAAGACAATTCTCCAAAATCCAGAGCCTTGAGGAATTCAGTACGAAACTCGTCCACCCCCGAATCCTTGCCATTGGGGAGGGTTTTAACTACCCCAAATACCTCAGCCACGGTGATACTGTAGAATTGTCTGCGTAATTGTCTGTAGAATTGTCTGTCTGTCCTCAGACTCTGCTTCCTCTACAGAAGATATGTCAGTGGGATTGAGAAGGGCCTCAGAGTATTTCTTTCCACCGACCACTATATCCTCAGTTGAGGTCAGCAAGCCTGTCCGCACTGTAAACAGTGTCAACTGGGGACCACTTCCCTTTTCTGAGGTGTCCGATGTTTTGCCAGAACCTCTTCGAGGCCGACCGAAAGTCATTCTCCATAACCTCTCCAAACTCCTCCCACACCCAGATTTTTGCATCAACCACCGCCAAAGCTGCGTGCCGCTTGGCCTGCCAGTACCTGTCAACTGCTTCGGGAGTCCCGCAAGCCATCCAAGCTTGATAGGACTCCTTCTTCTATCCTAGTGCCAGGTGCACTTATGGACATCCTTATGTCTGAACATGGTGTTTCTTATGGACAAACTGTGGTTTGCACAGACGTCCAGCAACAACACACCACACGGGTTCAGATCCGGGAGGTCGTTCCTCCCACTCCAAGTCACACATTGGAGGGGCCCACATGGGCGTTGAAGTCTCCCAGTAGAACTATGGAGTCACCAGCTGGGGTGCTGTCCAGCACCCGTCTGATAGACTCCAAGAAGGCTGGAGTCGGCTAGATATAGTCCTACTCTGAACTGCCGTTCAGAGTAGGACTATATCTAGTCGGAATGTCTCAGCCTCTTCCACAAACTCGGGCTCCTTCCCCACCAAATAAGTGACATTCCATGTCCCATGAACCAGATTTGGCCGCCGAAGACCAGGTCGCCCGGCCACCCGCCCTCGACCACCGCCCAAATTGAGTGGCACCGGACCCTTGTAGTTGCCCCTTGTAGGTGGTGGGTTTGCGGGTGGGAGCTCCCGTGTTGCTTCTTCGGGCTGGACCGGCAAACCAGGCCCTACGGGTGAAGGCCATCCACCAGGCGCTCGCCTGCGAGCCCCTCCCCCAGGCCTGGCTCCAGAGTGAGGCCCCGGTGTCCCAAGTACGGGCGAGGTGCCGTCACTCCTCTTGATTTTAATCATAAGGGTTCTTCTGAATCACTCTTTGTCTGGCCTGTCACCTAGCGCCATGTTTTCCTTGGGCGACCCTACCAGGGGCATAAAGCACCCAACAACATTACTCCTAGAATGATTTGGGCACTCAAACTCCTCCACTACGATAAAGTGGTGACTAACATGAATAACATTAGTGAACATTAGTGAAAATATATTAGCTTAATATCTTGTAAACTCTCCTAATGCAGCTTTTTTATGCAATAAACAGTACACCAATATATACAGTGATACATAGCATGGCAGAAGCAGCCTGCAAAGGCAACAGGGACCTCCATACAGAAGCTAAGCCAGCATCATCATCCTGAATGTGTTGGTATGCGCTAGTTATGGGTCGTTCATGAACGATTCGTTTTTTTGAACGAATCTTAAATGTGACTCGGGAAGAACTAATCGTCTCGTGGAGTGATTCGTTCAGTCGCGCGTGCGCATTTGCGTAACATCCTATCTGTTCTGTAGTGGAATCAGTTCACCTGTTTAGAATCTTCGGGTTTGAAGACTCAAACATTGGTCAATGTTCATTTTGACCAACTTTTTATACAAATATATCAAGTCTGAATAGGAAAAACAATTATTATACAGTAAAAACGAACACTACTATAGAATAATGTATGATTATTAAATATGAGGAAATTGTAGGCTTTTATTGTTTAATTAGGCTATGGTTTTCTTACTGATGGACAAAGACAAACAGATAAAAAATAGGCAACTTAATATTTCATTTATATCAGTTTTTTAAATATAATTAATGATCATTTCAGTTTTACTTTAGTATTTGACTGCGGTACTGATCGGAAAAGTGGTCACGTGGCAAAAGAACGAATGACTCAAACCCGAGGACTCGAGAGATGAACTAATCCGTTCTCTTTCCGGCTCAGGCAGTTTAGGTTAAACTCACGCGGCGCTGTCACGTGATGAACGAACGACTCGAAAAGGGACAGAGAGGTGAGGTGAGTGATTCATAGACAAAATACCCGGGTAAAGAATGAATTAATCTTTTCAGTTTCTTATAGCATTATAATTTTGTCTTGTCTGTAGTGTGACTAACGTTTGTGTAAGCAGTGAATGTGAAGGGAAGAAACATGTTGCATTTTAATCATATTTTGCTAAAATGAACGAAATGACTCGAAAAAAGGTTTGTTCTTTGTACTAAACGGGACTCAAAGATCTGAGTCGGTAAAATGATCCGGACTTCCCATCACTAGAATGCGCATGCTTACCGGTTGTCCAATCGCGATGCACCTGATCCTTTAAAAGGTGGGCTCCTCACCTGCGTAGATGCTTTGGTTTACTTCTGACGTCACCCGCCGTTGGGGAGCAGTCCACAAGTATGTAAGATGTTTGATGTTGACCTTTTCTGACCTGAAACCATACTATCATGAATTATATTTATCCGGAAATGATTCTGATCTCTTATTAAAAGGCTTTTCTAAAATGTTGGTAAAGTGAGGGAACAGCGAGACGAGTCTATATTTTGTAAAGATGTGTGTGGTCCCATTTTTGTACAGCGGTATTATTTTTGCAATTTTCATTTTATTTGGAGATGTCCCAGTTTGAAGTGATAAGTTGCATATGTACGTTAAGGGTTTGGAAATACTTCTATAGACTTCTATCCCGAAACAGTTTTATTTATTTCTGCCTCTCTTACCCCAGAGAGTAATTTGTATTTGAGTCGATTTCTCTCTCCACCTACTTTAATTTCCCTGTTTACATAATTGAGAATATAACCATCAAACTCAAAGTCGGTACTTTTGTCTTCTTTCAACCAAGTTTCTGATATTGTTTTAATATTAAACGGCTGTTCACATCATTGTAGATATTCTTTATGGCACTGAAGTTTGCATACATACTCCTGCTGTTGAAGTGAATTATAGACAGTTTCCCGTCAGATTTGGTAGTTATTATAATCCTCTTCGGTGTAGTAGTTACAGTTATTAGTGTTGAATGAAATGAACTTATTGTCAGGGTCCAGCTCTGATTCCAAGTCGACATTATTATGTTCAGTATACTCATGTGGGTATAGTTCCAGGTGATTATAGTTCAGTCATTTCTATCCCAATTAATATTATCTATTGAGTTTGATGAACTTTGTTTTCATGTAGTTAGCCTTTGTATTTTTCCAGTTCCCTCAACTCTCTGATGACTATCACCTTGGCCTTAAGTGAATCCTTTATTTTAATGAATACTTTGCAGTTCCTCGCCCATGTATTTTGAATTTTATTTTTGGAAATTTCTGCATTTGTTTAAGTGATCATTTAGATAAACATTGGTTCACTTTAATCTCTTTCCTTGTTTCATCAATGCCACCTCAGAATCATATCTGGAGTTGCACTGGTTTTCCCTCATGGGAGAGGATGACCAACCTCTAGGGAATTTAAGTCGCCAGCTGCTGACCTCCAGCTCGCCGGGCCTAGTCAGGTCACGACCACATGATTAAGCCTGGAGTACTGTTCCAGGTCTTCCAGGTCGGCAATCCTCTTCTCCTTCTCCTCCAACCGAACGCGTGAGAGTGCCAGTTCTTGCACAAGTCTTAGAACCCCGTCCTGTTTACCCTTACGGGCACAATGTCCCAGAAATAAGTTCGAGACTAACCAGTTAACTCACTGGCTTGTTAGCTCTCTAGCTAGCCGTCTCGAGTCCCTCCAGCAACGTGTCCGTGGTTCTTCTCCTATCGCCACAAATATTTTTTCCGTAAGCCACTGATTCACAGACTCTGTGTTTATCCCTTGGTCTGGTCCCTTAGTATTCACGCCAGTTTGGGGTCTTGCATTTGAAAAACCGTCTCACTAATCTACTCTCTGCTACTGTGTTGGCAAATATAATCTGCTAAAAGAATAGAAGCAGATGAAGTGCCAATGGGTCGCTCAATGCATTAATGCATGTTTCTATTGCTCGGTCACCACATGAAAAAGTGTCTTCTACTTGGCCATCTAGTCAAGTATTCAACACGCGGAGCCAAGTTAGTGCAGTAAAGCGAGACCACATGTGCACTAATGAGTGGAAAGATTTTATCCTTACACAACACCACACTGACTCCTATGGCCTCCAGCAATTTTGGAAGGTTATAAATGCTCATTTACAGATGATGTTTGATCCTCATGGCTCGTAGTATGTGGCTCACAATCACTTCAGCGTCATTAGCATTACAGCTGTCCATGGTGTTGAAAAATATTACATTATTGTTTGTGTTGCTGCAATTACGTTTTTGCATATGTTTAAGTAATTATCAATGGGGAGAGAAAGGAGGTGCGAGCAGCTCATAATCAAAATAACCACAGGTCGCTAGTCAATCGCAGGGCACATATAGACAGTCATTCACACTCAAATTCATACCTATGGACAATTAAGAGATGTCAATGTACCTAACATTAAATTTAACTGATTCCTAAACAAATAGTGCAAATACAAATGCATTTTTTCTGTAATGTCTATACATTGTACAGATAACTTTCAGTGTATTTTCCAGCATAGAGAAGAGAGAGGGGAAAAAAACAGTACAAAAAAGTATGTTTTGATTCAGGCTTGCATTTCTCACAAAATATATTAGTCTGTTCTTACTCCCTTGAATCTTTGCAACATGTTGTAGTGTATGGTGACTATGGCCTTGAAAAGGCGAGCCACTTGTGAGTCATTTCGGTGTTAAAAATCTTTTTTCACTTTAAGTCAAGCAGACTTGTTGGAATAAATCATAAAACAAAGACTAAACGGCGGCGAACCCCGCGAGCTGCCAATCCCCCAGATGGCATATTACTGCCTGTATGCCTTAAGCTGGGGATGATGTATAACTTAAGAAGAAACCTCTGAGCAGCACTGAGGCATCCCTTCCTCTCAAGGGGACAAAAGGGGAAGTATATTCAGTATTTTTAAATTAGGTGCTATGTGTTTAAAACCTCTGATCCATGCGAGCCATTACTCTTGAGGCTTGGAAACAAAATGAGCCAATGAGCAGCAAATGGTTCAATAACTGAATATGTGTATTCAACCTGGACCGGTTTAAATGAAACCAGAGGGAATAGGTGCTTGAGTCAGTGCAAGCCAGAGATAACCAGGACAATTCTCAAACCACTGCCTCAGTAGAAAATCAAAATCCTTTCAATCAACTGTGCAATCAAGTGATAGCGATTACCTCACTGTCTATGGGACATTATCATTGTATGACTGGCATCATCCATCCTGTGCTCATTTGCTGGCTCTATGGATGGTCATTGTGGGTACACGTGTGTGGCTCTGTTCCAAGCAGCTTTCATGGCTCTCTGGGAGTCAATGTGTCGTAGTATGGTGTCTGTTTTTTTTCCTGTCTTATTTAAACACTGTCGGACCTATCTAGAACTCAGACATAAAATTCAAACTGACAGAACACAGACAAAAATTCATGAATGTATGGTATTTATTTAATATTAGCTATACTATAAAATTTTTTTTATTGTATTTAATTCTTATTAGATAAATGCTTGATGTACAGGTAGTGAGATCATTGTGCTTGTGTTCAAACTATGTATTTATTTATTTATTATTCCTTCAGGTTTATTACCTGTTGATGATGTTGATGCTACTCGTGCAAAAATTAAACAGAATAATTGGAATAGCAACATGAAGTTTGAGTAATATCCTTTTTGCACACCGGGTTGCCTTTTCCGTGGGAGAAAACGGAACAGTAATAAACCAAGGGCCCAAGCACGTCAAGCCAAGCCATCCTGTTGTATTGACCAGTGAAGGAGAGTCAAGAGAAGAGGAAAGGAGAGACCAAATAGACCCCTCTGTGAAACTGTCCCTTGGTTAGTACGAGAAAGGAACATAGATTCGGCAGAAACAATGGCCTGTAGCAGGTTCGATCAAAGTTGTTCGGAGTTTAATAAATCCAAATAGAAGGAGAGATAAACACAGCTATTTATTTAAACACCAAGCCAAATTAAAAACAGACGTCTGGGCTAATTACCTTTCCCTGCCAGCACAGAAACTACATGAGCCTTACAACAGCAGATCAGCAAAGAGTAAAGTATCTCTCCCTGCCCAGCTTTTTTATACTTTTGGATGTCTTCGTCTTCTCCGCCTCCGCCTTTCAAACAGTTCTTTGTTTGCTGTGCGCATCGATCATCCCTCCTCCCCTGGAGCAATTGGCGATCGGGCCAGTCTCGGTGTTATCTTATCTGCATCTGCACTTCCTTCCTGCTTTCACGCTTTGTAGTTTCCAGACCTTGGTGTTGCCTTATCTTGCTTCTCATGATAGCCGAAGAATGTTGATTCTGTGGGCCCTTGATGCTCCAACGATGTCGTCTCTCTTTTGATGTTCTGTTTCTGTGTGAGTGTGTGTGTGTGTTCAATCCTTCATTCCCCCTTGGCCTCAACGGTGGCCACCCAAAGAATGTCACACAAGCAAGCGTGTTTATTCAATAGCAGAAGCAAGAATCATAGTGTCAGCTGGGATCAACTCTTCTTCTTCCACCAGACCAAGTCGTACAAGCCGGTACTGACCTTTCAGATCCCCGAAGAGCCTCTGCAAGATCGCCTCCACAGCCCTGTGCAAAGCAGGAATCCCACTAAAAGCACAAACCAAAAGCTACAGAATCGTGGCCACAACAGCAATAAAAACAGTTAGTACGATGCATTTATATTTACCAAAGAATCCAAGGATGTCGTCCAGCCAGCTGTTGTTCACCCCAGAATGCTCTTTCATTTTGACATTTGAGGCTTTAAGGCCTTCAATGGCCCTGGTTAACCTCCCATCCGGAGCTGTGTTGTTAGGAATAAAAGTGAAACATTCCCCACCAAACATGGAACACACACCATCCTGTTCTGCTAGTGACATCTAACGCAACCCTATTTTGGAAGGCCATGAGTGATGTAGCTTTAAGTTGGTCATGTACTGCCCTAAGAGCCGCCTCGGTCTGATTGCCTAACCGCTGAACATTATAGTGAATATAATTAATACGTTCCATATTGGTGTTAGTGGTACTCCTATGGCAAAATGGATGTGGACCCTGCTTTGATAGGGTTTGCAAGTTTATACTCGTCGGGAACTCCCCTGGGGATGCCAATTGCGTCAATGTACGTGGGGTCCTCACCCTGTAGCCATGAGTTATCAGCACGCCGTTGTCTTCTAAGTACCGGAGCAGCGTCCATCTCGAGGATACGTTTAGCCAAATCAGTCAAATCTTGATATGCCATGGGGAACACTGAAATTGGGAGAAGAAGAGAAATCAGCGCACAAGTTCCGGTCGTATTACCGACGGGAAGATGGTCAAATTCCCGTTCCTCCACACTGCCACTGGAGGTCGTTTGGTGGGCCGTTTTGTTGATGATGGTGGCCAAGCCAGCCGGAAAACGGACACACAAAGGCTGTCGTTGTTCAATGGGGTCGAGAGACACACTGGCATACATGAGGACACGTCTGGATCCGTCTCGGCTCTGGTACAGCACGCCGTCAGCTACTGAGCCGGAAATAGAGACGTCCAGATGAGAAGGAATGGTCGGGTCGGCCACAGCCATAGACAAAGCCTGCACCAGGTCAATAAAACATGTAGATGTTTCAGTCGTCCAGTCAAGAGTCGCATTACCGTGTTTGGCTCCTTTTGCTTTAATCATGGTACAGTGAGAAGTGCGTCCGACATAACAGTGGATGTAAGACCTACTGTACCTACAAAGGCCTAAAAAGGACAGCATGTCACGCACCGTGTTTGGTTTGGGATGTTGCAAGACAGACAGGCGATGATCATTTGACATAGAATAGCCGTTAGCTGAGACGATGCCTCCCAAAAAGGACACTGTGCGTCTGCACCATTGCAGCTTTTTCCTGGGTACTTTGAACCCGAGAAGGTGTAGTTTGAGTAACAACCGTTTGGTGGCGTCCAGACACGTTTCAGCTGAGTCACAGGCAAGGAGCAAATCATCAACATGCTGGACCAACGTGCACCCCTCTGGGAGCTCAAGGTCTGACAATGCTTCTCAAAGTGCGTAACCAGGACTATTTTTGAACCCATGTGGAACTGTATCTGCGTCCTTGAAATGTAAAAGCAAAGTACTTTTTTCTATCTGGGTGCAATGGCAAGCAGAAGAAAGCATTTGCCAGGTCAATCACTGTGAAGTGTTTATAGGTCGGTGAGAGGGAGGTGAGGATGCGGTGGGGGCCAGAAAAGGCAGAACAAGGGTCACTGTGACATCATTTATTGCTCGTAAATCCTGAGCCAAGCAGTAACTTTTACCATCTGCCTTCAAAACAGGTTGCAAAGGAGTCGACCAAGAAGAGGATTCCTCCAAGACCCCTGCATCCCATAACCCCCGATATTGTCTCCACCATTCCCGCATCCGCCTCCTGGTGCCAACGGTATTGCGGCCTGTGAATGACATGAGAATCGACAAACTGTATCTGAATGGGTGGGGTTGTTGTGCTGAGACCAACATCAAACGGTCCTGTCGACCACACCCCCTCCAGGATGGAGTCAAGCAGTGCCACTGCTAGATCGTGACCAGGTTCCTACCATGGTCACATGTTACCTCCAGATGTTGAAGCACAGCCTCATCATAGAATCAGCCCCGAATCCGGAAGGCCTCTGCTGAGGGCAAATATTGAATCTGTGAAACATTTGAATAGCGCCAATCGGTTCATTCATTCATTCATTTTCTATACCGCTTATCCTCATTAGAGTCACGGGGATGCTGGAGCCTATCCCAGCAGACTTTGGGCGAAAGGCGGGGTACACCCTGGACTGGTCGCCAGTCAATCGCAGGTTACTCGCAGGTTACTCTGTCAATCGCTAACATTCATACCGAAAGACAATTTAGTGTCGCCAATTAACCTAACATGCATGTTTTTGGAATGTGGGAGGAAACCAGAGTACCTGGAGAAAACCCACGCACGCCTGGGGAGAACATGCAAGCTCCACACAGAGATGCCCAACGGAGATTCAAACCCAGAACCTCCTGACTATGAGGCCAACATGCTACCTATTCAGCCACCGTGCGGCCCAGCGCCAATCTGTTAACGCACTTAATGTTTTTTACCATAGGACCCAGTTGTCGGGCCTCGCTACCGGGAGAGACCGCCAGAGTGATGAGGTGTTGACTCATGTCCCATCCGGAACCAGTTCTCTTGTGCCGGATGCAGCTGTACATGAGCCGCTACACCCTCTTTGCCAATATACAATGCATCTGACTCTAAAGACCATTCAGTCTTCTTTCAGGCCCTGAAAAACCTTGCAATATGTGTCGTCATCATTTCTGTCATAGTACAACGTGCAATGGAACAAGTCACAGGGCTTGAGATACACACCACAGTTTAGGATCCAGGGCTTCCACAGCCGGTAGGCCCCCACGACTCCTTGTCGTTTGTAATCGTTTTCCAGCAAGGCTGCCGAATAAATGTCAGCTGACGGTGTATTGGAGACAGGTTTGATTAACCACTGACCTCCCGTGTGTCCAGTATTGCAGTCCACGGATGTTCCATCCGGAAATTAAACTGAGAGGCCAGCCGGTCCACACAGTATGGTTGCTTGTGTTGCTATAAGCAAATCCCGTTCAATGAGGCACATCGGGGTTTTGTGTGCATACGCAAACTTGTGTCTCATCTGGAGCATAACGCTGTCCATATCGACGCCGTCCACATGTATTATCTTACAAATTGAGTCCCACTGGATTTATTACCACTTCACAACGGGTTTTCTACCCGAAGTGAACAAATTTGTAGAACGTAAACTTCCTCTTATTGTGAGTTCTAAACTCACGGACAATTTACACAGTCCCAGACTTATTCTCAAATAATCAATCCAATTCATACCACGGGACTCGAACCCGCGGGAAATTTTACAGCAGTCCCAGACTTGCTGATGGCCTTTAAACCTATACGGCGTGGACTCTAACCACCCGGGTCTTTGTAAAAGCTACTCACGGGACTCCAACCCAGCGCTCAGGTCCAACCTGACGAGTTCCAAACTCGATTTTTCAGTGTGACTCGCCAATTTGTAATACAAATACGACCAACTGTTCTTTACATATAAGTCATTCTCCTGTTTTGGTAACGTCAATGGCAGAAATTTGGAAATAATCAACAGGTTTTCTGCTTACCTTTGGTTGTAGTATACCCCACGTAAATTAGGAAACCAACTCCTATGTTAAAGAACAGCATCCTTATAAACAACGTCCAATATCGTCCATCCAATAACGTCCAGCAATCAACTCACCAACTCCCCCTCTGCCACGTTGGGCGCCAAAAACTGTAGCCAGTTCGATCAGAGGTATTGGGAGTTTAATAAATCCAAATAGAAGGAGAGATAAACACAGCTATTTATTTAAACACGAAGCCAAATTAAAAACAGACGTCTGGGCTAATTACCTTTCCCTGCCAGCACAGAAACTACATGAGCCTTACAACAGCAGATCAGCAAAGAGTAAAGTATCTCTCCCTGCCCAGCTTTTTTATACTTTTGGATGTCTTCTCCGCCTCCGCCTTGCCAACAGTTCTTTGTTTGCTGTGCGCATCAGTCCTCCCCTGTAGCAAATGGCGATTGGGCCAGTTCTGGTGTTATCTTATCTGCATCTGTGCTTCCTTCCTCCTTTCCCGCTTTGTACTTTCCAGACTTTGGTGTTGCCTTGTCTTGCTTCTCGTGATAGCTGAAGAATGTTGATTCTGTGGGCCCTTGATCCTCCAACGATGTCGTGTGCGTGTGTGATCCTTCAGGCCCTAAAGGGAAAGCGCTCAACAGCACAAGCCCTTTTCAGCAAGAGAGCCAACAAGCTGTCCCTCACTGCAGAACTCCTAGAAAAAGGGGTGCTTCTATACGAGATCAGAGCACTTGGTGTGGACTTTGAAAGAGTACACGATACCGGTCTCGAATATATTGATGCCCTGGGAGAAGAGGAAACGGCAGAAGAAGTAGCTCATGTAAATGAGAAGACAGCAAAGAGTCTTTTTACATATACTGAAGCACTCCAGCTTGCTAGGGAGACGTTATGGTCTAAGTATGCCTATGTTGACATCCAGTTGTATGCTGATGGCGCGGAGGAGAAATGTGCTGAGGTGGAAAACACAAATGTGAAGTTGCCAGAGGAAGAATGTCAAGTCCTGAAGGAGATTTTGGCAGAGAGGATCCACATGCTTGAGCGGAAGGTATTTGAATGGGAAGTTCTTGTAACAGGAACCAAGATAATGGAGTAAAAAGCAGCAGCTATATAATATGAAAAATAGACTGCGTGACTGGGCACAGAGCTGGAAGAAGTTGAGGTCCAGCAGGCCTTAAAGAGAAGCCTACTGGAGCTGGCTTGCAGCCCCCATTTCCCAGTGGAACACCTGTACCAGGCATGTATGCCAGCTTCAAAAAGCAGATCAGCCTTGAAATAACACGCCTGCCTGTAGTCTCAGGAGACATGACTGACTAGTACCGGTGGAAGGCGGAGTGTGAAGAGATGGAATAGCTCGGAAACCCACAGAGAATAGCTGGCGTCACAAGGGGCGTTCCACCTCCTTCCAGTGACAGGGGGAAGAAAGACTTGGTTCTGTCCAGCTAGGTGAATGAAATATTCAGGCGCCTTGACAAACGCTTTGGGAATAAGGCAAAAATCGTCCTGAAATAGCAGAGGAGGTTGAGGGCCTAACCCCCGTCAAGTGAATCCTGTGAATGGATTTGCTCCACAAAACCACTTCGACTGCTTACAGCACTTCCTAAAAAAACAGGAGGCCATCCTGGAGGAGCTGGATCAGCTGGATGCAAACCCTGGAGAGGGGAACGCTTCTGTGAAAGGCCTGGCAGACAAGCCCGAAAATGGAATCAAGAAGGCATCCTCCAAAGCAACCTCAAGTCAAGGAGGGTCTCACTCAAAGCCACGCTTCGGTGCATGCACTGCTTGTGCTGATGAAGCACATGCTGGCAGGCTGTTTGCCTGCAAAACCTTTAGGGAGATGGATCTCCAGAGGAGAAAGACCCATCGGAAGACTCGCCGGATATACAATTGGTGTCTGTGCCTCTATTCAGAGGATGGCCGTTGCAACCAGAAGATCTTCTGCACTAAGTCAGACTGCCTTAAACAAAAGTCTCACCATTACCTGCTCTGCCCCAACTCAGTACCTCAATAGAAATATGCTAGCAGTGAGGAGCAAGCTATCAAGAGGGTGGAGAAGAAAGCCCTTGGGCTGACCAGTAAACAGGAAGAGCTGCTGGCAAAGATCACTCCAGAGTTAAGATCAAAACTCAGGAAGGCATTCTCCAACAAATCCGCAACTACAATCTGCACTGCTGGAAGTGGATTGAAGGAGTACCCAGTCGTAATGATGTGCCAGAAGTAGCCAGAAGTGACTACTAACTCAGGCCAACTGATCGGCACTCTGATTGAACTTGAATCTGATACCACATATATAATTAACAACGCTGTCCATTGACTTGGACTGATTGGGGAGAGCATCAAATTAATTGTCTACGGGATAGGAGGGATGACAAAGGCTGTCATAACCCAGAGGTACTCCCTGCGAATAAGAGTGAAGATCACCAAGGGTACAGTAGTGGAACACAAACTGCTTTGCTATGGCCTGGAAAGTATTGCAGAGATAAGCCAACCTCTCATTCCACAGCAACTGCAGAAGATCTTCCATGATGTTTCTGCAGAAGAGCTGGTCTGCCCTGAGAACATTGATCTTCTTATCAGCCACAGGGAAGGTCGCCTGGTTCCACAGCCGTTTAAGATGGAGGGGGATTTGGTCCTCTGGGAAGGCCCACTGGCCAAAACTGTTGGCGGCACTCACCCTGATCTCTTCCAGGTGGTTGACTTAACGTTGTACCAGTCCAAAACTCACTTCGCAAAATCTATGAGGACATCCTCAAGGGTGTACAAGGAGATCCTTGTGAACAGTAAAGACCTGAGTGAAGATCCAACATGGATGGAAGAAGTGACACTCAGCAGCCCTAAAGCCACAAATAAAGAATTGTTTGAGTGGTTTTAGTGGGACAGTATTGGAGCAGCATGTGACCCAAAGTGTGGGAGCTGCAAGTGCACCAAGTTTCCGCCAGGAGGTATAGAGATGACCCTTGGAGAAGAAAGGGATTTGGGGAAAATAATGGACTGCCTCTTATCTACTGTTGGGCAAACACAGTGTGACGCCCCATATTGGGATGCAGCCTACCCATGGAAGGCCAATCCAGCAATTCTGCCAAATAATCGCCAAGCAGTGGAAGCAACCTTCCGGAACACTGAGGCTCGGCTGGCCAGAGAACCTGCTTGGAAAGTGGCCTGTGGAGAGCAGATCCATGAGATGGTATCGAGAGGAGCAGCCATCAAATTTACAAAACAGAAGATTAAGGATTGGAACAGGACAATCTGGTACTTTAGCCATCTGGTGGCCCCGAATCCTCATTCTAGCACGACACCAGTGAGGATAGTCTGGAACAGTAGCTACGAATTCAAACGGATTAGCCTGAACAACCTCTTATACAAAGGCCCCGATGTACTCAACCCAATACGGGGTGTCCTCCTGAGATTCAGGAGTGGATTGTATGCTGCTCTGGGCGGTGTTAAGAAAATGTATAATTCGGTTTGGCTTAAGGACGAGGAAATACAAGGCCAAGCTCACCGAATCAAAGGCCAAGCTCACCTCCCTAGACCAGAAAGCCATGTCATTAACGCAGAGCTATGTGGGGCTGTTTTTGCAACTCTCTTGAAGACTTACTTTGAAAAGCACTGCCACATTAAAGTTGATTGTTAAATTAATTTTGTTGATAGTCAGACAATTCTAGGAGCCATCCAGAAAGATAACTATGGCTATCAGACATTTTTTGCAAATCGGATTGGAGAAATCCAAAAGGCTGGACCTGTTGATGACTGGAGGTGGGTTGAAGGAAGAGAGAGCATTGCCGACCTTATCACAAGAGGACATCCCGCGAATCTGCAGCTGGGATAAACAATTGACAACTTTAATCTTACTCTGCACATAAATACTTGCCTCTTTTTCAGTTCCTTGTGAAGGAATGCGTTAACATTAAATTTTCAGATAAATATGGGGGCCACAAAACATCGTCTTGTGGGCCATTTCCATAGTGCTGCTTTACATGACTTCCTATAATGCTACAAATATAATACACTCATCCATATTATTATTTCCCTCCATACCACAAGAATAAATGACCAGAAAACCTACAATACCCCTCCTGTATGGTCTGATGATGTCAGTGATTACATCATCCACCCTATATAAACAGGAAATACTTGGTAGCTCCTCCCCAACCATTCCTGAAGGTAAACTGCACCCCACTAAGTTTCCACAGGTAAGTGGATGAACTCTTTAAACCTGTTAGCTAATCAGCTGTTGAGTTTGCCTTAAATAAAACCCAGCCTGATATGAATTATGTATATTTTAAGACAATGAATTATGCAAATTCTGAATTTGGGACAAGTAATTAGTTCAACTAATTTATTTCGTCACACTAGAAAGTCACGCTGAAAGGTATGCCAAAAGGAAACTGGTTTGAACGGCATATTGTATAATCACATTGAGTTACCACAAAGAATTGAACAATTCATGGTTGCAGTGCAGAAGATAGGAAAGAGCGAGAAAGTCACCAACATGTGCAATGCTTTGTTTGAGCACTAGATTCCACGGAGCAATTTGTCTGCAAACTCACTAATTATTTACGCGTCATAATGTATGGTAACAGACACAGTCACTTTCAGCAAGTATGCATATCTGATATCAGAAAAGTTCACTTTCTTGGGGTCATCTTTAATCGTTTAAAAATGTTTCCACACTTTAGATAATTTTTTAGCCATTATGAGCCAAGTCTGTCGATGCTGAAGATCGTCTTAGTCTTCACCTAAGCTACTTTGGGTTGTACAATTGCAGGGGATGATTTTATTAATGCATATATTTATTGACACGAATTAGACTGATTTAGTGTCAAAAAAAGCTATGTACTGTCAAAAGATCAGAAGGCCAAAGATGCCAATGTTTTTGGTCACAGCTGTGGGACACATTTTATGTAAAAATGTGTGCTCTGTAGCAGCCGTAGGCACCCCCAAGTAGTCAGAATGGTACAATCTTGATCACATGACATTTTCATACAAAAGCAACTGAGTTTGATAGTCAAATCAGACTCTTCCAAATTGCAGTGCCTAATAGTCAGCTATTATAAGACTAAATGGACCATAGCTACTCGCCTGACCTTATGATATCATCATTCACAGAGAGGACATTTTTCTGATTGTGTTGGACACAAAAAACAAAAATCTGACCTAGTACTCACGTTCCGTCTACATTGCATCAGTGTAGACATATACCCCTCCCACATGCATCATTAGCTCCATTTGAATAAACTACCCTGAACTTTAAAATGTGGTGGAAACAGTAACTACGATCATTAATTCATGTCAGCAAGAGGCAGCAGAGGAAAACCACCATGCCCCAGAGGCTTCACTAATGTCTTCAAGTTGGGATAACCGTGACTTTCACAGAAGAATGTAATTTCTTAAAAACAGATTATTCTACATAGTGACAGAATTTGTGGCATTTTAAGTAGCAAACAGATGTAAGGGCTCCTTTCCTCATAACTTTTTAGCCACTGGCCTGTTTTTATGTCATTACTGTTGGAATGAGGTCTTCTCACATTACCTACATGCACTGTAGTTCATTTTGCAAGTATTGCCTTTGCGTATTTTTTTTTTTTTTAGTTAAATGTGTGCATGCACACATTTGACTGTCATGTTTGCCACATGGGTGGTTTATTTATTAGGGTGCTAAAGTTAAATATGGCTGATTATGCCACTACTGCATCCTCAAAGGTGTCATTTATTTATTAAAATGTTCAAACTGACATGACGTGATGTGATTTGGCCCTCAGTAATCTTAAATGCAACAATACTATAATAATAAAAGTGGTGTAACTTCTTCTGGTTTTTGTACAATATTTTAGATTAAATTTTGCTTTAGTTTTGTAAAGGCTATTTCTTCTCTTCAGCAAATGATGACACCATTTAAAAATTGTTTAAAAGCGCCGGACTATACATTGACAAGGAAGGTGGAAAGCCCAGAATGAAAGTACACAGAGTGTATCTAGCAGAAAGTTAAGTTTGTGCATCTATTGCATGTCTACCTCTTCCAGAGTCTTTCCATGAGTGTAGCACAACTTTGATTGTGCTATGTAAGTGTACGTGAGTGTGTTATATGAGAAGCTATTAGACTGAAAACTTGATTTATTAGATTGACTCTAAAAGTGTAATATTATCTGTTGGCTTCTTTACACCCTTACATGGACTGTTAAATGGGTGAGGTAGTAGGATAGGATGTGCTGTCATTCAACTTTGATATATTGACAGGATTATTTCTTTTTTAATCAAGGCCACTACAGCAATTACACTAAATATTCTGCTGTGATGCTACATTTATTAGTTTTGTCATAATACTAAACGGTCAACGGAAAGCCATGTCCTATTTTTTTCTTTTTTTTTTTTTTTTGCACATTGTAGTATATTCCCATTCATCACCAACATAACCCTGGTACAGATCAGTGCAATTGTATGACTGAAAAGCCAGAAAAGGAAAACTGTTCAATGCATTGCACTGCCATAAATATGCCCATTTCTATTCTCAGACAGACTGAAATTTACATATCTCTGTGTCTTCCCCAATTTAAAAAAAACATGCTACTGCAGGGCAGGTGTGAGGTTACATGAAGACAGCATGTTGGTTGTGTTCCTGTTAAACAATATGTGCAGTGCAATCCACTACAGCACAATCAAACACAAACCCAATGTGTCTCAACTTCTCAGTTGCATCCTATAATCCGACAATGTCCCAATTTTTTTTTTTAGCTGCGTCTAAAAGAATACGTCTTCAAGTGAATCTTGGATTGTGTTGTTTCTTGAATAGAGTCTTTGGGTGGAATCCAATCGTTAATGGATGTAACACCACAAAGACAATGTAAAGTGTAATGGACATCACGTTGCCCACACAGTGGTTCCTCTGTCAACCCGAATCGGTAAGCTGTAACTCATAAAATACCCAGATTGATCTTTGAAAGAGTCATCCTTAAAAACAGATCATAGAGATGAAATATTTAGTGGGGTAAATGAGTATTTGATTTCTTGTTGATTCAGTAGGTTCACCTTATGATTCATTCGATGCTTATAATGCATCCCCAGGCCATTTCTGAGCAGGTTTAAAATCCTGGCTGCTTTTGATCATTAACAAGCTCATTATATGTAATTAAAAATGGCTTGTGTTGCGTTGGTCACTGTCTGGAGACAGGACGTTTTTTTTAGGTTTTCATCAGGTCTGCTCTTATCAAAAGTTACTTTGTAAACTTGATTTGTTGTGTAGTGGTGCATTTGACAAGCCAGAGCTGTAAACGGCTTGTGTTGAATCGGTCACTGCCTGTGTTTTTGTTTTTTTGTCTGGTGATATAAAGTCATTTGGAAAACTTTGCTCATAATACAGAAAGCAGTGCTTGCAAGAAAAATTCAGTGACCAAGGCTGACAGATTATTAGCCTGTTTGCCATCACTGGATGTTTGCATGATGAATCACAAAGTCCACACAGATCATTAAAAAATAATGAAGTAATAGTCTTACACATCACTTATACACATACACAGTACACGTACAGCTGAATACACAAAAGCCTGCCTCTTTTATATTATGAGTTAATTTGAATGACAGTTTTGAGGATGTTCTGGAAATAGTTTTCAAATAAACAAATATTGCAGCTTCTGATGAATCCATGTCAATTTCAGACTTTAAATAATGCACCGATTTGAGCCTCACCCAATTCTGGTTAAACTGTGGACACTTTCGGTTTATGCCACTCCCGCTCAGAGTACAGATACAGAAATAGATTGTGGTGTACTCGCTCATTCCTAGTCAGAATGCTTTGTGCTTTTCTGGATTTTCATTGGCATTCTCTCGCTTTTAAAATTAAGCTAAATAAACCCTAGGAATGATTGTACAGGGAAAACTTCCAATGAGATAATTAGCAGAGAAACAAAATATTTCATCCATTGTACTTGATGGAAAAGGAAATAATTATCAGCCAAGTTTGATTAACAAATAAATACAAATTTAAATATTAATGAATGGTGGAGGGTGAATAGCAGCTTCCTTCATAGGCGGCAAATAACTAATAAAAAATGTGATTTACAGCTGCTCTGTGTGGAGACTAAACCTTTATAGTTGCATGTCCCAGTGTGCATAATGTTGCATGAATATACAGAAACTGATTATTAAAAATGAGGCCTGCATTGACTCATTAGACAAACGATTCTCTGTTATTGCTGATGCTTTTCAAGTGTTCTAAATAAATACATAAAAAGAAACTCAATTTTGCACGCCTCAATATATTGAAGATTGCGTTGAAGAAGTTGGTGATGTAAGGTTCAATAGCCTGAGCAGTCCTCTTCAGCAGAGCTTTGGCCAGATTGTATACTTGCTTGTTCAAATTCTTGTGTCTAAAACCCTGGTTACCTTGGTGGCGCAAGACCCTTACCCCGTCCTCGTGCGAGACGAGGCAGGCGCACCACCCTAACCTGACTGCTGCGTTTAAAGGGTTAAATCTCTCCAGTTGAAGGATGGAGACCTTCTTTGTCAGGGGTGAGGGGAACTCACCCAGGTTTTCACAGCCTTGATTTTGGCAAAGCGAGTGAGGGAAGGTTGGAGCGTGAGATCGACAGATGGATCGGTGCAGCATCTGCAGTAATGCGGTCGCTGTACCGGACCGTCGTGGTGAAGAGAGAGCTGAGCCGGAAGGCAAAGCTCTCTGTTTACCGATCGATCTACGTTCCCACCCTCACCTATGGCCATGAGTTATGGGTCATGACCGAAAGAACGAGATCGCGGATACAAGCGGCGGAAATGAGTTTCCTTCGTAGGGTGGCTGGACTCACCCTAAGAGATAGGGTGAGGAGCTCGGCCATCCGGGAGGAGCTCAGAGTAGAGCCGCTGCTCCTTCACATCGAGAGGAGCCAGTTGAGGTGGCTCGGGCATCTAGTCCGGATGCCTCCCGGGCGCCTCCCTGGTGAGGTGTTTCGGGCATGCCCGGTCGGGAGAAGGCCCCCGGGAAGACCTAGGACACGCTGGAGGGACTATGTCTCACAGCTGGCCTGGGAACGCCTTGGTGTCCTCCCGATGGAGCTGGAAGAGGTCGCTGGGGACCGGGAAGTCTGGACTTCCCTACTGAAGCTGCTGCCCCCGTGACCCGGACCCGGATAAGCGGTGGAAAATGGATGGATGGATGGATACCTATCTGGTAGCGATAAAGACAGACCTGTTTATATTCTATACTGAAACAACCTCAAAGGAATTTATTCTGTATCACACCGCTTACTCTTTTGTATCACAGAAAATGCTGAACAACGTCTCTTGATCAGTTGCAGTAGATGACAGGTTTTATTAGGACAGGTTAGCAATACATACAAGCAGACAACAATGAATATAAGGATAATACTCTTTAAAGATGAACTACCTTGAGCTGCACCTACATACCTCCAGGTAGGGACTAGGCCCTATCTGGAAACCAAGTACTTCAATCCCACCCAGAAGGCGATGCCAGGGAGTAAGTTTTCTGCGGGGGGTTATTCCTAACCCAGGGGAAAGAGACGGCAAGTGATCAGGTCGACGGGTAACCCTGGGAGAGCTCATGGATCTAAGTTGCTCATGAAAGTGGCAAGAAATAGGTCGGCTGTTGTGGTTGGTTCATATCCCACCACGCTCAGCTCTTCTTCAGATAGCTCCACAGCTCAGCGTTCTCTCTATGTTACCGGCTCGTCTGACGGTCCGAATCTCCTCAGACCGCCATAACAGACAAAGACCAGTCGATTCCAATCTGTATACCAGCAGCCAGACCGTCTCAGAAGTCCTAAGACCTCCGAGGAGCCCGTTAGAGGGACGCAGCGGACAAAGTCAGCCGGCAGAACCAACCAGGCTTAATACTTAGTGAGTGGCTCACTTCTCCACGAGAGGCAAAAAGCCCTGCCGATCGGATGCAGCTTCCATTTATGCCATCTCTCTTGTGGGAGTGTCGTTCCTGCTCCTCCCAGCGGTTACCGCCCCCAGATTCACAGCCAATCCCTTGTCTAGTGAAACTAACCCAAATCTTCCCCTCTGTGGAATTTCCCTAACTACTCCCCTGGTGGAATTTCCCTTAAAATAATGTTTTCCCGTTTCTTTTTCCCACCTATCTAGAGTTTTTTTTCATTTTAAACCCTTTTAGGCAGACCATGTATAACTCACCGAGCCATCCTGCTATTGGACGACCCAGAAGTCCTTATTTGGACTTCCAGAACCAGTCTCTGCACTGCGCATGACTGTGGTTACTTTGGTATATGCCGTTTCTGCAAGTCATGCTTACAGGAACCTTTTTGGCTGACACTGCTGAGACTCTGTTACCCCTTTACTACCTGGTGTAGGGGCTCACTCTAACTGCATATTACTTTAATAAAGTCTTCTTATTGTAAGCAATCATAATTCACACATTTCACATAAACAACCTTTTTGTATTCCTCGATGTTACACAACGATTCAAAACGATTATAAGAGTTTCTAAATGCTCATGTTTCAGGTAAATACTGATTATATTTTTAATAAGTGCTGTAGCAAAGCAATAGTTTTCTTGCTAAGATCCCTAATGTCGTGTAGTGCAGTTGTGTGAGTGCGTGTGTTTCCTAGTGAGTTCACTCTGTGCATCTGTCTCAATATCTGTGTGCAGAATTAACATGTCAGTCACTTGGTGTGGATCAATCATCCCATTGAGGATCACAAACGGATGTCAATTTCAACCCGTTTGCACATCATCATTTTGTGAAATGTAAAGTTTTGTGATAAAGACAATAAAATAAATATATAAAACGGTGGAACGTATGTTTCAGTGATACCTGGACTGTAACACCTCATTCTGCACCAAAAGCATTTTACTGCATCCAAAACATGCACTTTGAAACAAAACATGCACATAGGTAAACATATGTAAACAGCGTATTCCACGCACAGTGTTGCTAAAAGTGAATCAAGGAATTGTATATGCAAAAAGGCTGACGTCTGCATTGACACACAGGGCTCTAATTTTGTAGACCTTTGCTTGTGCCTCACCAATGGGCGTGTTTTAGGCACATTTTGCACCTTTGTGTCACGCACAACCTGGCGCAAGTACGCCTCCGCCCCTCCTATCGGCGCAAGTGGCAAAGAGGGAGGAGAGAAGGCGTGACTGGGTTTACGCACTGTGAGGTTTTGGTTACGTGTGTGCCCTTAGGGCTAGTCAGCCAAATTACCACCAGACCGGCTGTGATTCTCTTTGCACATCAAGAGTAGACCAGGTTTGAGCCGGCAAGCTTTCTGCGCACCTTCGACGAAACCTTTTGACACGAAATTGAATCAGTCAGCACTTCCCCCTGCTGCACCGCCATATTGCATACTATATCCATACAGCATACTACCACATTGGCTGCACACTGTGTTACGCCGAACAGACTTGTCACTGTGCAGCCTGCGCCAAGCTGTGCAAACCACTAAATTAGAGCCCACAATGTTCAGAGTATTTATGGGTTAGTTCTCAGATTTTTTTTGTTTTGTTTTTGTTTTTGCAATGTTCGGACAATAACAAAAGTGACACTGATTCACAATCACAAATATTGTGATTGATTGCATTTTTTATTTAAGTGCAAGTTTTGCTATTTTATTTAATTTATTTTATTAATCAACATTCAAAATCCTGACCTCCACGCCACTCTTGTAAGAAATGCACATTAGAACAGTGTCCCCTTTTCTTTATTCAACCACGGTACACCCTTTTTGTTAAAACAAACTCACAGTTTAACATCAAACAAAAATATTGTATAAATGGAATGGCAACAAGCGTATACACAGGTTAATTATGTGCTTTAAGCTAATATACATTATTGGTAGTACAGTAATATTTCGGCACAAACCTAAAATGATCTAAAATACAAATATAAGGCATTCAGAGGACGCATTTAGACGAGATGAAGTATTCTACAATAAGAATATAATATAATGAGTATTATACACTAGACTAGGTTTCAGTAATTTTACATTGATAAGACAATAGCCACCACAGGAAGTACTGCACAAAAAAAACAAGGTACCCTCCCAATGCTAACGTGTGGGTTCATATTATGTATATTACTGTACAGTATGTCTTATGTCTACCACATTGGGTAGCTAGCTGTACATTTTTGCAAAAGAGCATCAAGATCAGTACATTTTTACCACTGTATGTTATAAATACATGTATCAAACAAAAGACAAATTGCCAGGAGATATCTTGCACCTTTAAAACTGTCTCAGTTTTAAATCAGTTGAAAAATAACGCACATGATTATGAATTGTCGACTCCTCATCACACTGTATATAGAAAAAAATAGAGGAAAACACAAAGACCAATTAGGGCATTTTGAGTGTTCAGTACACTGTGTGTGGGACCGTGTTGCATGGCAACATATTGTTAGGCATAGCACTCTCTTAGCTTTGAGTACTTGTCGTTGAGGACATGGAACACTTAACAAAGCCTGTTATTGTCTGTTGCTGTGGTATTTTATCCTGCTGTAACGATGTCCATTATTTCATTAGTAAAGACTATTACCTTATTTTTATAGGATTTTTCAGTGTGCAAAGCAGGGTAGACTGGGACAAAAATTTGGCTCTGGTCTTTTTGGTCCAAAGTGGCTCAGTGCAATTCGGATGCAAATACTGTGCCAGCTCGCCTCATTCATGCATATACAAACATGCAAGCCCTTAGTATCACCACTATACTGTGAACAAGTATATTGGCGGGGTTCACCCAGACAACAGGGGGCGACCCAGAGAAACTGCCCCTAACATTTTGGTGGCGCTCACCCCTGGCCGAAGAGCTATAAATGTAAGACAGAAGAAAGACATAGTGACTTTGCTGTAGCATATGTCTTTATATGCCTTTATTCCACTTGTGGATGATAAGACTTGGGTTACCTCATAAAAATGCTGACAGTTAATCTCAGCAAGTTGTGAGGATCCATGCTTACTTTCAACCCTGCTTGTGACACTCAGCCTAATGTAATTTATTCGATGTGCCTAATTCTGACACATACATCTTTTAATAGAACAATGTAGCCGCAAAGGGGCACAAGCCAGTGTCTTATTGTGCCGGTCCCAAGCCCGGATAAATACAGAGGGTTGTGTCAGGAAAGGCATCCGACGTAAAACTTTGCCAAACCAGAACATGCGAATCAGACAAATGACTTCCATACCAGATCTGACGTGGCCCGGGTTAACAACGCCCGCCACCGGTGCTGTCCACCGACAGGGTGCCGGTGGAAACTGGATTACTGTTGGCCGAAGAAGAAGAGGTGGAAGGTGTGTCCATAGGAGGAGAGAGAAGCGGAATGCTAAGAGTCTAGAACTAAGAGTTGGGACTTTGAATGTTGGAACTATGACAGGAAAAGGTAGAGAATTATTTGACATGATGCAGAGAAGGAAGGTAGACATATTGTGTGTCCAGGAGACCAGGTGTAAAGGTAGCAAGGCTAGAAGCTTAGGAGCAGGGTTCAAGCTGTTTTATCATGGTGTAGATAGGAAGATAAATTGAGTAGGGTGATTTTGAAGGAGGTGTTTGCTAGCAACGTCCTGGAGGTAAAAAGAGTGTCAGAGTGATGAGCTTAGAGCTAGAAATTGAAGGTGTGATGTTCAATGTTGTTAGTGGGTATGCTCCACAGGTAGGATGTGAGATGGAGGAGAAAGAGAAATTTTGGTCAGACCTGGATGAAGTGATGCAGAACATCCCCAGAAGTGAGAGAGTTGTCATTGGTGCGGACTTGAACGGACATGTTGATGCAGGAAACGGGTAATGGGCAAGTTTGGTATTTAAAAGAGGAACGCAGAAAGACAGATGGTGGTCGACTTTTCAAATAGGATGGAAATGGCTGTAGTGAATACTTTCTTCCAGAAGAGACAGAAAGATAGGGTGACCTATAAGAGTGGAGGTAGGAGCACACAGGTAGACCACATCTTGTGTAGAAGGTGTAACCTGAAGGAGGTCATTGACTGCAAAGCAGTGGTAGGTGAGAGTGTACCCAGACAGCATAGGATGGTGGTGTGTAGGATGACTTTAGTGGTGAGGAAGATGAAGAAGGTAAAGGCAGAGGAGAGGACGGAATGATGGAAGCTGAAAAAGGAAGACTTTTAGGAAGGAGTTGAAAAAGGCTATGAGTGGCCAGGAAGTCCTTCCAGATGACTGGACAACTACAGCTACTGTGATCAGTGAGACAGGTAGGAAAGTACTTGGTGTGTCATCTAGAAGGAAAGTAGATAAGGAGACTTGGTGGTGAAATTAGGAGGTGCAGCTGTGTATACAAAGTAAGAGGTTAGCTAAGAAGAAGTGGGACGTTGAGAGAATTGAAGAGAGTAGACAGGAATAAAGAGAGATGCAGCGTAAGGTGAAAGTAAAGGTGGCAAAGGCCAAACAGGAGGCTTATGATGACTTGTATGCTAGGTTGGAAAGCAAGGAGGGAGAGAAAGATCTATACAGGTTGGCAAGGCAGAGAGACAGAGATGGGAAGGACGTGCAGCAGGTTAGGGGGATGAAGGATAGGGATGGAAGGGTAGTGACATGTGCCAGTAGTGTCATGGGAAGATGGAAAGAGTACTTTGAAGAGTTGATGAATGAGGAACTATGGAGTATGGAGTCCATAGTTCTGCTGGGAGACTTCAACGCCCATGTGGGCAATGACAGTGTGACTTGGAGGGGCATGGTTGGGAGGAACGGCCTCCCTGACCTGAACCCGTGCGGTGTGTTGTTGCTGGACCTCTGTGCGAATTACAGTTTGTCCATAACAAACACCATGTTCGAACATAAGGATGTCCATAAGTGCACTTGGCACCAGGACACTCTAGGTCGCAGGTCTATGATCGACTTTGTGGTCGTATCATCAGACCTGCGTCCGCATGTTCTGGACAGCGGGTGAAGAGAGGGGCTGAGCTGTCAACTGACCACCACCTGGTGATGAGTTGGATTAGATGGCGGGGAAGGATGCCGGACAGACCTGGCAGACCCAAACGCGTAGTGAGGGTGTGCTGGGAACGTCTGGCAGAGTCTCCCGTTCGTCGAGTCTTCAACTCTCATCTCCGGCAGAGCTTCGCCTGCATCTCGAGGGAGGACCGGGATATTGAGTCCGAATGGGCCGTATTCCGTGCCTCTATTGCTGAGGCAGCCAGTTGTAGTTGCGGCCGCAAGGTGGTCGGTGCCAGTCGTGGTGGCAAGCCCCGAACCCGATGGTGGACACCGGGGGTTAGGGCTGCCGTCAAGCTGAAAAAGGAGTCCTATCGAGCATGGATGGCTTGCGGGACTCCCGAAGCAGCTGACAGGTACCGGCAGGCCAAGCGGCACGCGGCTTCGGCGGTGGTCGAGGCAAAAACTCGGGTGTGGGAGGAGTTCGGTGAGGCTATGGAGCACGACTTTCGGTCGGCCTCGAAGAGGTTCTGGCAAACCGTCCGACACCTCAGAAAGGGGAAGCAGCCCCCAGTTCACACTGTTTACAGTGCGGACGGGGGCTTGCTGACCACGACTGTGGATATAGTTGGTCGGTGGAAGGAATACTTCGAGGCCCTTCTCAATCCCACTGACATGCCTTCCATAGAGGAAGCAGAGTCTGAGGATACGTACGTGGACAGTTCTATCACCGTGGCTGAGGTAATTGGGGTAGTCAAATCACTCCCCAGTGGCAAGGCTCCGGGGGTAGACGAGTTCCGCTCAGAATTTCTCAAGGCTCTGGATGTTGGAGGACTGTGTTGGTTGACACGCCTCTACAACATTGCATGGAAGTCAGGAACAGTACCTCTGGACTGGCAGACCGGGGTGGTGGTCCCCATTTTTAAAAAGGGTGACCGGAGGGTGTGTTCCAACTATAGGGGGATCACACTCCTCAGCCTTCCTGGGAAAGTCTACTCCAGGGTGCTGGAGAGAAGGGTACGACCGTTAGTCGAACCTCGGTTA